>CM076572.1:779933081-780127796 GCA_034641835.2 Pinus albicaulis
TGGGCAGATTTTATATTTCTATATATTTTCTTATCAGATCTACTACAATTGAACACAGGACGACAATAGCAGTGGTTTTATCCTGAATTTGGTTTCCACCTTAAATATTTGTGTTCATGTGTGTTTCACTTCTGTGATTATTTATACTGTTGTTAGGACACATATTTACTAATTATCTAACAAATGTATGACTAATAAAATAGTTTAAATATTCTTCCTGAAATGTTTTTCTAATCAGTAAAATTATATCAGTATACACTAGTTTATTTTAGTATATGCACTTTTTTGTGCATAAAACCACATATGGGTTTTGCTGACAAAAATTCTCTGGGTCAGTACTCAGAACAGATGTGGTGCTGTTGGGTAATATATGTTTTTGTACCAGTATTCATCTCTCTGTATCATTCTCTGATATTTATCTCCTTGATGAAGATGCTTTGATGAATTGGTTGTTGAAGGTGTTCAGGATGCACAAGCTTAGGGGGAGCACCTGCCTTGTGGAAAAGGATGCATTGTTGGCATTCTGATTCATTGTTGTGTTATGATATCATGATTGAGATTCATTGGTTTCGGTTATAAATAGTCATATTTGTAATTTGATAAAAAGGTCATGTTTGCGACCTATGATGTAAAATTGTTATATTCAGTCATGTAAGGACTTGTTCAAATTTGTAAACCCACTTCATTGGGAAGTTTAATCAAATAAGTAATTCCACTTGGTTGGATCATTGATGTAAGTATGAGTCCTTGGTGCTAGGAAAGGTCAAACTCAGTTGATTTATAGATTCATGTACTTCATTGAAAAATTTGTCTGAAGATTAAAGCATGAAATCACGAGGAGCACAAGGAAAGAGAAACCTTGTTTTTGATCCGCTCTCTTCCCTTGATGTCAAAGGGGGAGAGTATTTTGGTGTTGGAATAATGGTTATGACTAATGTATTTATCTTTTGAGGTGATCAAACACCATCATGGTTGACATCAAGTCCTAAGGGAGAGATTGTTGACAATATGATGCAATATGTTGTCCTTGATGTCAACCTACTTGATGAATTTGTCCTTAATGGAAACCTACTTGATGAGTTACCTTTTTTATAAGAAACCTTTGTGTTAAATATGTAAAAATGATGTGTCTACAGGTCAATTCAGATGTGATAGAGAAAGGAATTCCAGTAAGTGCCAGAAAAATGAAACATGAAATATTTCTTAATGTATACATAGGTTTGATGAAGGCTACCCGTGTATGGAGGAAATGTATATGCTACCTTTATGAAGGCAACCTGCGTATACATCCAGAATTAGTATATACGTAGTTTTTATGAATAGAAATCGCGTATATACACAGATAAGTATGATCCAAGTCGTGTATGCCTTTTTGTACTCTAAATATATGATACCAAGGGGCATTACCATGGTATTAGCCCACAGTATTGAGTGTTGTGTCGTCTATTTTATTCCATCCAATAATACTATCGCCAGATGTGTGGTTTTGACTAATGGTATTGGTAATGGCTAAATATATATAAGGAGATAAAATCATAGTGCAATGGTTGCATATGTAAGGGGTATTACTAAATATCTTTCTCTGAGGTATATCTGCATGGGATGAATTATGTTTTTAATTGATATATCTGAATCTATGATGCATACATGGATACAATGATGGTTCAGGATCTCTATACCTAAAGTGACTATGCTCTTGTATGATCCATTGAAGAAATGATTAGAGCTATGACCTAGCGCATGCTTGTTGAAGTAAAGTGAAGAAATCTGGGCAAGTTCTATAGATATGAAGCAAACTACAAATTTATTATCCACAGATCTATACACTAGTTCATCTTGGTAAAAACGCGTATATACGCAACTTTGTCTCAGAAAAAGCGTGTATGGAAGTTAGGGTTTTCTGAAGCCTATTGCAGAGGTTATATGTTTATTCCTACTATATTTCTACTGTTTTTCAATTAATTCTTCATGTAGATCTGGGTTACTTGAATACTAAACATGTTGCTAAGTTGAATATGTAAAAATATGATCAATGAGTGAATAACCATGGTTGATGATGACTGGCTATTTAAGGGTTCTACATTTCTAAAAATATGTCTACTGAAAACCTTAGATCTAGATCTAAGACTGATCACATTTTGAAAAACAATATTCACAGATCTATAAGCAATTTGGTGTGAAGAAAAATGCATATACATGTGGTTTTAGTGAAGAAAGGTAGCGTATGCATTTTAAGATGATGAATGTTCATGGTTAAGTTTGATTTCACATACTGATTCTGAAGTTTGGGTTATTTCTGAGTTTTGGTTACAGTGATCTCACTGTTCTGATTAAACTATTGGGTGAAGATTATTATTATTGTTCTCATGAAGAGTTTTAGTGAATCTGTTTGATCCAGTATGAAAATTGATGAAATGTGCTCTGTAGTGATGCTAAGGGAAGTAGAAGCTTCCTTCCAGTAGAAGTTGGTGTTCTAATTAGGGGGTTGAAGCTCCCTTCCAGTAGTGACTGGTAAATGAGATTAGGGGGTTGTAGCTCCCTTCCAGTAGTAGTTGCAGAATGAGAGAAGGTAGTAGCCTTCTGCAAGTAGATGCCTGCATAATGATATGAGTCTGCATCAATATAATATTGTAAACATTTTTCTATATAATAAATATTGAATACAGAGACGACAAAAGCGGTGGTTTTCTCCTGAATTGGGTTTCCACCTTAAATATTTGTGTTCATTTGTGTTGCACTTGTGTGATGATTTATACTACTTTACTACACATATTTACTGATTATGTAACATATGTATGGCTGATAAGCTGAGTTAAAGATTGTTGCTAAATTTTTTTTCTAATTAGTAAAATTATATTAGTATACGCTAGTTTCTTTTAGTATATGCATGTGTATACACGAGTTGGGTTCATCAAAGCTACGTATGGAATTTTGTAAAGAAAAATATTTTTAGTAAGCTCTAAATACTTATTCACACCCCACCCCCCTCTCAGTATTTTTCTCAAAACTTTAATGAGTTTAGTAGGCTTTATTTCTATGTCATATTCCAAAATAGTGGCAATCCACTTTCCTCTCTTTCCATCAGGCCCGTTCTGAGTCAGAATGTCCTTAACTACTAAATTTGAAACATATGAAATAATGTGTGAATACAAGATGTATACTCTAAAGTCTTCGATAGCCTTCACTAAAGAAAGTGCTTGTTTCTCCATGATGTTATACTTTAGCCTGGTGTCTCTTAAGAATTTTCTGAAAAAAGCAATGGGCTATTCGTAACCCTGATCATTCTTCTGCAATAAGACTACAACAATTGTATGTTCTGAAGCAAAAGAAAAAATAATAAAATATTTTTGAAATCAAGACTTATTAGGACTGGTTTTTTTGTAAGGGCTTGTTTGATTGATTCAAAGGATTTTTTGTCCTCTACTGTCCATTTAAGTGTTGAGTCTTTCATCAACATGTTATTTAGTTCTCTAATTAATTCTGCTAAATTCGAAATGAATCTCCTAAGAAAGTTAATCTTACCTAAGAATGCTTGTAATTCCTTGATATTTCTAGGATGACTTATGTTCATAGTTCCCTCTATTCTAGTAGGGTCTATTCTAATTCCCTCTTTTGAAATAATATGTCCTAAAAGTTTACCTTTCTTCAAATCCAAATAGTGTCTCTTTGAGATTCAGAGAAATGCCAATTTTTCTGCATTTAATAAACACTTGTCTTAGATGATCTAAATGTTCATTATCTATTTTTGAGAATATAGTAATATCATTTAGATAAATTACAAGAAACTAATGAATTTATTTGGAAAAATATATGTCCATAGCTCTCTGAAATGTAGCTCCTACATTCATTAATCCAAAAGGCATTTTCACATACATGAAAGTAACCCAAGGAGTAGTAAATGTTGTATTTGGTTGGTCTTCTAGCTGAACTAAGATTTTATTATATCCAGAGAATCCATCAAGTAATGAAATCCTAGATGATCCGACCACTCTCTAAAATATGATCCATTTTGGGGAGAGGATAGTTATCTTTTAAGGACACCTTGTTTATGTTCCGGAAATCAACACAAATTATGATCTCCCGTGTTTTCTTCTTATTTGGAACTAATTTTGAAACCCAATCATAATATTTGATAGGTGCAATGATTTTTCCTTCATACATCCACTTTACCTCTTTTTCAATCAAAGGCATAAAAACATGATTTATTCTCCTAAGCTTCTGTTTAAATGGTTTTTGATCCTCTTTGATAGGTATTTTGTGTTGAATGATGTCGGTGTCATAGGATTTAAGGTCTTCATAACTTTATGCAAACACATATTGAAATTCTTTAAACAAAGCTATGTATTTCAGTTTTTATTCTAAAGGTAAAGCTTTGGAAAGTTTGATAAGCTTAGGTTTTTTTTCTGTTCCTAGATTACACTCTTCTATATTTGATCTTAATGGTTCCGTTTCTGGTTTTCTTGCAACATCATTTGAATAAAAAATATCTTCTAATGGGGCATCATCTGCTAGCTCTCCTATTTCTACTTTCTCTAATTTATCTATTTCTACTTGAGTGAATTTAGTGGGTTCTGTTAAATCTAAATTATCGACATTTATCTCACTATCTAAAGTATCATCTACTATACAATCTTTGTCTATGTTACAATTATGGAATTCTCCCTCAGCATTCATAAAGTGATAGATTTGATTATCCTATGTAAAAATTTGCCAATATTTCTAGTTGTCTGGTATAGTAGGCATGTGTCTTACCTCTACTCTATATTGGTGATTTGGTTGAAAATGAAGATTGCAGGTGCTAGAAAAAGTTGCTAAACTGTGTGCCTGCATGTTCTGTTTTCTAGGAATTATAGCAAGGTCAATTTCAAGAAACTCCTTAATCATATCTCAAATTTTTTCTCTATGTTGGCTTAATCTAGGATTATACACAGAATAATATCCTCTAATTTGCTTAAAAATTAAGGCAGAGTCTCCCATGATAGAAACTCTTTTGCCTCCAAAATTTCTAACAATTTGCAGCCCTAACATTAAAGCTTCATTCTCAACCATGTTATTGGTGCATTTAAATTTTAATCTAAAGTCATGACCTTCAGAATGATTCTTTTCCATGTTGTGAATCCAAACTCCTGCTCCTACTCCTAATTTGTTTAATGAAACATCAAAGTATAGGTGCCACATTGATTCATGAAATATATTATCACTGTCAACTTCTTTCTTTTTCTATTTGACAACTGTGTTTTTGTCTATTCTAGTTTCTGAGTTACATAAAATGAAAGAATCCATATAATAAGGTACAAAATAAATATGATAGTTCTGTGGTTTTTCTACACTACTGATCATGTATTTCATTAATGTTTCTCTATAAAGTTTATTGGGCTGACAAAATACTGAAATTGTGGCATATGATGTTATGAAACCAACTCCAAAAATAGAAGAAAAGAGAGATCAACACCTTAGAAACTAGCCACTTTGAGGGGGAAACCTCCAATACATTATATAAATGAACAATTCTTGAATGATACAAATGACAAAACCTCCCTTCTATATATAGGAGTCCATGGGGCCACAATGTAATCCTAGCCAACCTAACAATAATAATGTAAGGGCACAATAATAACAATATGGAGGTGACATGGGTACAACAGTAACAATAAGGGGGCTACATTAACAACAATAAGGGTGTATACTAATAATATAGGTACCTAACATGCTCCTCTCCTTCAAAAAAGTGTTGTACTTAATGCTTGAGTAGCTCCGGGTGCTTTTGAAGTTTCTTTTTCATTTTCTTGTTCTACGATACAAAATGTTGTGAATCCTGCTCTGAAAATTTTCCACGACGTTCCTCAAGTTTTCGTCTTTTGTCTGTGAAAATATCAGCTTCTGACCCCTTGTAGAAAAAAATTTATAGTGAAAATGTCACAATGACCTGTTTAGGTTAAATTTAGGAGCCTGCAAAAATTCCTAACTTGCATAGATCGTATCTCTGAAAATATTGTGAACCAAGATCTAAAAAAATTTCCACGACATCCCCCAAGATTTCGACTTCGCTCTCTTAAAAATTTCATCTTCTGAACCTTTATAGAAAAAAAAGTATAGCGAAAATTCCACGATGACCTGTTTGGAGCAGCGAAACCCTAGAATCCAAAGCTCTGATACCAAATGTTATTAAACCAACTCCAAAAATAGAATAAAAGAGAGATAAACGCCTTAGAAATTAGCTACTTCGATGGGGCAACCTCCAATACATTACATAAATGAACAATTATTGGATGATACAAATGAAAAAACCTCTCTTTTATATACAAGAGTCCATGGTGCCATAATGTAATCCTAGTTGGGCCATAATGTAATCCTAGCCGACCTAACAATAATAATGTAAGGGCACAATAATAAAAATATGGGGGTTACAAGGGTACATTAATAACAATAAGGGGGTTACACTAACAACAATAAGGGACTATACTGATAATATAGGGACCTAACATATGACAGGTCTAATTGTAGAGATCCCTGCAATTTTTCTCCCCATGAGTGAGATAATAGCATTCCATACTTAGGAGGGATATCAGCAACTGCAATATCCATGACAATACTCTCACCAAGGTAGTGGACTAGAGTGACACACATGTATTTTACTAGGCCAAGACATTTAACTTTGCTAGAATCAAAGGAGAAAAGATTTTTATATGCTCTAGTGATGTTTAAATTTGATGTTTCCATAATGATCTTTGGCATTAAATTGTGGGATGCTGCTGAATCTAACATAGCATTGTGTAAAATTTGATCATGTATAATCAAGCTCATGTAGAAAGGAGGAACACCACCTTATTGATGTTTCCCATTTCCCTCAAGACCAAAAAGTAACTCTGGTTGGTCATCATTTAGATTAAAAAGTCTTCTCCTTCATTAATGTTCAGTGTTTTTGTGATTTGTGATTTATATAAATCATGTTTTACCAATTCTGTCGAAGGAATTGGTCTTTTCAGTTTCACAATTTCATTTTGGATATTGAATGGATTTTGTGCTTTTCCTAACTGAATAATATCTTCTCTAGTAACTGTAGCTCGAGTATGTTTCTCTTATGTATCTACAGTTGGTTTTTCAGTCTGTGTTTCCACATTTTTGTTGTTTTGAATATTCTTTTCAGGGACAGTTTGGGTGGCAGCTATGGATTTGGCAGTAGTTGTTTCAGCAACAGCTGATTTTTTCGGATCAACTATTGCTTTAGCACCTACAGATGTTTTAGGATCAACTAATTTTTTAGGATCAGAAGTAGCTTTTTTAGGATCAGCTGATGTTTGAACAACAATGTCTAAAATATCTACAATTTTAGGACTGGGTACAATTTTTGGATTGGAAATTTTCTGATTTACTCTAGAGTTTTGCTGGGTTTTTCTAGGAAGAATTTGAAGTACTTTGTTTGGAGGAGCTTCTATTGTTTTCTTATTATTAGTTTGGACAATTTTCTTAGTAGGTGCTTCTACATTTTTATTTCTCCCAAGCTTATATTGCTTATGAACTTTATTAATGGCATATTCATAACCTTACTTGTATTCAAAATACTCTCCAGAATCTAACTGTATTTGTTGTAGCATGTATAATTCATGTTATTCTTGTGTAAGAACAATAGTATTATCATCATTAATTCCCATTAAGTTAATATAAGTGTCTTCATCTTCTTCATTTTTTTGAGAACTTTCAACATATTTCTGTTGTGTAACCAACTCCAAAAATAGAAGAAAAGAGATATGAACGCCTTAGAAATAAGCCACTTCGAGGGGGCAACCTCCAATACATTACATGAATGAACAATTCTTGGATGTTACAATTTACAAAACCTCCTTTCTATATATAGGAGTCCATGGGGCCATAATGTAATCCTAGTGGGCCACAATGTAATCCTAGCCGACCTAACAATAATAATTTAAGGGCACAATAATAACAAAATGGGGGTTACAAGGGTACAATAATAACAATAAGGCGGTTACACTAACAACAATAAGGGACTATACTAGTAATATAGGGACCTAACATGCCCCTCTCCTTCAAAAAAAGTGTTGTCCTCAACGCTTGAGTAGCTCTGGGTGCTTTTGTATAAAATTCTTATCCTCCCATGTAGAATTTTCAGTGGGTAAGTTCTTCCACTTGATGAGATACTCTGAAATTGATCGATTCCGTAGTTGTCGAGTTCTTGTTTCCGTGACCGCTTTCGGTTCCAATATGATTTTTCCTTCCTCATCAAGTTCTGGCAATATTGTTTGAACTGGAAGATTTTCACCTATAACCTTCTTTAAGCATGAAACATGGAAAATCGGATGCACTCGTGAAGAAGCAGGAAGCTCCAATTTGTATGCCATAGTACCAATCTTTTGCAACACCTTGTAAGGACCATAGTACTTTGGCGATAATTTATTATCCTTCTTAGCTTGCTTGAGGGACATTTCTTTATATGGTTGTAGCCGTAAAAATACCCAATCTCCTACATCAAAACTTCTCTCACTGCGATGTTGATATGCCTATTGTTTCATTCGATTTTGTGCCAAATTCAGGTTATCCTTTAAGACTTGGAGAACTTCTTGCTGATGCTCGATGTGATCTTCGACTTCTTGAACCTTCGAATTTTCCCTTAAAGATGATGTAATCGATGGTGGATGATATCCATAAAGTGCCATAAATGGGGTTATTTTTGCTGCAGTATGGAAGGAAGTGTTATACCACCATTCACCGAGAGGTAACCACTTGACCCATTGTGTTTGTTTATCAGATACAAAACAACGAAGATATCCTTCCAAACATTTATTTACTATCTCTGTTTGACCATCAGATTGAGGATGATAAGATGAGCTATGAGCTAATTGAGTACCCAAACAAGAAAATAACTCCGTCCAAAAATTTCCCGTAAAAATGGGATCTATGTCGCTCACAATAACCTTTGGGCTTCCATGTAGCTTTTGAATTCTGTCCACAAATGTAGTAGCAACTATACTTGCTTTAAATGGATGAGATAATGCACGAAAGTGTGCATACTTGGTAAGTCTATCAACTACCACCATGATGAAATTCTTGCCTTCAGACTTCGGTAAACCTGTGATAAAATCCATTCAAATCTCCTCCCAACGTTGACTTGGAATGGATAAATTTTGTAGAAGTCCCAGGGTCTTAATTGTCTCCACTTTATTCTGCTGGAAAACCAAACATTCCGCCACAAACTTTTGAATATCAGATTTAAGGCCATCCCAAAAAAAATCTTTCTTCACCCTGTGGTAAGCTTTTAAAAATCCTGAGTGTCCTCCTAAAGGAGAAGTGTGCAATTCCAGAAGAATCTTTTGTTTTAGTTGGGAATTCTTACAAAGATATAAGCGATCTTTGTACCATAAGGAATCATTTTTCCAACTAAATGTATCGGATGTACTAGGATCTTGCTGCAACTTTTGAATGAGTGTCCATACATCTTTGTCCTTCTTCCATTCATCTCTTGCTTCGGTTATCCAATCTGGTTGGATAATAGAATGGCACAAAGCAATGCTTCCACCTCTTCATTCTTTCTTGAGAGTGCATCTGCAACAACATTAAGCTTTCCTTTTTTGTAGATTATTTCAAAGTCATAACCCAACATCTTTGTGACCCATTTTTGCTGCTCTTCTGAAGATAGTCTTTGTTCCAAAAAAGTGTTTAAGACTATCATGATCAGTTTTTACCTTGAAGTGTCTTCCCATTAGGTAAGTTCGCCATTTCTTTAGTGCATGAAGTATTGCTAACATTTCCTTCTCATAAATAGGTTTTTGTAAATACTTTCCTTTGATTGGACGACTTTCAAAAGCAATGGGTCTTCCTTCCTGCATTAAAAATACACCAATTCCATTTCCTGAGGCATCACATTCCACAATAAAGGTTTTTGTGAAGTCTGGCGTAGCTAAGACCGGTGCTAGGCACATTGCCTCTTTAAGATGTTCAAAGGCCTTAGTTGCTTCAGGAGTCCATGAAAATGCATCTTTCTTCAATAATGTTGTTAGAGGTGCTCCTATTCTCCAATAATTTTTAACAAACTTGCGATAATACCCTGTTAACCCGAGAAATCCTCGCAACTGCTTTATTGTCTTGGGGACTTTCCATTCCTTGATGGCTTTAATTTTGTTAGGGTCTACTTTAACACCCTCGTGAGATATAATATGACCCAGATATTCCACCTCTTGTACTGCAAAGAAACATTTGGATGTTTTTGCATATAATTGTTTCTCCTGGAATAGTTTGAGCACCCTGTCAACATGTTCAACATGATCCTTCCAAGACCTGCTGTAGATTAGTATATCATCAAAAAATACTAGCACAAATTTTCTAAGCAAGGGTTTGAAAATGGAATTCATCAACCCTTGAAATGTAGAGGGTGCATTGGTAAGGCCAAAAGGCATGACCAAAAATTCATAATGACCCTCATGAGTTCGAAATGCTGTTTTTGGAATATCTTCAGTCTTCATTCTAATTTGATGATATCCCGAACGAAGATCCAACTTGGTAAAATAAATTGCTCCATGTAATTCATCCAATAATTCATCAATCACAGGAATGGGAAATTTGTCTTTAATGGTGAGCTTATTGAGCTCCATATAATCCGAACACATTCGCCATGATCCATCCTTCTTGTGTACCAATACTACAGGAGCAGAGAAAGAACTTTGACTAGGTTGAATTATACCCGCCTCTAACATTTCTGCAATCATACGTTCAATTTCGCTCTTTTGGAAGTAAGGATATCTATAAGGCCTGATGTTTGGAGGAACACTTCCTGGAATCAAATGAATAGCATGATCATGCTCACGAATAGCTGGGAGTCCTTTGGGAGTTTCAAACACCTTGGAATGATTGTCCAAGACTTGTTGGAGATCTGCAGAAATAGATGATTTTGATGTCGGAACTTCTAGTGAGCATAATTGTGCAATTACGCCTCGTTGTTCTTTCTTTAGAAGCTTTGTCATGACATTAGAGCTTATTATCCTTCACGGCTTCCCTTCAATACCCCGTAATTCGACTTCCTTTCCTTCTGAAAAAAATTTCAAGAAAAGTTCTTGAAAATTAAAAGCTACCGTCCCCAAAGATTGTAACCATTGTACTCCTAGTAAAACATCAGCACCTCCCATAGGAATGGAAAGCATTGGACTTGTCAACACATATTCCCCCATGGTTAGCTTGATATTATGGCATTTTCCAGAGCAATTTATAGTTCCTCCATTTGCAACCATCACTTGACATTCTGGTGTTGGGTATAGGAAACAATTTAATTCCTTGGCTACCTTACAATGAATAAAATTATGGGTGCTACCTGAATCAATCAACACTATTACCCTTTTCTTCTTGATCTGCCCCACTATCTTGAGAGTTTGAGGAGTGGTAATTTCGGCTAGTGCATTACATGATATGGTCGGATTCATTTCTTCCTCTTCTAGGGTTGGTTCCTGGTGTATATCCTCTTCTTTTTCATTTTCTTCTTCTTATTCACAATCTATGTAAAATAATTTCTTTTCAGCACACTTATGACCTTTAGTGTATTTGCTATCACAACTGTAGCAAAGCCCTTTTGATCTTTTTTCTTCCAATTGTTGTGGTGTCAACCTTGTAGGTTGTGGAAATCTAGGCATAGAAACACTTCCTTCTTTATAGAAGTGAGTGGTAGGCTTCCTTGTCGCCATAATTTTACATTCAATTTTTCTTGCCAACCTGAATGCCTTCTCCAATGAATCAGGTTCCACAACGAGAACTTCATGTTGGATGTTATCCCTTAAAGTACCTATGAAGAGATCAATCCTGTGTTCCTCTGTAATATCAATTACCCTTATATTCAATTTTTGGAAGTCCTCAATGTGCTCCCCCACTAAACCCTTTTGTTTGAGATTTATCAATTGGCTAAAGAAGGTGTTGCTCTTTGTATCCTCATAATGTCCTATCATTTCCTCCGTAAAAATTGACCAAGTGACAATTTTTTTACGGGAGCAAAGCCATCGATACCATACAAATGTATTTTGTTCTAAATGTAAAGTTGCAATACATACCTTTTGTGTGTTTTGCACGTTATGGAGATCAAAATATTGCTCCATCTGTAGTATCCATGTTACAGGATCCTTTCCATCAAAATTCCTCATATCCATCTTTGGAATATGGTGGTTCTTCCCGCCAACATTAGAGTTTATGAAATCACAATTAACATTTATTTTGTTCTCATCATGAGGTTATTCTACTATCTTTTCACCATTAGGAAACCTTTCTTGTATAAACTTTGTCAAACCTTCCATGTCTGCTTTTAGAAAATTCTTCATGTTTTCCATTTTCTCATCGATCTTAGCTTCCATGTCATCAATCTTAGCTTCCATGCCCACTTCCATGCCATCCATCTTAACTTCCAAACCATTCATCTTAGCTTCCACGCCTTTCTTCAAGCCATCCATCTTAGTTTCCATGCCTTTCTTCAAAACTTCCATTTCATTTTTTGTTGTTCTTTGCGAGAGTGAAATTTGCTCTTGTAATTTTTATATGTCATGTTGCCATTCTTCATCTTCATGAGTCATAGTAGAGCGTTCTGAAGGCTTAATGGGTGTTGAATTCTTTTTAGGGGCCATTTTAGAATCCAATACTGATATCTATTCTACAATATGCCCTTGGGATCAATTTAACTTGATTATTCAAACAAGACTTGTGCAATTTGAAAAAAATACACACCTTTTTCTTGCTTTGAGGAGCTCGATATTGAAATTGTATTATCTCTATGATTATAGATCTTCAATATCTGAAATTCAGCACTGTAGTAGCCCTCTAAATTTTGTTTTGAATGCCACAGGTATGACCTGATTTGGATTCTCCAAGACAAATTTGTGTCCAATCTCCCACAATGACTTAATTATGGACTGGTTCAGTAGAGCGAACTTGTACGACTTGCCACGTGTCACTGTTTCATCATTTGTATTTGAAATTGATAGCCAATAAACTAAAGTCTGTTTACTTGCGACCAATTTTTTACGGCACTCCAATCCGATGCCCAGAGAGAGAGTTATTGAACTTTTCCCACGATCACCTCTTTGAGATGCAATTCAGGAGCCTGAAAAAGCACTACCTTCCACAGATCATATCTCCAAAAATATTGCGAACCAAGCTCTGAAATTTTTTGACGAATTTCCTCAGGATTTTAGCTTCGCACCATATGAATTTCAGACTCTGAACCTTCGTACAAAAAAATTTATAGCGCAAATTCCACGATGACCTGTTTATGAGCCTGAAAAAATACCTAACTTCCACAGATGATATATCCTCAAATATTGCGAACCAAGATCTGAAATTTTTAGACAACCTTCCTCAAGATTTCAGCTTCGCACCCTAAAAATTTCAGCTTCTGAAGCTTCGTAGAAAAACAGTTATAGCGAAAATGCCACGATGACCTGTTTGGAGCAGCGAAACCCTAGAATCCAAAGCTCCGATACCAAATGTTGTGTAACCAGCTCCAAAAATAGAAGAAAAGAGATATGAACGCCTTAGAAATAAGCCACTTCGAGGGGGAAACCTCCAATACATTACATGAATGAACAATTCTTGGATGTTACAATTTACAAAACCTCCTTTCTATATATAGGAGTCCATGGGGCCATAATGTAATCCTAGTGGGCCACAATGTAATCCTAGCTGACCTAACAATAATAATTTAAGGGCACAATAATAACAAAATCGGGGTTACAAGGGTACAATAATAACAATAAGGGGGTTACACTAACAACAATAAGGGACTATACTAGTAATATAGGGACCTAACAATTTCTCTTGGAAATGTGGTCTTAATGTTTGATGATGTGTTGATTCTCTAGCTTTACTAGTGTTGGGATTCTTTATAAAGTTTTGATTTCTTATTTGAGTACCTTGTTGTTGATTTTCCCACTGTGGTTTCCTTTCCATATTTTCTAACCCATCCATCATTATTTCCATGGCTTTTACTAAGTTATCTATCTTATTATCTAAGGTGGAGGGTCCATCCTTTATTGTTACTCTTCTTTCATTTCTTAATCTAGCTCTTCTAGCTAACAAATTGGCTTCTACAGTAACAACATTACTTTGCATCTGCTCTAAGGTTTCATGGTTTCTTTACCTTAGTTGGTATGACATGTTAGTGTCAAAACCATCAGGGAATTTGATTAAAGCTAAATCTGGTGGAGGTTTAATTTTTGGTGGAATATCATTATAAATATTGTTGAATCTATTACAATAGTCCTAAACTGGTTCATTAGGTACTCTTTTTATGTTCTCATAGTCAGAAACAAAATTGTAAAGGATTCATGTTTTTCCACTATTTTTCTCCCATATATTGATAAACAATCTATGGAAATGTTCTCAATCAGTGATATTATTGGTAGATAAAGCTTTAAACCATTTATTTACATCACCAACTAAATTTTGGTCAAACAGTCTCATTTAAACATCAGATTCATCAATTTCATGAAGCTCAAAGTAGTCATTCATTTTGTTGACATGTTGTTGTGCAGTGTATTGGCCAGTTCCATCAAATTATAAGATATTACTTTGATAGTATTGGGGCATAGCATGTAATTGAGCTGAGAGGACCAAAGGAGCATATCTGGCTGCCATGGCTAAGATTCTTGTTTGGCTAGGAGGTAAAGTGGTAAAACTCGGAGATGTGCTTCAAGTACTTTTCGATGAGGTTGGAACACTAGATGATGTAGTTGGGATGCTGGAAGAGGTGTTTGGGAATGAGGTTGAAGTATTGGAAAATGAAATAAAAATGCTAGAGGATGAAGTTGTAGTAATTGGGTATGGAAATAAAATTCTAGGTTGAAGGAGAATCTTTGGAATGAATGATTATGTGGAATGAAGTGTGGTGGAAATAATATATGAAGTGGTAATAAACAAGGATAAATCTATAGATTATAAATGACTGGTAGAAGGCCTGAGGGTATAATCAGATAAAGCAGTTAGCTCAAAATAATGTTGAAGGTAGGCTTCATCAATTTCCTTAATCAATGTTGCATCCAAAGCATCAAGTTTATCAAAAGGTTCTAAAGCTTGTTGATCTGAAATAAGTGGAACAATTTTCTTATTAGTTTCAATGAATGAAATGAAATCACGATCTATTACACAAACATAGATGGAACTTTCTGATTTAGTTCTAAACAAAGATTGCTCAAAATCTATATCAAATTCAATGTCTTGCAAGCGAGATAAATCTTTGGGTAGTGAATTAGCTTTGATTAATTTGCTAGTACTTCCTAAACTTTCTAATTTTTTGTTTTTCTTTAAAATTCTATCAGGGTCATCCACAATTGTAGTAGATTGTGGATCAGGATGAGACCTGGTGTAGTATATTCTTTTCGAAGCCCGAATTTTAATTTATTAAAGAAAAATTGCAACAACCCTAAATAAAACATAAGGTGAAAAGCTGAGTATAAAAGTTTCCTTTAAGGTTTATTTAACTGAGGATTGGTTATTTCCCTAGTATGGTCGCCAGTATTTTATCACTCCAATAATTTCCCTGGGTTGTTAAGCTTTTTATGTAACGAAATTTTAGGGGTAACCACAAACCTAATTATAAGCTTTAGTATCTAGCCTTCCAAATGCTCAGAGAGGGCTCTCTCTTTATGATTTAACTTGGTTGATTTTAGTTGATTTTAGGCTAGTTATGTAGGATTAATTGGATTTTGGTTTTGATCTGGTTTGGTGGTGGAATCAATAATTCATATGGATAGATGAAGGTCTTCTTACCATTGGGATAATGGAGTCAATGTATCAAGAAACAAAATTAGGATCAAGGTCTAAAGAAAAGTTTTCACTAGGCAAGATAGGTGAGGTTATTTAGATCTTCAGGCTGAAAGGTGAAATGGTTTCAATCAGGATGAGAGAACAGTTAAGGATTCTGAGATCCAGATAATGAGTAAAATGACAAAGGTCAATTGAAACTAGGTTTCAATTAAGAATTCTGTACTCTGGATATCAAGAGAAAACATGTAAATTAAATAGCGGTTCAAGACAGAGTGTTTTTAAAAAAAAACCTGAAATAAAATTCTTGTTATACATTAAGATTCATAAAACATTTAAGTACATGAAAAATTAAGAGAATAACAAAGAATAGTTGAAAATACTTCACTAAAAATGGCTCAACACATGAATCCAGTAATATAATGGCTTTATTGCTCAATCCAGTTTCCTGACTTGAAAATGGTACAAAGAACCCTCTGGTTGAGATCAATACATCTATAGAAGTGTTTAGTAATCCACAATCCACCCTCACTACTTCGAGTTGTGAAGTATTTATACAAAATATTTTACAAAATATCCTAAAACAAACTTAGGAATTATTCAAGGAAAATAAATATCTTCATGCAAGAAGTTAGAGACAACTATCTATCTAATGCAATATGTCCCTGCTTTTATTGATATGTTGTTTGATTTATTGATATTTTTGTTGATTTCTCTCTGAATATTTTCTAAACGCTGGCTGATGTTGAGTGTCCTTTATGTTGGCTATCTTTCACTATGCTTTGTGAACTCTGTTCTGAGTTTAAGCATCTGACTTTCATCTGATACACTTTAACTCTGATACTCTTTAATGTGACTGCCCTTTTTTACTATTTTACTTTTCAAATTAAATGAGTCAATTTCTACCAATTTTCTGCATCTGGTAATTTGATCTTTACCATTCTTCTGAATATGTCATCAACCTCTGTATACTTTTAAAAAGTAGGTCGTTAAGAAACAAATGTTTTACCTCATGCTGTAGGTAAAAAAGGTTCTCAAAACTCTGAGAAAGAACCTTTCCAGTTTGAATTCCCTTCTTGGCTGAATTTTTGATTTGTTCCTTTGCCACTTCTCTGATTTTATTATCATAATCCTCATGTTTCATCAACCTGTCATTGATAACTAGAGGATTGGGCAGACCTTTCTGCCTCAAAACATCAATTTTTACCATAAATCTAGTAATGGAAAGCTTCGTGTTCTAGCACTTTTATTCCATTTGTACCATTAAGTTTCTCTTAGAAATCACCTTCTTGACTTCTAGGATTGTATCTGTTCTATCACTAATGCCAACTTCCTCTAATTCCTTCTTGTTCTTGGAATTGAGAAACTTAATGATTTCATTTGCTTCCTCGGGCTTCTGACCAAGTTCTTCCTTGATTTTGTGAATGGATTCATTTTCTACTTTCATTAAATCCTTTTGCTCAAATATAGCTTGAATTGATGGCCAAATATCATTGGCATAGTCAATGATATTGGACCATAGTTGCTGCTTGGCTTGAGAAACTGGATCTTTCAATGTCAGTTCTTTTTCTAGATTTTGCACTTTCTTGGTCAATCTATTTGTCTTCTGCACTTCATTCTTCTGCATGATTTGAACTAGTTTCTTTTCATCCTCCAAAATTTTGATTTGTTCTTTAAGTTTGTTTATTTCATTTGTCTGGATGGATATTTCTTGCATTTATTTTAATAGTTTACTTGCCTCATCTCTTGGCTGTACTAATGTTGTAGATGATTCTGTTGCTGAAGTGGTTGCTGATGTAGCTATTGGAACTGACGTATCTAATGACTCTGCTAGAGTAGAAGGAGCAATTGTAGTGAGTGTAGGAATAATGGTGACATGGAGTGCTTCCTTTCTAGCTTCTTTCTCCTGTATTAACTTGTCCATTTCATTTTTCGTTTCTTTCAACTAGACAGTTAACTTAAGCATGAGATTCATCTTCTCATATTTTTGGTTTGCATCCTATAATAATTATTTGGCCTGCGGGTGTTCAGTAAGAGGCAATTTGAGTTGCTTCTTTAATGCAACAATGTCTGCATTATTTTTCTTTATCACTTCATCTGCAACTTTGATGTTAGTGGGATCATATCCCACTTCTATGACTAGTTCTTCTAGAGATTTAATAATGTTGTCTTTAGCTTTTGAGGAAGCCTTTCATAGCTTTATTTGATCTTTGATGTTCCCTAGAGTTTTTTGCAGCTTCTGAACACTCATGGCTTTATTAGTCATGGTAGAGTACAACATTTGACCAGCTTTCTTGTGAAATTCTATTTGGTCTATAGGATGAAGATCCTGGGCCTGAACTTCATATGATGAATTTTTATAATCTGTTGATGTTTTAGGATGCCTCACTGTTGGATGTAGGAACTTCATCTACATCTTCCTAGTCTTGTAGTCAAATGTAGAAAGAAATCTTCTTCGGTCATGTTGAAGCCTCAAAAATCACTGCAACAACATGGGGGATGACCACCCGGTCCGAACCTTAAAGCATCTCCTTTTCCGTTTGTAAGGGTGGTTCCGACTGGTTCAACTAGGTCCAGTTACCTTCTCTCAATCTCCAACGGCTTTAAAATATGAATTTCATTCACCAATGGAAAAGATACATCAGATCATTCTTCTTGTTGATTAGGTAAGAAATTGATCCTTAAGCAGATTTAGGGCTCAGCCAATCCACTACTAAAGTTTGCCTCTTTGGGAAGAGGACTTAAGAGAATGTAGAAATTATTCAAAATGCAAACTTATTCTAAGATACAAGCAAAATGAACTATCTTAATCCTATCTCAATTAGGCAGATATAGATCTAACCCAACCAAGAGCGGGTATTTAAAATATTGAGATTGAAATATGTCTTTTTTATAATGAATATCAAGTTAATGAAATAGTTCAATTAACTAACATTATGGATAGCAAAACATATCCTATTGAGACATTTTAACTGAAATAATCAATCAACAACACTCAGGAAGTAGTTCACAAAATGGTATTGATCATTTAATCAGTAACTTGAATTATTAAACAATAATATGCGGAAGAAGTTCACAACATATCACTATTTATTCATCCAATATTAAAAGATAGATTTATGAGTAAATAGTTACTCATAAATCAGAATTCATCCCATAAGAGCAGAGATAAATAACAACATAAAATAGAAGCAAATTACCCATACCGACAAAAGTGCACAAATATGTAAGTAAATTGACACCATTCTTGTTATCATAAAAATAAAACTAGCATTTAAAATAATAGTATTCGAAATACCAATTTATTGAATCCATTTCTCCAGCTCCGGTCTCTAATAGTCCTTTACAATGCCTAAGCTTCTGCTTTCAAAACCAGAGCTACAATAGTGCAAACTCTGTTCATTATACATAACTCAGAATGTAAAAGAAAAACCTCAATAATCTCCAGATCTGAGATTCCACTCCTCCCACCTACAACTCTAAATCCCCATTACAAAAGTTCTTTTAGAATTCTAGAATTGTAGAAGAGAGCAGCCCATATTACATTCTGCAATCTGCTATTTATAATATTTGCAAAGGAATTCTTGAGAGGAAAGTTTGTTGAAGAGAAATCTGCCCAATCCAATTTTATTTGCTCAGAATTCCAATCTTTAATTGCTGGAGCATTCTTATTGATTGAGATCTTTTCTCCTTATCTCTTCTACCGTTTTCCTGCAAAAAGAAATCAAAATACCATTTTTGGCATTAAAATAAACTCAATCAAATTTAATTTAAATAAATAATTGAAAATAAAATATAAGCTCTCTATTGATGCCTGGGATGGTTTAATTGGCCAAGGATATTATTGACGAATGAATCTGTAATTAGAAAAGGCTTGGACAAATGAAAATGCAGAAAATAACTCAGAGAATTGATTTTGTTTAAGAAATTCGGAGCATGATCTTCTTCATGATTTTTGACCTACTTAATAACCAAATCTATTAGTGGAACCTCCTCAGAAATTTTCTCCTTGATTTTATCTTTCCAATGAGCCATCTTGGGCCTCATTTCGCCAAGTGAAACTCATTCTATGAGCTTCCAAATTTGATGAGTCAAATCTGGCATAATTCTGGAAATTCTGTTGCTAGGCTAAAAATCAGAATTTTTTATTAGAAATTTAATCCTAAATTAGATTCTAATTATCTAATAATTAATTCTAAATTAATTATTAACTAACTAATATATACAATTAATTCTAATTAATTACCATCTAATTTAGAAATTAATTAAGTTACAAAATTAAATTAATATACAAATGATTTGAAAAAGTTAATTTAAATATAATTAATATTTTAATTCAAATTATATTAAAATTATAATAAACATTATAATTATAATATTATTATAGTATAAAAGATATAAAAATTAATAAACAAACCATTGAATTCAATCCAAATCCAAAATCCATAAAACAAACAATTGAAATCAATCTAAACTTATTAATTCATCCATGTGAGTTTGTGGAGGGGTATGGTGAGTGGAGTGTGAGGTGAGGGTGACATGAGGGTGAGTGAGATGGAGGTACGAGAGGCATAAGTGGTGAAACAAAAACTTTGTATTCAAATCTTTTAACACATCGCATATCGCAATAACCGTGGATCGGGGATTTTCAAATGTGCATGTAATAAAAATTGCGATGGATCCTAATATTGCGATATTGCGATATGCGATGTAAATTTTATATTTTTTTTTTAATTTTTATATATATTTTTTAATATTAAGTTTTAATTTATAATAATTAATTTAATTAATCTCAAAATTTAATGTTAAATATCAGTTTTTTTATTTTGGTTTTATTTTAATGATGTTTAGTTTAGTTATGAAATTTTATAAACTACATCCACTCCGAAAATAAATAAAAAGAATAAAAATAGCATTTTTAACCCAGACTAGATAAATGATAGGACTTGAAAGGAGTACCATTTTCAAACCAGTTGACCAAATAAGGCGAAACAAGCGTCAATGGGAAGCTTATAAAAAATTGATTCTAACAAAGCAATCAAAACAAGAATCCAAAGAAAATAAAAAATTAACAAAGGCGTAGGATAATCAACTAAAATAAAAATCTTAACAGGTGTTTAGCCAAATTTTTTATAAAAAGGGTCCCCATTATTTGAAGTGAAGACATCGATAATGGGGGGGTTGTGTTTTACCACAACAGGTCACTAGGTGACTGCTTCCAGTATTGAGTATAAGTGTCTACTTTCAACGCTTCATTTTGATCTTGATTTCCTTATACTTCTACATAATATCCATCTATTTGTCTATTGTTTTACTTGAAGAGGACACTTCAACGCTATGTTTCTTTTGAATAACCTGAGTTTTTGATGTTGACGGTTGGTGAGTTTCTATAGAAACTGGAGGAGGTGCATTGTCTTTTAGAATTGCATCAATATCAAGGATTTCAATAGTTTCAACTTGTTATTCTACAGGATTTAGTTTTGGCTTATTCCTGTACATAAACTTTAACTTAGTTTGAGTGGTAGTTTCAGCTGTATAATACCCTTCTTCTCTGCCTCTCTTAAAATTCCTATCTCGTGGGGCCGAATTCTGCATGATTGCACTGGTTTCTACTGGCTTCTATAGCTCTTTGAAAGTGTTCTCTAACAATTAAGATTGATTGGAGTACTTCTCTATATATGAACTAGACTCATGTACATAAGGAGTTAATTTACAGTTGACTCTTAACTTTCTTATTACTCCTAAAGGATCATAATACCACTGGAAACTCTGACTGAACTTAAATTATTGCAAATATTTTTCTTCTTGTAGACTTGCATCTCTACTGTTCCAAATAAAAGGACAAACTTGATTCTTTATCTTAAACTATGTCTTCTTTTTGGCTACCAAGAAATTTATTCCATCAGAATTAAGGATTTTCCTGATATACTCAAGTTGAAATAACCTCATTGGAAGGTATTTGGGCAGCTTATATGGAAATAGATTAGATCCATATACCCTAATCTCTGTGTGGTTTTGGTAAACGTACCAATCTCTAGTACTACTGTGTTCTGATAATTGCAAGACCCCTTTAATCTCCTCACGGAATCTTGGTTGAATGTTGATGTTCAACATGTTGACAATTGGGTGGATGAATGAGTCAATAAAGTCTTTGTAGGTGAATTCTATTGAATACTTCCTAACTAAGGAAGTCCAAAAGATAACTGACTATGGATTACCTTCAACATCCAATTTTTCAAGGTTTATTCAAATATTTCAGCTTGGAAATATACGAACATGTGAAAGAGAACATAGGAATACTTGAAGGCACCTTCTTCATGCATTTTAACAAGTTGTTCATGCATTGTATCAGCAAGGTACTGGGAAAAATTGAATATGGTAGCAGGAGGCTAACTAGGGGAGAAAATAGAAAGAAACCCTATGACTGAAGCATCAACATGCTCATGAGTTAAATAACCCAAAATAGAAGACATCATTGTAATGATATGTCTGGTTCTGTCAGAGAAAATATATACTGGCATTAGGGAAATTTTCAGGTCTAAAATGGGCCTCCTAAGGAAAATGTACAATCAAAATTCACTTTATGAAAACCAATCACATTTTAGGGGATGACATCATCGCTAATGGTTGAGGTGTCATTGCTTGAGTTAAAGGTACCTACTTGTGACATTCTCAATGGTGGATAAAAACTCATGGTTAACTATGGTACCGCTCTAAGTACTTTTAAAGTCAAGTAAAGTACTCATAATAAATGTCATTTCACACTTTTTGAATAAAAATATATTATTGTCATTTCATATTTCTTAAAAGAAACAATGCATATCCCTATGCATTTATTATATTATATTATATTATATGATGTTATTTTTATCAAGTATATTAATTACATGTTATTATACAATTTAAATAATATAAATTTTAATTAATAGCATATAATATAATTAATAATTAATAAATTTATATTTATATTTTTTTTTATGTTATTTAAGAACAAAGGACAATTGCATTAGTTGTTCAATGATAATGATTTTTTTTTTAAAGTTCATTCTTATTTATAGTCAGATCAATACAATTTTTTTATTAATTATATTTTGGTAGAAATTTTGAATTGAATTTAACTATGGTTACATAGGTTGGGGTGCAAAAAGTGAATTGAAAATTCATAAATGTTATTTTATTGGTTTAGCTATTATTTTATTATTTCCTTAGGAGGCCCATTTTAGACCTCAAGATTCCCCTAATGATAAGGTGGATTGGTCTTGGGAGTCTCTACTAATGAGGGAATGAATTTATGGAATATCCGGAACCTCTTAGGGAAGTCCAGATTCAGATATAACTGTGTAAGGTTCTTTATAGACAGAGGGGTTTCATGAGGTCTAGGTTGAATTTGTAACATTTGGTTAATTGATTCAGCTGTGATAGTGAACAAAATCTCTTTACCCGGGGTTACAATGGCTCTTTGATCAGGGAAATAACAAGTTTGGCAATGTATAACAACCTCTGTACATTGGAAGGTCTGTGGAACTACATATTTCGCCAGATCAGACTCCCAAATGAAAACTTCATCAGCTTGGTCAATTGATTTGTCATGGCTCCAGCAGTGGAGCTCAAGAAGGTTAAACTCAGTGACAGGGTCACTAATTTTAAAATCTCTGTCTGCCAAAGGTGTGTTTTCCACACCTACAAATGGAGGTTGCAGGGGATTGACAATTACAATACCTTGGGAAGCCATATTTATTAATTTTAATAATTTCATTACTCTTCTGGTTTAGAAAAAAAGTTGTAGGACTTTAGGAGCACTTGTGAAAGATATTCATAGTTTGCATAAGGGTTTGGGGAAACCAATCTATCAAATATTACTCTATATGATCAAGAATAGTCTTAGGCCTTGGGAATTATGTGAAAATATGCCTAGGGCCTATAGAAAATGATTAGGAAGCAATAGGGGATTTATTTTAGTCTGAAAGGGATCCTAAATTGATTCAATTACTTGTTAATTTCTTTCTATAAGTACAAGCCTTAGTATTTCCAGGAATACTTGGAGAAAATGAAGATTTTGGTATGTAGAGGAGGTTCTGGACATGCGCAAGTTTTCTGAGGCTTCACTGGTCTTTATAGGGCTTCATATTAGTTCGACAATGTCTTTAGCAGCAATATTGTTGAATTTTGGTGTAAAAAGACCTCAATTCTAGTTGAATTATCTTAATAACAGGTTCACACCAATATATTAGCTCTAGCATAGGTCGTCAGTATTCTTCTCCATAATTTATAACAGAAATTTGTGGAAAAAGCCTGCAAAGGGTGATATTATGGATTTATAAAAAGCATTAATTAAACTTTGGGTGTGGGTTGATTCAAAAGGGAGGACGGTTTTGTTGCAACGGTCAGGAATACAGCTGAGTGGCTTTCGCACCGACAAAAGTAGGTGGGTGGTATTTTTTAAAGGGATGCGATGCAATAAAATGCTTCCATGTTGTCAGGAGCGGGGTTCTTAAAACAAATCTTTTCACAAGAACTCAGGATCATTAAAGATTTGGCTATCAAGGTTGCGCCAAGGCTTATTGGCCATTGGATCTGCTCAATCATGATCGGACGGATGGTAAAATGAGAGGCTTTCATCGAGGATTTGATAGGTGGGGTCTGGTGAATAACGTCATGTGATGGGATATGTAGAAGGGTTAATATGAAGCGTTAATATGTAGTGGAATTATAAGGTGGGCCCAGGATATATCATTGGGAGAATTACAACTATATGTTATAAAAATTTAAGGGGTTGGGATGTAAATATAAGAGGGGATTAATATAATATGTGGTACATTTGTTTTATATGTGGGAGTTAATCAAATAAAGTTAATCAAAAGATTAATTTAAATGGAGGGATTAACATGAATACAATGCAGGATTATAACATGTGCAGGACTTTATAAAATACTCTTATATTTTAATGTAAAAACTTATATCGAGGAGGGATTTTCAATGTGGGACCTGATATATAAATTTAATTATTTAGACTTAGGATAAGTGTATTTTAAGGGTTTTTTTTTAAATGAAAGGGAAATTAGTAAGGGGGAAATTACTATCTAAAGGATAAATGTGTTTTGAACTAGGGAAAGGGTATTTATGTATGGAAAATGAGTGAAGCAAGGGGAAATAGAAAAATATGAAGGGGAGAGGGTATTTTACAAGGGAAATGAGTTTAGAGGGATTTGTTTTAGTTGGGAATTCTTACAAATACATAAGCGATCTTTGTACCATAACGAATGATTTTTCCAACTAAATGTAACAAATGTACTAGGATCTTGCTTCAACATTCGAATTAGTGTCCACACTTCTTCATCCTTCTTCCATTGATCCCATGCTTTGGTTATCCAATATGGTTGGATAATATAAATTTCACAAATCAATTCTTCCAACTCTTCATACTTTCTTCAGAGTGCATCTACAACAACATTTAGCTTCCCCTTTTTGTAGATGATTTCAAAGTCATAACCCAACATCTTTGCAACCCATTTTTGCTGCTCTTGTGAAGATAGCCTTTGTTCCAAAAAGTGCTTAAGACTATCATGATTAGTTTTTACCTTGAAGTGCCTTCCCATTAGGTAACATCGCCATTTCTTTAGTGCATGTAGTATTTCCAACATTTCCTTCTCATAAACAGTTTTTTGCAAATACTTTCCTTTGATTGGAGGACTTTCAAAGGATATGGGTGTTCCTTCTTGCATTAAACCAAAACCAATTTCATTTCCTGAGGCCTCACATTCCACAACAAAGGTTTTTGTGAAGTTTGGCATAGCTAAGACTGGTGCTAGGCACATTGCCTCTTTAAGATGTTCAAAGGCCTTAGTTGATTTAAGAGTCCATGAAAATGCATCTTTCTTCAATAATGTTGTTAGAGGTGCTACTACTCTCTCATAATTCTTAAAAAACTTGTGATAATACCCTATTAACCAGAGAAATCCTCGCAACTGCTTTATGGTTGTGGGGACTTTCCATTCCTTAATGGATTTAATTTTGTTAGGGTCTACCTTAACACCCTCATGAGATACATTATGACCCAGATATTCCACCTCTTGTACTCCAAAGAAATATTTGGATGTTTTTGCATATAATTTTTTCTCCTCCAATAGTTTGATCACCCTGTCAACATGTTGAACATGATCCTTCCAAGACCTATTGTAGATTACTATGTCATTAAAAAATACTAGCACAAATTCTCTAAGGAAGGGTTTGAAAATGGAATTCATCAACCCTTGAAATGTAGAAGGTGCACTGGTAAGGCCAAAAGGCATGAACACAAATTCATAATGACCGTCATGAGTTGAAAATGTTTTTTTCGGAATATCTTCAGTATTCATTCTAATTTTATGATATCCTAAACAGAGATCCAACTTGATAATAAATTCCGCCATGTAATTCATCCAATAATTCATCAATCATAGGAATCGAAAGTTTATCTTTAATAGTGAGCTTATTGAGCTCCCTATAATCCAGACACATGCACTATGATCCATCCTTCTTATGCACCAATACTACTGGAGCAGAGAAATAACTTTGACTAGGTTGAATTATACCAGCCTCTAACATTTCTACAATCAACGTTCAATTTCACTCCTTTGGACACAAGTATATCTATAAGGCCTGATGTTTGGAGGAAAACTTCTCGGAATCAAATGAATAGCATGATCATGATCGCGAATAGGTGGAAGTCCTTTGGGAGTTTCAAATACCTTGGAATGATTGTCCAAGAATTTTTGGAGATATGGAGAAATAGATGATTTTGATGTTGGAACTTCTAGTGAGCATAATTGTGCAATTACACCTCATTGTTATTTCTTCAGAAGTTTTGTCATGAAATTAGAGCTTATTGTCTTTCCCGACTTCCCTGCGATACCCCGTAATTCGATTTCCTTTCTTTCTGAATTTTTTTTCAAGAAAAGTTCTTGAAAATTAAAAGATACCCATCCCTAAAGATTTTAACCATTGTACTACTAGTACAACATCAACACCTCCCGTTGGATTGGAAAGCATTGGACTATTCAATGAATATTCCCCCATGGTTAGCTTGATATTATGGTATTTTATAGAGAAATTTATAGTTCCTCCATTTGAAACCATCACCTGACATTCTGGTGTTGGGTATAGGAAACAAGAGTCAATTCCTTGGCTACCTTACAATGAATAAAATTATCGGTACTAGCTAAATCAATCAACACTATTAACTTTTTCTTCTTTATATATCCTTCTATCTTGGGAGTTTAAGGAGTGGTAATTCTTTCCAATGTATTACACGATATGGTAGGACTAATTTCTTCTTCTTCAAGGGTTGGTTCCTAGTGTATATCCTCTACTTTTGAAGTTTCTTGTTAATTTTCTTCCTCCTCTTCACAATGTATGTAAAATAATTTCTTCTCAGCACACTTATGACCTTTAGTGTATTTTCTATCACAACTGTAAAAAAGCCCTTTTTCTCTGTTTTCTTCCAATTGTTGTGGTGTCAACCTTGTAGGTTGTGGAAGTCTAGGAGTAACAACACTTCCATCTTTATATATGTGAGTGGTAGGCTTCCTTATCGCCATAATTTTACATTCAATTTTTCTTTCCAACCTGAATGCGTTCTCCAATGAATCGGGTTCTCAACCGCGAACTTCATGTTGGATGTTATCCTTTAAAGTCCCTATGAAGACATAAATCCTATGTTCTTCTGGAATATCAGTTACCCTTATATTCAATTTTTGGAAGTCCTCAATGTGCTCCACCATTGAACACTTTTTTTTGAGATTTATCAATTGGCTAAAGAAGGTGTCGCTCTTTGTATTCTCATAATGTGCTATCATTTCCTCCATAAAAATTGACCAAGTGACAATTTTTTTATCGGATCAAAGCCATCGATACCATACAAATGCATTTTGTTCTAAATGTAAAGTTGCAATGTGTACCTTTTGTGTGTTTTGAACATTATTGAGATCAAAATATTTCTCCATCTTTAGTATCCATGTTGCGAGATCCTTCCCATAAAACTTCCTCATATCCATCTTTGGAATATGGTGGTTCTTCCATCCAACATTAGAGTTTATGAAATCACGATTAAAATTTATTTTTTTCTCATCGTGAGTTTCATAAACTATATTTTTTCCATTAGGAAACATATCTTGTATCAAAATTGTCAAACCTTGTATCTCTGCTTTTAGATCATTCTTCATGTTTTCGATGTTGTCTTTCATTTTTTCTTCCATGTCATCCATCTTAGCTTCTATGCCATCCATCTTAGCTTCCATGCCTTTCCTAAAACCATCCATATTATTATTCAAACCATCCATCTTTGCTTCCATGCCTTTCTTCAAAACTTCCATTTCATTTTTTGTTGCTCATTCCGAGACCAAAATTTGGTGCACTTGTTCTTGTAATTTTGATAGATCATGTTGCAATTATTCATCTTCATGAGTCATAGTAGAGTATTATGAGGGCTTAATGGTTGTTGAATTATTTTTAGTGAGCATTTTAGAACCAAATACTGATATCTATGCTCAATAGGCCCTTGGAATCACTTAAAAATGATTTTTCAAACAACACTTATGAAATTTCAAAAAAACACATACATTTTTCATGCTTTTGAGGAGCTCGATATTGAAACTAAATTATCTCTGTAATTACGGATCTTCAATATCTGAAATTTGGTCCTAGAGTAGCCCTCTAAATTTTCCTTCGTATTCCATAGGTCTAACCTGATTTCAATACTTCAAGACAAAGTTATGTCTAATCTCCCACAATGACCTAATTATGGAGTATTTCAGTAGAGCGCAGTTGTATGATGTAGTACATCTCACTCTTTCCTCCTTCAACTCTGAAATTGGTACACAGGAAACTACAATCCCTGTACTTGTGGCCACATTTTACATAATTCAAATCCGATGCTCAAAGAGAGGGTTATGACAATTTTACCAAGGTCACCTCTTTGAAATGAAATTCGAGAGCCTGAAAAAACCCTAGCTTCCACAGATCATATCTTCAAAAATATTGCAAACCAGGATCTGACTTTTTTATGTGGAAATTCCTCCAGATTTTGGCTTCACTTTGTAAAAATTTTGGCTTATGAAAATTTGTATAAAAAAAATTATAGCGAAAATTCCATGATGGCATGTTTAGGTGAGATTCAGAAGCCTGAAAAAAAACTGTAACTTCCACAGATCATATCTCCGAAAATATTATGAAACAAGATCTAAAATTTGTACACAACATTCCTCAAGATTTCATCTTCGCTATATAAAGTTTTCAGCTTTTGAACCTTATTAGAAAAAAATGTTACAGAGAAAATTCTACGATGACCTGTTTGGAGCAGCGAAACCCCAGAATCCAAAGCTCTCATACCAAATGTTTTGAAACTGGCCCCAAAAATAGAAGAAAATAGATATCAACACCTTATAAATAAGCCACTTCAATGCGGAAACCTCCAATACATTACATAAATGAACAATTCTTGGATGATAAAAGTAAAAAAATATCCTTCTATATATAGGAGTCCATGGGGTCACAACATAATCCGAGTCAACATAACAATAATAATGTAAGTGAACAATAATAACAATATGGGGGTTACAGGGGTACAACAATAACAATGAGGGGGCTACATGTATAACAATAAGGGATTACACTAGTAATATGGGGACCTAACACCTTGATCTTTCGATCACTTTGGTTCTTTACTAATGCTTTTGATTCTTTGAACTTTGCAAAAGTTTCGAACTTCTGATTCAAAAATTAAAACCAAGTCTTTCTGCTATAGTCATCAATAAAAGTGATGAAGTAACAACTTCCACCAATCAACTGTGTCCTCACAGGTCCACAAAATCCTATATGCCCCACTCAAGAGGTTTATTTTCTCTATATGAAAATACCTTTGGAAAAAATTCACGGTGTTTCTTTCCTAAGATGCAACACTCACAAGTACTAGCAAGTTCTTTGAAGGGAGGTAATCCTCTGACCATCTATTTCTGCTGCAACAATCTTAAACCAAAAAAGTGCAAGTTTCCAAACTGACAGTGTCATAAACAATAATCATTGGAACATGCAACTCTAAAGAAAATAACCTCATCATTGTAATTCATGATCAGATGAAAGGGTTTCTTCCTCCTCATAAACATCTTTTATATCAATTTCTTGCTTGGGGGCTTGTCATAAATAACACACTCTTGTCCTTGAAAGATAGCTTTCTATCCTTTCTACATTAATTGACCAACACTTACCATATTTTGTTTGAGACCAGGAACATAATATATCTATGATATTATCTTTGGCTCCCCTTGCTTGGCTAGAATGTTGACCACTCCTTTTCCATCTACATCCAGAGTCTTGTGAGTCCCCATATTTACTTTTGTCTTCACATATTGATCCAAATTTGCAACCAAACGCTTATTGCATGGCATGTGGTTACTGCAACTACTGTATAAAAGCCACACATTATCATATTGTTGATTCATGGTGTTGCAATCTAGGAACATCGAGTTAGTATTTTCTGTACTAACATTAGCTCTCTCATTTCCTTGATCAACGATCTTCTTCCTACATTCAAGGGAATAGTCACCAAATTTATTGCAATAATAACAACTCACCTTTGATTTGTGAGATTTTTTATTATTTTTGAAGCCTCTATTGTTGCTTCCACTTTCATATTCATGCTCTTCTTGGCCATATCTTTGACCACCATATCTTCTGCCTCGTACTCTGCCTCTCAATCTACCTCTGTCTCGACCTCTTGAAATAGAAACTTGAATTTTGAAAGCACTTTCTAAAGTGGATTGTTTATTTCTGTCTATCCTTGCCTCATGTGATAGAGGTGATCCCATCATTTCATCAACTATTATTTTTCCAAATCCTTAGCTTATTCTATGACTCCTACCACAACATCAAACTTGGTAGAAAAAGATCTAAGGCCCTTCTCAATCATTGTTCAATATTTAATTTCTTCACCATAAATTTTTAAATGATTTCTGATAGACATGACTCGATTCACGAAAAAATCTATGTCCTACGTATCCTTCATCTACAAAATTTAAAAATCTCTCCTCGCATTCTGAAATTTAACAATATTGACTTTGGTCGTAGCTTGATATCTTGTCACCAAATTTTACCATGCTTCATTTGCTGAAGACGTGATCATAATATTATGGAACACTCTTCAGTCCACTCCCTCCTAGATAAGAAGCAACGCTTGTGCATTCTTCCTTTTGTATTTCTTCCATTGTTCCCTCTCTATATTAGTGATATCTCATTCTTCTCCTTCACTCCGATATTCTGAAAACCCAAAATTTACATGATCCAAAACTTCATAATATTTTAACATGGTGTCCGTCTTAATGACCCACACATCATAATCCTTCCGCGTGAAAGAAAGAAGTTATGAGTAGACCCTGCTTGTTGCTTCAAAAAAATTCGGTACTCTTATGAAACCCTAAATTTCTTTTTTATGAGCTTTACAAAACTAAAAAACAAACCCTTATAATAAAACCCTCATTTTTATTTTTATATAAAAGAATTATTTAAAAAAAACAAACCTTTTATATATAAATAAATTTTTTATATTAAAGCCTTTTTCAAAACTTAATATAATACTTTTCAAAAATTTAAAAAAATCCTTTTAAAATTTCATTTTAATAAGTTATGAAGCCATTATATATCCAAGAACCTCCACGTTTAAAAATCAAACCTTTCAAAAAAGAAAGGGTGATACTAACACTCAAACCTCCTTTGTTAATTATTCTAACGTGTTCTCAAATTATCAAGCATGTGTGATTAACGTTGTCCACAGTAATGTTGTTATTGTGATATCGCTCTATAGGTTATTACGTACGGGCATTAGGGCACTAACACAGGGAAATTCAAAGGAGCTGTCATGTCTGAAAAATGTGGTTATTTGTTTAATAGACAATCGTTATAACACTATGAATATAATTGCGAAATGCGTTAGAGCTTAAATAAGTGAGAAATAAAATTTCTTCTATTACACAACGATTATTGGTCACTAATTATTGTTGATCCTTATTATTTTATCTCTATGTAATCTCGCTCTCATATCAATTTTTTGGAAAATGAGAAGATTAAAAACACAAAATTACACAACTAATTCACATACAAATTTCATTAATTACAATAAAATTCTAACTTGATACTAACCTATTTAACCTTTTATACTAACTTCTCACCTAATATAACTTGGATTTACTCAACCCTCACTTAACTCAGCCTCTAAATATAATTAAATCTTCCTTCATTAACTATTTTAACACAAACTTCAGTAGGTTAAGGATGTGGACACAGTTGAAGCAGTGCATCCGTGAGGAATTACATGTCTATGTCTAATAGATGCCCACAAATGTAAGGATGTGGCGCCTCCAAATCCCTATTTCTACTCCCCTCCCATTTATATGTACTACATCTCATTCAATCACAGCAAAGTCAGAAATTTGGATCATCCATGTTCACACAAACATAAGGGCATATTGTTAGGAATTTGGCTTCTGTGATCCATAAAATTGTGTATAAAATCTTTCGGTGAAAATCACATTCAAATAGATTTTGTCGATGCTCTTCAAACAAGCTAGTGTGGTTCATCATCAGGACAAAATGAGAAATATGATCTAGGACCCAGTATAAATAGATAGGAAACTCCACCAAGCCGTTGTGGAATAACGACTAGTTTGACTGGAATAAGAACATATAAAGATAAAATAATAGTTGAATTATTATTATTATATTTTAAGTTAATAATTAGAAGATTTGAATATAATAAAACATTCATATATTCTTACCTAATAATAATCTAAAATAAATAAATAATTAAAGATATAAAAAATAAATAAAAAATACGAATAAAAATAAAAATTAAACTAATAAACTAAATAAATAAATGAAAATTAAAAATTAAAAAAAAAATGAAAATAAATAAATGAAAAATAATAATATTAAATAAATAATAATAATATTAATGATAAATCAATAAATAAATAAATAATAAAAGAATAAATAATTAATAATAATAAATAAATAAAAATAAATTAATTAATAAAGAACAGAAAGGGAGAAATAAACCGAGGAATAGAGGAGAGGAAAGAATACAAGAGAGAATTGAAGGGAAGAAAACCAATAACTAAGAATGAAGGGAAGGGATCCAGCATATGCTAACACTCCACCCATCATCCCTGTTAAGGTTGACTGTCCTCTTTTTGATTTCTAAGGCCTCCCTCAACTTTTGGTGGTGGAAATGGTCAATCCTAGCAATAAATTTCGCATCTTCAATGCAAATGTGATGCTTTTTCTTTTCTGCATGCTCTACTAAGGCAGAGGGGCGAGATCTATTATGTCTAAGGTCAGCGGCATGTTCACGAATTCTTTGAGTGATGGATCGACCAGTTTCACCGATGTAAGGTGTCCCAAAGGTGCATGGAATGAAGTAAACATCCTTACCATATTTAAGTCATATTGGGTCCTTAATCGATCTAAGCAAACTCCAAATGGTGTGGAGGGGCTTGAAGGTTGAGGGAACTTTATGCCTCCTTAGGATCCTAGCGATTTTATGAATCGTTCCTTGGATAAAAGGAAGGTGAACTCCAGATAACCTATCACATTGATCCTTTTTGACCTTAGGACCTTTTTCAGCTTTTTGAAAAGCTCTAAGACAATGAACCTTGCTATAACCATTTTTAAGGAAAACCTTAAGGAGATGAGATTTCTCATCTTCAAGGTGGTGTTCATCAGCAATTCTAAATGCTCTAGTGGCTAGGGTATTGAGAACCTCTAACTTCTAAGCAGGGAAATGGTGAGAACCCGCATGTAAATACTATTGAGTGTGTGTCTTCTTTCAAAGTATTCCATGAAAATATTAACAACCACTGGGGATAGGGGGGAACCCATGGCCACACTGCAAGTTTGTTCAAAAAATTCACCCTCGAAACTGAAGAAGGTCGAGGTTAGATAGATCTCCACTAGACGAGTAGTATTAGGATTTGTGACCTGAGAAATGACATCAATAGCTTCCCTAATGGGGATGCAAGTGTATAATGAGACAACATCAAAACTAAAAAACATGTCATCGGGTTCCTAATGCCTTTCAATTCATTAATAAAGGAGGATGACTCTTTGATAAAGGATTCGGTACGTCCCATGAGAGGCTTAATCTTACTGGCTAAAAATTTAGTGAGAAGATAAGTAGGACCACCTATGTTGTTGAAAATGGGGCGAAGGGAAACTCCATCCTTATGAATCTTAGGGAGACCATAAATTCTTGGAGTGATGGGGTTACTCTCAATGATATTTCTACTAAGGGAACCAATAGTACTACTCGATTTTATAGCCAAAGCCATTGCTTTAGAAACCTTTTTAAGGGCATATTATTTTTGAAGTCTTTTGTCTTTAGTGGATGCCTTGCATATTTTTGCACTGAATTATCACTTCAATTTAGTGATTTCTACCTCACTTCATTGTTCCTATATGACGGTTGATTTTGGTTTATCAATGTATCATTATTTGTGATTTTCCCCTCACTTCATTGTTTCGTATATGTCGCTAGATTCGGATTTATCAATGAATTATTATATTGTGTGATAGTGTGTAACTAATTTTTTTATCAAAGATCAGCATGAATGCCGAAGATTAGCCACCTGGTCTCGATGGACAAAAGGGTTCCATCTACAGTGCAATAACTATATATATATCGATTTCAAATTTCAGTATTAATGAGCTTTAATATTTTCATATTTCGGTATTTGACTGTTCATATTTGGGATTTGGGTGCTCCATTGTTTCAGATTTGGCGTTTTCATATTTTGATTATCTATAATATTTCAAAATTAGTAACTTATCAAGTTTGGGTATCTATCGTTTTAGGTTTGGGTATCATGCTATTTAACATTTTGAGACTAAGATATGTAAAATATTTGAAATCTTTAACGTCCTTTCTCTCTGCTCCATATTGCCCAGGCCTTGCAGGTAGAGGAATTGCCTAATCACGATGCCTAATCATGATTACGAGATTGATATCAGGGTTGTGAGTGCAATAGGAGTGCAGAGGTGAGAGCTACATTAGTTAAGGGTAGGCTTCCTAATGGCCCTACTGCTCAAGGTTTGCATATACTTGATAGGAGCACAATTCCAATAGTCATGGTATTCGGTGAGGAAGACACGTTGGGCACAATTATGACTATATGTATCTCCTCTACAAAACCATGACATCACAAAAAAGCCCATGAGATCACAAAAAAATGCATTTCAATGACATGGGAATAATTTGAAGAAATCAATGCATATGTAGGTTTCATAACCATAAGAAATAATTTGAAGGCGTGCATGCCATGGATACTCCACAAATTGAGCAAGCTGTCAATATTCTGAATTCCCATAGGGTGGTTGAGGGGAAAAATCTTCACAGCCCAATTAGGTAGGTAGATAGGCTAGTTAGATCAGGAAAGCATTGCTCCAGCAATTAAGGCAGTCGTAGACTAGAATGTTTCTTTTGTGTATGTTAATCCCAGAGTTCCCTAATGCAACCATCTCAAGTGGGTACCTTTCAAACACTGTGGTTTGGTCATTTCCATAAGAATCAATATTCAGTGTATCCATGTGTAAGAATATAAGTTTCCAAAGAAACTATGTACTCAATCTGAAGTTTTTGGTACACCCCATTGCATTCTTTTGTTTTAAACCTTTTTTTTAATCATATAAATCATATAGCTCTGCCAAGTCTGTGAAATATGTCTACTAATCCTTCATTCATAGTGAGTTTTATTTTTATTTTTTAAAGTTCGGTGGGTCTGATTTTCTGGTTTTAGATTTAGTCAATGATAATCAATATTTCTAGCTTAGTTATTTATTTGTTGCAACCTTTTGTGTACATGATCATGTGATCTATATGGAATTATGATTCTTTTTAAAGGAAAATAACAATAAGAAAAATAAAACTTCAGATTTTATGATCGATACGGAATTATATTCTTCTTCTAACAAATTAAGACTATATCTAAAAGAAAATTTCAGAAACCTTTTATTTAACATTTTACCAATTCAATATTTTTAGCATAATGGAATTTTACCAAATTTTAAAATTGTATAACAATGGCAACGTCTTAGGTAAACATATCCTGTATCTTTGTGAATTAGTGAATTATTCTTGGGTGATTAGCCGATTTTCTATTATTCGTGGTTCATTTTAATCCAATTTTCTAGACCCTAATGATCTGCACTCGAGTCAAAATTGTTGTCATTTGTGTTTACTTATACAAATATGGTGATATACAAAATAAAATAACTATTGAAGTTAGTGACTTCCATCACTCATCACTTTGTATATATTTGGAAAAAAAAAAAATTACTGCACATTATTTTCTGTGTACTATGTAGATATATATTCTCTTCACTGTGTATATATTTGAATAAAAAAATGTAAAAAAGTATTGTGTATATATATGAAAAAAAAGTAAAAGTAATTCGATATAGTTACTATGTATTGCACCATTCCCTTTACATTACTATGTATTTAAAACTATTGAAATTGAGAAGTCCCACATCACTACACTTCTTTTATTCACTATTAAAAAAACTCCCACAACAATACCCCTACTTCATACTATTGTACATCATTGCATTTCTGAGGTTTTGGAGTTGATATGTCTCAACATCATTGCATTTGTGAGTTTTCGGCCTCTGGAATAAAATTACTAATAAGCTTGTCCAAGGTTGTGCCCACTAATTTGATTTTTGAGGTTGTGGGAGGTTCAATGCATTTTTGAGGTTGTAGGAGCACTCATTTATAAGGTTGTGGAAGGTTGTGTCCACTGATTTATTTGTGAGGTTGTGGAAGGTTGTGTGTTTAGGGATAAGTACACGTTTACTTTTTGCATTTTCAGGTTGTGGGAGCATTGATTTGTGAGGTTTTGGAAGGTTGTGTGCTTAGGGATAAGTACAGATTTTCATTTTGAATTTTTAGGGTTGTTGTGTGATCTATGTGATTATGAAGAAGTAGACATCTCTTCCTTTTTCATTTATCTGGTTGTTGTGTGGTCTTATGAATATTGTCACATATTTTCCTTTTTCGATTGTGGGATTGTTGTGTGGTCTTACACAACCACATGCTCATAACATTACTCCTCCATAGCCTAATCTAATATCATTGTGTTTTCTAACACACTCATAACATTACCTGTTTGCATCACCTACTCATTGTTGTGGAGTTGATACAATTGTACAATGGAGCTCCCTAAAATGGTTTGTTTGATGTGAGGAAGAAGAAGAACTCAATCCCATAAAAAGGTTTTTTGGGAGTGAGGAAGAAGAAGATGAATTCACTCTCTTGTTGGGAGTGACAAAGAATAAGAATAATTCACTCCCATTTCTACTTAACCTATTTGATATAATTTTACATCATTGTATTTAGGCGGTTGGGATCTACTTAACCTAGTTGATACAATTGTACATAGTTATATTTGGGAGGCTGTGGGATTAGCAAGAAACATAAATTGTTAGCTTTTTGGGGTTGTTGTTTCAAGTTTCTATAATTGTACCTCATTGTATTTGTGATTTTTTGGGGTTTGCATAAACACACATTGTTTTCCTTATGCATTTTTTGGGTGGTTGCATGGTTTGGCATAACAAATATTTTCCATTTGTAGATCTACACATTCTTCCCTTTTTCACACTTAGGATAATCATAGCGGTTATACATGTGTTTCTTCAGCATTATGTTCCTTCAACATTTTGTTCCAAGGTAGCTACTGCATCACCCAAATTTTGTATGTCATTTATAAAGTTGTACATAGTTTCCTTTTGTAAGCCTAGGGTAATCATTGGAGTTGTACATCTTTTCCATGCACATTTTTGTTCAGGATAGCTAGTGTGTTACCCAAGGCTCGTATTTTATTACTTTTGGATGATTGGGTAAGCACAAGAGTTATGTAGGCTTGGGGGGACAAGTAGTGCACTATAAATTTATTGGATATTACCAAAGCTTGTCACTCATGTACATTTTCTTGTGATGCAACTTCTAAGGAAATTATTGCATTATCCATTTGCGCGGATTACCCAAGCTAGGCACAAATTTCCATCATTCAAGGTTGACCTTTTTTTTTGGGAATATGTAGTGTTGGGGTAAAGTGATTCCGTGTCATTTAATTTGTCAACCCGTGGGTTTCGTAAGATTGTGAAGCATGCATGCACTGTATGTGCTATAAATTATCTTTCATTTTAGATCAATATAACTACAAAATAATGAAAACCAATTCATATAATCTATGGAATCAAATAATGAAAATGAAATTCAACTAACCTATGAAATCAAGTAACGAAAATAAAGAAAAAAAATTCAAAAGAAAATATAGCGCACAATCACACTTGCAGGAATTGAAATTTTAATCTAAGAAAGCATTTCAAAGCATGTAAAGAAAAACAACTAAGGTATGTTCAATCAATCCAACATCCAATATGGAAGTATGATAGATTCACCCTCTTGAGATTATAAGCAACCGATTATACTTTAGTCTTTAAATCTAGGAAAGCAATTAAAGCATGCAAAGGAAAAAATCAATTGCATAAGTTAGGTATTCAAGCATTTAGAAATATGATAAAATCACTTTCTTGAAATGATATTTAAGAACACCCAATATTACAATTGAATGAGAATCTAAATATAGAAAACAATGTAAAAACATGTAAAAGTAAACCTCAATGATTGTATAGGCTGAACATTCAATCACCCAATTTGGAAGTATGACGTCACATTCTTGGCTTGATGTTGTATTCAATTATACAATGAATTGATAGTTTGATCTAAGAAAGTAAATAACAGAACATGAAAGGAAACTAAGTAACTGAACATAAAAGTAAATCTCAATGATTGGATAGGTTGAACATTAAATCAGCCAATTTGGAAGTATGGCAAGTAACCTTCTTGGTTTGATCTTTTATTCAATTATACAATGAATTGATTGTTTGATCTAAGAAAGTAAATAACAAAACATGAAAGGAAACTAAATAACTATGAACTCTATTTCCTCAAATTTAATCCAATTGGAAAATAGATAAATCTTTCATACTTAAATGAGTTTATAAAATCAAATATTACATAGTAATTCTTAGACTAATACTAAGAAAGAAAATGAACTTTAATCTATAAAACCAAGTAAATCTCACACATTTTAGATAGTTGATCTAAAAGTATGAGAGATGGTAAATAAAGATGCTCCATATGCAAGCAAAACCAAGTCAAAATGAAGTAACATACATGAGTAAGGTGCCACAATCTAATTTTGTATTCAAAGCTTGAGCATAACTCCAATTTACACATGATTTGATAACAGAAAGCTTCCCCTTTTTATACAAAAAGATGAGAATATATCTCATTAATCAGAGTCCATGAATTTGTCCCTATATCTCTAGAGTTAAAATCTAAATAGGAAGTGATAAGGCACATGTATTCTTAGAGTTACAATACAAATAGGAAATGAGACACGTATCCATCTAAATTCGAATTTGGCCTTAGCAGTTGACATAAACGTTTTTTGGAAGCTTATTTTTTACCTACACATGAAAATAAGCTCATTCCACTTGTTAGGTATAAATATTTGCATATTATTTTCTAATTTTTAACCACAAATTCACTTGAAATTACTAGGAATTAATAAAGTTTGGAAAAACATAAATGTAACCCAACAGTGGTAATGGTAAGGTAAATGTAACGAAATGGAGGTGGAGTGAAGGTGATAATATGGAAATATAAGTAAAAATGAAATGGAAGTAAATGAAAATTTCAAGGCCCAACATGTCCCCCAACTGAAGCTATTGCATGTGCTCATCCAATCTATTACATTAATTATTTTTAATCGTTGAGCTTTGGATTAAATTTGAATGATATCATTTGATAACTTCATATTTCTACAAGGTCTTTTAGTTGAATTGAAACATGGTTGGTTCTTGTGTTTCAACCATATTTTGTTGTTGCACTCAATTTTGATCTTTGAACTTTGCATAATGATAATTTAATTATTGTTGCAAAGTATATCTTTATTGGATTTCATCTGGTTGGTTCTTGTGTGACAACCATGTTTGTGTTTGCATCCAATTATCTTTTAAATACTTTTGAAAAGTCATTGTAAGCTCATAATAATAATGTAATAGTTAATATATTTTGCGATTATGTGGAATTTTGAATGTGATATGAACGTGGAAAAATGTGAATATGAATGTATCCCCCCCAACTGATGGTATTGGAAATTTTATGAAATGAGGAAAAGAAGTGTTTTTTCCAAAAATTATCATTCTAGATTTTTAAGGAATTCTATAGTAAAAAGTTAGAAAATGACATACCTTAACTTACGCTGTGAAAATGGATGAACTGCATGTGTGGTGGCTGGAAAATTCTGATCATAATCTTCTTCATGTGGTTGTACAAGTTATTTATAAAAGATTCAAGATGAATTTTTATTGCTTCTACTAAAACTGTTGAATTTGCTGTGAAATGATATTGATTTTGTAACTGCCCTATGATTCTGCAGTTGCAGAATGGTGCTGATCTGTTGTATTTTGATATCTTCTTCATTTGATTCAAAATGCTTAAAATGATAGTCTTCATGTCTTCAAAACTTGTTGGCATAATTCCTACTATGAGAATAGATGTTTTAATGTCAAACATAGTGTTATGAAACCAAATCCAAAAATAGAAGAAGAGAGATATCAACGCCTTATAAATAAGACACTTTGAGGGGGCAACCTCCAATACATTACATGAATGAACAATTCTTGGATGATACAAATGGAAAAACCTCTTTTCTATATATAGGAGTCCATGGGGCCATAATGTAATCCTAGTGGGGTCACAATGTAATCCTAGCCGACCTAACAATAAGAATGTAAGGGCACAATAATAACAATATTGGGGTTACAAGGGTACGATAATGGCAATAAGGGGGCCACACTAATAACAATAAGGGGCTAAAATAGTAATATAGGGACCTAGCATGTCCCTCTCCTTCAAAAAAGTGTTTTCCTCAATGCTTAATTAGCTCTAGGTGCTTCTGTATAAAATTCTCATCCTCCCATGTAGAATCTTTAGTGGATAAGTTCTTCCACTTGATGAGATACTTTGAAATTGATCAATTTCGTAGCTGTCGCGTTCTTATTTGCGTGACCGCTTTAGTTTCCAATATGATTTTTCCTTCCTCATCAAGTTTTGGAAATATTATTTGAACTGGAAGATTTTCACCTATAACCTTCTATAAGCATGAAACATGAAAAACTAGATGCACTCGTGAAGAAGCAGGAAGCTCCAATTTGTATGCCATAGTACCAATATTTTTGCAACACCTTGTAAGGACCATAGTATTTTGATGATAATTTATTATCCTTCTTAGCTTGCTTGAGGGAAATTTGTTTGTATGGTTGTAGCCGTGAAAATACCTAGTCTCCTACATCAAAACTTCTCTCGCTACGATGTTGATCTGCCTGTTGTTTCATTCGATTCTGTGCCAAATTTGGGTTATCCTTTAAGAGTTGGAGAACTTATTCTTGATGCTCGATGTGATCTTCCACTACTTGAACTTAGAATTTTCTCTTAAAGATGATGTGATTGACAGTGGATGATATCCATAAAGTGCCATAAATGGGGTCATTTTTGTTGCAGTATGGAAGGAAGTGTTATACCAACATTCAGCAAGAGGTGACCACTTGACCCATTGTGTTTGTTTATCAGATATAAAAAAACGAAGATATCCTTCCAAACATTTATTCACTATCTCAGTTTGACCATCAGATTGAGGATAATAAAATGAGCTATGAGCTAATTGAGTACCCAAACAACAAAATAAATTTGTCCAAAAATTTACAGTAAAAATGTGATCTCTGTCACTCACAATAACCTTTGGGTCTCCATGTAGCTTTTGAATTGTTTCCATAAATGTAGTAGCAACTTTAATTGCTTTAAATGGATGAGATAATGCACAAAAGTGTGCATACTTGGTAAGTCTATCAACTACCACCATGATGACACTCTTCCCTTCGAACTTAGGTAAACCTGTGATAAAATCCATTGAAATCTCCTCCCAACATTGACTTGGAATGGATAAAGGTTGTAGAAGATCCAGGGTCTTAATTGTCTCAACTTTATTTTGTTGGAAAACCAAACATTCCACCACAAGATTTTGAATCTCAAATTTAAGGCCATCCAAAAAAAACTTATTTCTTCACCCTGAAGTAATTTTTTAAAAATCCTGAATGTCCTTCTAAAGGAGAAGTGGGCAATTCCAAAAGAATATTTCGTTTTAGTTGGGAATTCTTACAAAGATATAAGAAATCTTTGTACCATAAAGAATCATTTTTCCAAATAAATGTATCAGATGTACTAGGATTTTGCTACAACTTTTGAATGAGTGTCCACACTTCTTTGTCCCTCATCCATTCATCCCTTGCTTTGGTTATCCAATCTGGTTGGATAATGTAAATGGCACAAAGCAATGCTTCCACCTCTTCATTTTTTTTTGAGAGTGCATCTGCAACAACATTTAGCTTCCCTTTTTTGTAGATTATTTCAAAGTCATAACCCATAATCATTGTGACCCATTTTTGCTGCTCTTCTGAAGATCGTCTTTGTTCCAAAAAGTGATTAAGACTATCATGATTAGTCTTTACCTTGAAGTTTCTTCCCATTAGGTAAGGTTTCCATTTCTTTAGTGCATGTGGTATTGCTAACATTTCCTTCTCATAAATAGCTTTTTTTAAATACTTTCCTTTGATTAGACGAATTTCGAAAGCAATGGGTCTTCCTTCTTGCATTAAAAAAACACTAATTCCATTTCCTGAGGCATCACATTCCACAATAAAGGTTTTTGTGAAGTCTGGCATAGCTAAGACTGGTGCTAGGCACATTGCCTCTTTAAGATGTTCAAAGGCCTTAGTTGCTTCAGGAGTCGATGAAAATGCATCTTTCTTCAATAATGTTGTTAGAGGTGTTGCTATTCACCCATAACTCTCAACAAACTTGTGATAATACCCTGTTAAATCGAGAAATCCTCGCAACTTCTTTATAGTTGTGGGGACTTTCCATTCCTTAATGGCTTTAATTTTGTTAGGGTCTACCTTAACACCCTCATGAGATACAATATGACCCAGATATTTCACCTCTTGTACTCCAAAGAAACATTTGGATGATTTTTCATATAATTGTTTCTCCTGCAATAGTTTGAGCACCCTGCCAACATGTTGAACATTATCCTTCCAAGACCTGCTATAGATTAGTATATCATCAAAAAATACTAGCACAAATTTTCTAAGGAAGGGTTTGAAAATGGAATTGATCAACCCTTGAAATGTATAAGGCGCATTGGTAAGGCCAAAAGGAATGACCAAAAATTCATAATGATCCTCATGAGTTCGAAATGTTGTTTTCGGAATATCTTCAGTGTTCATTCTAATTTGATGATATCCTGAACGAAGATCCAACTTGGTAAAATAAATTGCTCCATGTAATTCATCCAATAATTCATCAATCACATGAATGGGAAATTTATCTTCAATGATGATCTTATTGAACTCCCTATAATCCAGACACATGTGCCATGATCCATCCTTCTTGTGCACCAATACTACTGGAGCAGAGAAAGAACTTTGAGTAGGTTGAATTATACTAGAGCCTCTAACATTTATGCAATCATACGTTCAATTTCGTTCTTTTGGACATAGGGATATCTATAAGGCCTGATGTTTGGAGGAACACTTCCTGGAATCAAATGAATAGCATGATCATGATCATGAATAGGTGGGAGCCCTTTGGGAGTTTCAAACACCTTGGAATGATTGTCCAAGACTTTTTTGAGATCTACAGAAATAGATGATTTTTATGTTGGAACTTCTAGTGAGCATAATTGTGCAATTACGCCTCGTTGTTCTTTCTTCAGAAGCTTTTTCATGACATTAGAGCTTATTATCTTTCCCGGCTTCCCTGCGATACCCTGTAATTTGACTTCCTTTCCTTTTGAAAAGAAATTCAAGAAAAGATCCTTAAAATTAAAAGCTACCATCACCAGATATTGTAACCATTGTACTCCTAGTACAACATCAGCACCTCCCATAGGAATGGAAAGTGTTGGACTATTCAATACATATTCCCCCATGGTTAGCTTGATATTATGGCATTTTCCAGAGGAATTTATAGTTCCTCCATTTGCACCCATCACTTGACATTCTGGTGCTACATATAGGAAACAATTCAATTCCTTGGCTACATTACAATGGATAAAATTATGGGTACTACCCGAATCAATCAACACTATTACCTTTTTCTTCTTGATATTTCCTTCTATCTTGAGAGTTTGAGGAGTGGTAATTCCTGCCATTACATTACAAGATATGGTTGGACTCATTTCTTCCTCTTCTAGAGTTGGTTCCTGGTGTATATCCTCTTCTTTTGAAGATTCTTGTTCATTTTCTTCTTCCTCTTCACAATCTAGTAAAATAATTTCTTCTCAGCACACTTATGACCTTTAGTGTATTTGTTATCACAACTGTAGTAAAGCCCTTTTTCTATTTCTTCTTCCAATTGTTGTGGTGTCAACCTTGTAGGTTGTGGAAATCTAGGAGTAGCAACACTTCCACATTTATATATGTGAGTGGTAGGCTTCCTTGTTGCCATAATTTTACATTCAATTTTTCTTGCCAACCTAAATGCCTTTTCCAATGAATCAGGTTCCCAGACACGAAATTCATGTTGGATTTTATCTTTTAAAGTCCCTATCAAGACATCAATCATATGTTCCTCTAGAATATTAGTTACCCTTATATTCAATTTTTGAAAGTCCTCAATGTGCTCCGCCACTAAACCCTTTTGTTTGAGATTTATCAATTGGCTAAAGAAGGTGTTGCCTTTTGTATCTTCATAATGTGCTATCATTTCCTCCGTAAAAATTGACCAAGTGACAATTTTTTTACGGGAGAACAGCCATCGATACCATGCAAATGTATTTTGTTCTAAATGTAAAGCTACAATGCATATCTTTTGTGTGTTTTGGACAGTCACATTATTGAGATCAAAATATTGTTCCATTTGTAGTATCCATGTTACGGGATCCTTGCCATCAGACTTCCTCATATCATCTTTAGAATATGGTGGTTCTTCCGTCCAACATTAGAGTTTATGAAACCATGATTAACATTTATTTTGTTCTCATCATGAGTTTTCTATACTATCTTTTCACCATTAGGAAACATTTATTTTATCAACTTTGCCAAACCTTTGATGTATACTTTTATATCATTCTTCATGTTTTCCATTTTTTCATCGATATTAGATTCCATGTCATCCATCTTAGCTTCCATGCCATCCATATTAGCTTCCATGCCCACTTCCATGCCTTCCATCTTAGCTTCCAAACCATTCATCTTAGCTTCCATTCCTTTCTTCAAACTATCCATCTTAGTTTCCATGCCTTTCTCCAAAACTTCCATTTCATTTTTTGTTGCTCTTCGCAATAGCGAAATTTGGTGCACTTGCTCTTGTAATTTTGATATCTCATGTTGTGTTTCTTCATCTTCATGAGTCATAGTAGCCTTCTGAAGGCTTAATGGGTGTTGAATTATTTTTAGGGGCCATTTTAGAACCCATTACCGATATCTATTCTTCAATATTCCCTTGGAATAAATTCAAACTAATTTTTTTCAAACGAGACTTATGTAATTCGAAAAAAAATACACACATTTTTCTTGCTTTTAAGGAGTGCGATGTTGCAACTGAATTATCTCTGTGATTTCGCATCTTTAATATCTTAAATTTGGCATTGACGTAGCCCTCTGAATCCTCTTTCGAATGCCATAGGTTTGACCTGATTTTGGATTCTTGAAGAAAAAGTTGTACCCAATCTCCTATGATGACCTAATTATGGATTAGTTCAGTAGAGCGAACTTGTATGCCTTGCCACGTGTCACTGCTTCCTCCTTTGGCTCTGAAATTGATTGAAAAGAAACCAAATTCTGTGTTCTTGCGTCTAATTTTTACATAATTTCAATTCAATACTCAGAGAAAGAGTTATGAAGATTTTCCCGCGATCACCTGTTTAAGATGAAATTCGGGAGCCTAAAAAAGGCATGCACGCCAGAGACGTATTATCGAAGGTATACACTAGAGATGTATTCAAGCATCATTAAACATATAAGTTGTCGCGAACTTGTCTACGATACATTCTGAATGTGAAATCCCACTCCCTGTATTCTAACTTTTCTTCACCGGCTCTGTGAGGTACCATACTTGCTGTAAGGTTCTTGGTCACCAATATATATAATGTTGTAGAAGAACTTCGTCTTGCTACAAATTTATTCGGTCTTAGCTTGTTATTTTTAAGAATGCTAACCCTCATTCTTACCCAGAACCTTCAATTGGAACTCGAGGGGGTTTATAGGTTTTAGAATGTCTTAGTTTTCTCCAATGACGGGATACTCATATTTGAACATTTTTATTCTAGGCTTTGGCCTATAAATTACAGTTTTTCCCAAATCATATTTTGTAGAATATTATGGTTTTGTCCGGGGTTTAAATTACCTTCCGGAAATACGTTTTATGGATTTTATTTAAGCATGAATTTTACTTGTCATGCTCTGTAGTTATCTAAACTCTGTAGTACTTCCTTAATATTGAAGACTGTAAAGGAAGGAGTCTTCCTCCAACATTAATCTATGATTCCCATTGTTAATCAATGTGAATTTTTGGGTTTAAATGTTTTCTATATTAGTTCCATTTAATTAGAATATATGTATAAAAGAAATTAATATTCATATGCATACATTCCAGAATGTACTTGTTTAACAGGAGTAACAAACTCTATATCTTCCTTGTATGTGTAGTATTTTATGTCGTACTAGTAAAATTCTACCTTTCTGGTATAGACACAAGAAGCTTCTATATTTATTTTCGTTTTCTATTCCAGAATGAGTTATACAGTGCTTTTAAATGTTATTGTTAAATATTTGGGTTGATTCTCATTGGATTCTACGCTATACATAGAGAATAATTTTACCATTTTGGATTAGTGAAATTCTATTCTCTCACAGTTCTTTTTGTTTTAAAATTAATGATATTTTAATTTCCTTTTGAACTATGTAAATGGTAAGAATTTATTATACTCTAGTTGTCTTCGAAACATCATTCTCTTAAGATTAAAAGTTCTATTCTTCAAAATATTCTAACTTTCCTTCACCGGCGCTGTGAGGTACCATACTTGCTGTAAGGTTCTTGGTCACCAATATATATAATGTTGTAGAAGAACTTCATCCTGCTACAAATTTATTCGGTCTTAGCTTGTTATTTTTAAGAATGCTAACCCTCGTTCTTGGCCAGAACCTTCAACTGGCACTCGAGGGGGTTTATAGGTTTTAGAATGTCTTATTTTTCTCCAATGACGGGATACTCATACTTGAACATTTTTATTCTAGGCTTCGGCCTATAAATTACAATTTTTCCCAAATCAGATTTTGTATAAGATTATGGTTTTGTCCGGGGTTTAAATTACCTTCCAGAAATACGTTTTATTCATTTTCTTTAAGCATGAAGTTTTCTTGTCTTGTTCTACAGTTATCTAAACTGTGCGGTACTTCCTTAAGATTCAAGACTGTAAAGGAAGGAGCCTTCCTCCAACATTAATCTATGATTCCCATTATTAATCAATGTGACTTTTTGGGTTTAAATGATGTATATATTAGTTCCATTTAATTATAATATATGTATAAAAGACAGTAATATTCATATGCATACATTCCAGAATGTACTCGTTTAACAGCAGTAACAAACTCTATATCTTCCTTCCTTGTATGTGTAGTATTTTATGTCGTACTAGTAAAATTCTACTTTTCTGGTATACACACAGGAACCTTCTATATTTACTTTTGTTTTCTATTCTAGAATGAGTTATACAGTGCTTTTAAATGTTATCATTAAATATTTGGGTTGATTCTTATTGGATTCTACTTTGCACACAGAGAATACTTTTACCATTTTAGATTAGAGAAATTCTATTCTCTCACAGTTCTTTTTGTTTTAAAATTAATGATATTTTAATTTCCTTTTGAACTATGTAAATGGTAAGAATTTATTATACTCTAGTTGTCTTTGAAACATCCTTCTTTTAAGTTTAAAAATTCTATTCCTAATTCCATTTTCCATAGTTTTTAATCTGAAAATGGCCGGACCATTCTATCCATGTTTACACAAATTTGCAGGAAATGATCAACTCGGGACCTTCTCCTCGAGGTTTCTAAGTTAACGATTTCTTGTCTAACTTTGTCAGAAAATAAATTAAAAATCAATACTAACTCTATTTCTGTCAAAGAGAACATTCACTGAACCTATTTTACTCACAATTAAAGTACTGTAAATTTTTCTTTAGATCTCACACTTAAACTGTTAAATTCCAGTCATAACCTTAGATATGTTCCATGGAAGAAAACTTATATGTTTCTCGTTCTCTGACTAATGTTTTCCTCCCTACCTCGAGAGAGGAAATCACATCCTCATTTCACCCCCGTGCTCCAAGTCTGAGCCTTACGAGTTGACAGAATTTACTGGAATAGACTTCGGGATAGTCCAGTCCAATCTTCTATTCCAAAAAATTATCAGAAATCAGAGTATTCCACTGGTTATCACCAGCTTAGGAATTCTTCTCTGCAAATTTCGTTCTCCAGTTACCAAACATAACCCCCAAACCTCACTGGGATTATTACACGCAGAGGTTGGGTAACTGTTTGAACTGATTCTGTCCAACTAACTCTTAGTTCTTCAATTACTTTTGACCATTAGTCATGTTATTCTTTTATGGAAATCACTTGCATAATTAATTCATGTATATTTAAAATAAAAAAAATAAAAAAAAACAATTAATGTCTTAATGTCTTAAAAACATATCATAATCATCACTTAAGCCAGCTGTTACATCTTTGTATTTAACGAAGTAAAAATATTTAATTTACAAATTAAAATTAGTAATATTAATAACATTGACAATTTTTGTCAAGATTAAATGAATAGTTTGGTGAACAATTTGTTTTTGAAGTTATGTTCTAACTAGAACTTATGAAATAGTTGTATATGGTATAATAGTGAAACAAATATTTCAATGTCACTCATTCTGGAAATATGTTTACTGATAAATATGTTATTGATAAATATGTTTTCACTTTTTTGAGGAAAAGTATGTTATGCGAGAATATTTCCCAGCAATATCAACGCCTGGATTAAAATTTGGAAAGAAGTGTTATTTGTTAAATTATAATTTAATGGTTATTAGATATCATTTTTTGGGATTCTACTGCGTCAAATAAGTTATTCATCTATGACAATTTCCATTTTGATAGTTATTATTTTTTTTTTTAATTTCAAAATTATAAGAATTTAAATTATTTATATAAAATTTAGAAAACAAAATTAATTGAGACTTTCAATATTATAAAACATTATGTAATCTATAAAATTCAAGATTCAAATATCAATAAATATTTAGTAAAAAAAAAAAAAAAAACATTAATATTAAATAAAATAAAGTTTTCAAAATTTTAATTTAACTTTCCATAATGTGAGTTTCTTTTTCAATGTTGATCGGTGACAGTACTCGCCTTTTGCGTCAAACATGTGTTGTGTGAATTTTTCGAGCTTTCTCCATGTTTTTATTTGTAAATGAATTTACAATGTATCTATCGTAAAATTGATTGTATTATAGCTTCTGATGTAGGGGAGAGATGCTTCTTATCCATTCTTAGATAAGAAAGAGACCCATTGATCTAGGAGGATCATACAGGTCCAAGTACAAGTGGCTTAAGTAGAAAGGCTCAAAAGTCAAAGTGTCAAAAATGTGGCAAACTTAGCGTCAATTTGAAGATCCCATCATCATGATCACAATAGTGAGAACGAATCATCAAACCGAGCCCATATGCGAAACTTAGAGGCAGACAAATTTTATGGGTTAACTTGGTGATGTGGAAACTTAAGGAGGCGAAAAATTTGTAGAAATCCAGCCACCGGATTTCGGCCAACTCCAACCAGATTCTGGGCGATTTTGCAGCACAGTTAAAAGTACTCCTTTGGTCAAAATAAAGGATATTTAAAAAAAAAAGGTTTGTTAAAATAAAAACAAAAAAAAATTAAAAAAATGCAAGGGCAAGACATGACCCCTGCCCTTGCTCCAACCATATAATATAGAAAAAAAGTATGTGGTTATGGGTCAGCAGCCATGACCCCATCGGGCTCACAAAAAAAGTGTTAATATGGGAGGGACATGGGATGTCAACCCTGCCGCCCCTACCCACTCTCTATATAGTACAATGGATGACGTCGTATTCAGGGGACGAGCCACCAATACGAGTTCGGCACCCCCTTATACATGCTATTAAAATAATACACGGGTACCAAAATAGTTGTGAAGCCTTTTGATAGAAGGGGCGAGGTTTAACCATCGAACACCCTCCCTCATATTTTGGATCTCAACCATCACGCTAAGAAGACTTCCTTGGGGAGAACGCCCACCTTAAATTATATAAACTTGCATTTCAAAAGTGCGCCTAGGTAGACCTGGAGTTGCACATTTACTAAGGTAGAGTGGAACCCTAAGTGCCTTACAGGAATGGGGCGTAACCATGAACCAAGCTCATTTCCAGAGGGCCCAGATTTGTCCGGCATTAGAATCAGGAAAATTTTATATGGATTTTTCACCTCTCGGTGACGCGAGTTCAACAGTGTTGTCTATTTCTTCATTCAGAGGTCTCCAATTTTGGGGCACTTTCAGCTATGGAGGTATAAGGGTGTAATTTTTCATTCATGCTTGTACTTTCATTTTCTTTGACACTTAATGAAACAGGGCCTCCCCACTGATTGAGCAGGGCCCGAAGACGTAGTCCCTTGTGGACAAACTCCGATATTAATTTCTTGTCTTCTTTGCATGATTCTATGTGCTTCTCTCTTCTTATGTTCATGCCTTTCAAGTTTCATTGTTAAGATGCAATTTTGAATGTAATTCTTTAATTCATCTCAAAGCTAAAGATCTTGGATCAAGTGGTGTCAGAGTAGGTCTTTGTAGATGTGAATTTCACATTTGTATGCTAACTAGAAACATGCTACGAAGAGATGAAGGGAAACTAAATTCTTTTGATCCTGAAGCGGGACGTGCACAACGAAGAAGAAACATGGATGATGATGTTAGAAATGAGGAGGAGCTAAACTTCTACAAAACATTTTACACCATGGCAGATCGGGTCAATAATTTGTTCTGTAGGCTTGAGAAACTAGAGAAAGCAGGGGACAATGCTTAAGAGGGATGAGGTTCAGCGCATGGAGATGATGGAGGAGATCCACCTCCTTCTCCTCCCATGAGTGAAATTTCTTCCTCCTCCTCTCACCATCATCATAGGAATTTAGGAAATGCATCTAAGAAATATTTCTTTAAATTAGATGTCAAATTTGATCTTCCCATGTATATTCGTGTAAATAATGTAGAAAAGCTTAAAAACTGGATTAGGCATATTGAAGTCTATTGTAGGATTTAACAGATCCAGGAGGACGAGGCAGGGATCCATTTGGTTTCTCTTCGACTGAACAACACCGCTCTTGTCTGTTGGGAGAGAAAATTGCAAGGAAGACCAAATCTGTGTAACCTTCTCTCCTCATGGTCAAATTTTGTTTCTGCATTGAGAAACCAATTTTACCCTTTGGGTTATAAGAAAAAGGAATTAATGGAATGACAACACCTAACGCAAAGCAAAGGTCAAAATTTACAATACTTCACTGAAGAATTTAGAAAAAAAGCATTGAATTTGGGCATTCCATTAGATTCACCATAAATTGTATCTAATTATATTGGTTCTCTGCATAATTACGTGACATTCATTATTATGGTTTGAGCCTCCTACCATTGATGAGGCCAACATGAAGGACATGGATCTTGAAAGTAGGGGAACGCATGAACAAAATGACCACCCAAAAAGAACTGCAACAACCAAGATAAGGGAAGCAAAGATCTCTTATACACATTGTGAGAAAGAAGGACATGATGAGGAAAGTTGTTGGAAGCTGCACCCTAAGTTGAGTCCTGAGAAGAATGACAAAAAGGGGAAGCAAAAGACCCCTACCATCATGCAAGAAAACTAAGATTTTGAATCAGCAGAAGATGAGAAGGTCACAGCTGCAGGATTTGCACAAGGCAGACCAATTGACCCAGGGTTTGATTTCAGTGATGAAATGAAGCTTGCAGCCTCTGGGATTGCAACATGAGGACCCATAGACTTGGGTTCTGATTCAGGCGATGAAACAAAAATTTCAACAGACATGGTACCAAGGATTAAAATGACACTCCCTGTGGCACGGCTCCAAGAACTTGAGGAGTTCAACCAAAGCGTCAAAGCAAATAACACTAAGCTAAGGAGGCTTCTACAGGAAGCAAAGGAATAAATAAAAAGGTTACTACGCCAGTCGCAAGCTTAGGATGAGGCTTTGGAAAAGTTGTGACATAACCAACCTGAGGTAAAACACAACCTTTAAATTTCATGTACTTTTCATGATGATGAATTCGCCACTTTTGAAAAACATACCAGATGGATCAGATCCAAACTGCTGAAGAAGATGGGGTATCAAGGAAAGGGCATTGACATTAATGGCCAAGGCATCATAAACCCCATTGACGTCGAGGAATTTCCATGTCATGCAGGACTCAGATACACCAGAAAGGAAGTGGGAGAAAGCTACAACACAGTTAGTGACCAACTAATGACAGATGATGAAATCACTTCTTGATAGTCTGACGATAGTGAGGGTTCCATGAACACTTATCCAAGGAACACCAAGGGAAAGCATTCGAAGATGATACAGAAAATATGGAGGAGGAAGAATCATCATAGCTAGGATAAACCCTAGAAACCTGCATGTCAAACACCCCTAGACCAAAGAGCACCCATCCAGAGTCCAGTCCTCGAAGTTATTCCACGGGAAAATCCGCCACATGGATATGACCCATTTACTTTATTAATTAAAAATGGTTTTTTTAGAGGTATTAGTGTTATGGCCACAGTTTTAAATCATACATTGCAAGTAAATGTAAACGTGATGGTGTGTTTTCCATCACTTCGAAATGCAACGATTATGTTTTGGCCTTTCCTGATGAGTAGTTGAGGTATTGTTTTTTTTTGTGTAATCCTTGGCCAATGAGTGTGTGCTATAAAATCTTAGAAAATAAGGGGTTGTTGAGTCACGTGTGGTGTCTAAATGATGTACCATTTTTGCGTGCAGAATATTGAAAGTGTGTGTTGAATGAACAAATAGTGTATTGGGTGTGTTAATGGTTTTAGTGGTCCAAAAGATCCTCCGTGGGGAGGAATGATCCTCCCCATTGGTAACCTTGGCCAGCCCTTCTCTGATAACCCTGGTGGGATCCTCACCCTTCATCGATGGGCTGAACTGATAGAACTGAAAGACAAGAATATGAAATCTGAGGGTTCCTTGATCATTGATATTGGAAAGGTATAGAAACTATTTCGGGGTAGGCACAATTGGCGGAACAAGGGCGGCCACCTTTCTGGTGACCTTGAATTGTAGAGATGCCATTATATCAAAGTTAACCCAAAAGAAATAGCTAATTGGCTTTAGAGACACTTGGCGCTGACATTGCTTGAGTCGATAGTACTTTATAAATAATTGTTGCGCAAAGAAGAGCCAGCTGGCATGATGGTGATGTGTCATCGCCCAGAGTTTATGTATTCCTTTTAAAGGAAAAATAAAAAAGTATCATTAAAAAACAATGTCCTTTACTATTAAAAACTGTTAAAAAGTATAATAATAAGATTATTTAAAACAAAACAATGTGCTTTATTATAAAAACAAAAATAATAATATAAATAATAAATAATCTTGTGATGAATATAAAAACAAAAATAATAAATATATATTAGTATAAATATGTATTTGGTGTGTAAGAGATATGGTTATTCTTATTTTTAATTATAAATAAAATATTTCAATATTTATGTAAAATAAATAAACTAATTTTATATTAATTTAGTAAAATTATTTAAATTTTTATTTTGATTGCTTTATCATGGATTATATCATGGAAATGGTTATAGATGAATGACTTGCATAAGTCAATTGAATCTAAAGAATGATATCTAATAAGATGTATCATTTTATACTTTTAAAAAATATTCACTTAAATAAACTATTTAAATATTTTCTTTAGTGAAAAACTCAATTGAGAATAATAATAATAAAATGTTTTAAAAGATAATTAATAAAGTTTAAAATGTTTTAACAAAATAAAAATAAAATGTTAATAATAATAAAATGTTTTAATACTGAAAATAGAATAAGTAATTGAATGTAAAAATTTCAATTATTTTGTAATAAAAGTAATAAAACATAGATATCTGACTCAATCAATTCTTAATACAAAATTAATTTAATCTTTAACAATATTAATAATAATCATAATTAAATTCAATGTGAGTTACAGATAAAATATTTCAATATTAAGAATTAAGTAATATTAATAAAAAACAATAATTAATATTGACAAGGTTCATAAATAAACTATTTGGATGCCTATATTGAGTAAAATGCTTCAACCTCGACTAGATATATATTATATATGGTATAAAAAATGAAAACAATAAATTTGTATGATTGAAAGATTTCAAGCGATGTTACTATTTTACATTTTTTTATCAATTTGTCTAAAATCTAGCAAAGATTTGTTAGGATTGTAAGTTTGAGTTGTGTAGTCTACATAATTCAAATGCCCATTAACTTTTAGGATCATTAAATCCATTTATACATTCGAAAATATAATTTAGATAATATAAGTTATATATATCAAATCTTCTCACATATAACAATTTTTTTTAAGTTTTATACTTACAAGGGTTTGCATCTTAAAAAAATTGATAATTGATAATTAAGATAAATGTTTTAAATGTTTTCGTATGTTTGTAGATTAGTTAGTTAATAGATTTAGTCTACATTATATTTGAAATGAATTCTTTAAAAAAATTCAGTTGTGAAGAATGGTTGTTAAGCACACTATTTTATCCTTTTATCTAGGAATGTGATGACTGATTACAATTTTTTTAATTTTTTCTAGTTAAATATTTATTAAGTTTGATTCAAATCTTATAATTTATTTAATATTTTATGATATTGTTATTTTTAAATTTCACAATTTATATAATATTTCATAATATTGTTATTATAAATTTGGGTTACGAATAATTTCAATTTAAGCTAAAAAAAAAATTATTTTGCAAATAAGACAAAGGTGTTAAATTAAATTAAATGTGTTAGATATATGAGTGAATAATTTAGTATTTAAATATTAATAAGAATTATTTAATTGGTAAATGATAATTAATAAATATTAGTATTTAATGAAGTAAAAATATCTAATTTACAAATTAAAATTAATAATATTATTAAGATTGACAATTTTTATCAAGATTAAATTAATCGTTTGGTGAACAGTTTGTTTTCCAAATTATGTTCTAACTAGAATCTATGAAATATTTGTATATGGTATAATAGTGAAACAAATATTTCAAAATCACTTATTCTAGAAATTTTTGTTTAAATTAAAATAATAATAATAATAAAACATTATTGACATTTATCTTTTAGTTGTATCTTATCAAATTATTTAATTTCCAAAAATTTCATTTCAATTAATAAAATAATAATAATAATAAATATTATTCACATTAACTTTATACTATTTTATTGCTAAACATATTTTCACTTGGAGCTCAAATAAAACTCTAAAAAAATTATAGATAGCCCCATTTTCAATGTAAGAGTTGATCGGTGACCGTACTCGCTGTCTGCGTGAAACTGTGTGGTGTGCGATTTTTTCGGGCTCATTAGCTTCATTTTTCAATGTAAGAGTTGATCGGTGACCGTAGTCGCTGTCTCGGTGAAATTATGTGCTGTGCGAATAAAAAATCATACATAGCTCCATTTTCAATGTAAGAGTTGCAAGAGTACCTGATTTGTTATACTCAAATGCATGGATGGGACAATTGGAACGGTACCTGATTTGTTTTATTTGAATGGATGGATGGATAGGAGAAAAAGCCTCATCGTGTTATATCTATTTCCTAAAAAGAACAGATAGTGTAAATATATATTTACCATGAAGATAGTTTTATTTTTGTAATTTTATAATTTTTGTTTTTTAATGAGAATGTTGGAGTGTCTCAATGTTTTTTATGGTAGAAATAGATTTAATATTATAAAAAATTTAGACACTCAAAATTTTTAAAATTTAACAAATATAATTCTGTTAAATTTATGATAATCTCACTAAAATTGGAAATTTCAAAAATAATTTATAAATTTGTTAGAATACACTTTCTTATTAACTAGTTTTAAAATATAATTTTCTTTTTTCGAAGTTAATTTTTAACCTACCACGAAATAAATTAAGCAGAGCTGACTTATGTACTTGTCATGAACCATCAGATTCGAAGATTTTATGAATAAAAGGTGGGCTGATAATTTGGATTATTACAATTTATTTTTCACTTACAAACATATATATGTTAACGTAATAATAAGTCTTTTCAAACTTTCCTTTACAAATTAATAATGGAGAATAATTATCACACAATTTTGATGTGATATTTTCAACATAAATTTTATTTATAAGATAATATAATAATGAAAAATAGTGTAATATTAATCATTATTATAATCATATTAATGAAGTTGTTGTCTTATATTAATCAGTGTTATTTTCCATTTTATAGTAGCATTAATTGGCATATAAAAGGTGAAAAATGGGTGGAAAATGGGGTCAATAGGCTTATACCAATCACTAATAATGTGGTTGTGCTAATTGATGATCAATGTTCATTTGGTTGATTAATAGACCATGGTTAACTATTGTTGACAAGGTTGATCTTCGTGTAGGAGGATTGACAATGGTTGGTTGATGTTAACCATGCTTGACCATGGTAAACCATTAATCTGACAATATATTTATGTTACATTAATGTTGACCATTATTACATTAATGTGACATTAATATTTGTCCATGGTTGATGTTATATTAATAATTGAACAAGGTTGAGGAGGTTGACCCTGGTCAAGCATTATTATAACCAAATATTTATGTTACATTTATATAACAGGTTGAACAAAGTTGACCATGGTTAAACTTGCTGCCAACGTTTGACCATGATAAAGCCTCCTTGACCATGTTTGAGCATGGTTTATGTAACAACCCTGATAAAAATACATGTAAAAATAAATAAGACAAACGTGATGGAATACATATTCCAAGATAAATGGTGGGAAAAAACATCCTAGTGGTTGTTCACATCAGTTTATTATGGCAAAGGAAATTGGCAAAGGCAAAGCCGAAGGCGTTGGAAAGGCATGATGCATTAATTGGAATTTTATTTATCAAAATAATGGAAATTGGGAGAAAAGGAAGGTGAAATGTCATAGGTTGTATGCGAGGAGGAAATTGAAGGAAAATAATGGAAAATGAAGAAAATAGAGGTCTCTTCTATAAAAAGGCTCCTGAGTATCATTGGATAAGCTTTTCTCATTTCAATGTTGGAGCTCTCATTATTCTCTCTCTCTCATACTCTGGGACACTTAGAGTATTCTTGGAGCACTCTTGGAGAGTGTGGCCTACTTGAATATTTGGATCAATAAAGAAAAGGAAAAGAAGGAAAGCGCAATAGGACATTGGGATCAACATCTACAATAGGTTTGGAGTGCAGGTATGGAGTTGCATGTATGGTTTCCTCACTAGTTTTGGCATGCATGGTGTATACATGTGGATTTTCTTAGCCTTGCCATTTCCTAGAAAATCATGGTATTGTGGGTTTATTTCCATTGATTATTTTCTGATTGGTTCTCATGACTCCTTTAGCTTTTGGGTTGAGTTATTAGTTCCTGGAAGCCTTGGTTGGACAAATCCTCTAGAAGCCCGGCGGAAAACTGTGGGTTGAGTTACCAGTCATAGAAGCCTTGGTTGGATAAATGATCTGGAACTCGTCGGACAACTGTTGGGTTGAGTTACTATTCCTCGAGCCTTGGTTGGAAAAACTCTCTGAAGCCCAGAAACAACTGGGGTTGAGTTACTAGTACCGAAAGCCCTAGTTGGAAAAACACTCTGGAAGCCCTATAACATTTGGGGTTGATTTACTAATACTGGAAGCCCTAGTTGGAACAAACACTCTGCAGCCCTGGAACAACTTGGATAGAGATCAATCTGTGATGGTTAGTGATGTCTGACCGTGAGGTGGAATCTTTGGTTTGGGGTTGAGACGGTTCGGTCTCTAGAGCCCTGGTTTGGTGTTGATTGATGTGTTTGATAAAGTCCCACATTCATGCTTCGAATATGGCAAGGGAGTGACTAGCTAAAGTGATATTTGGCTCAACCATGCCTATGGTCGGGTGGAACGTAGAAATCCCATTTCGTGTTTCTTTTTACAATCATTATTGAAAGGTTCAATGCCTTGGTATTTGATGTGTATATGCAATGGTTTATATATGGATTCTATTGTCGATGTATCCATTGTATTCCTATTGGTATTATGTTGGTTATGAGCATGTATTGTGATAGTGATGAGATATGGCTCTCTCCATGTTTTTACTTGTAAATGAATATACAATCTATCTATGGAAAAATTGATTGTATTATAGCTTATGATGTAGGGGAGAGATGCTTCTTATCTATTCTTAGATAAGAAAGAGACCCATTGATCTAGGAGGATCGTACAGGTCCAAGTACAAGTGGCTTAAGTATAAAGGCTCAAAATTCAAAATGTCAGAAATGTGGCAAACTTAGCATCAATTTGAACATATTTTCGTCTTGATGACAATGGTGAGAACGGTTCGTCAAACCATGCCTGTATGCGAAACTTAGAGGCAAATAAAGTTTATGGGTTAACTTGGTGATGTGGCAACTTAAGGAGGTGACAAATTTACTGGAATCCGGCCACCGAATTTTGGCCAAATCTGGCTAGATTCCGAGTGATATTGCGGGACAATTAAAAGCACTCCTTTGGTCAAAATCATGGATATTAAAAAAAAAGGTTTGTTAAAATTAAAAATTAAAAAATGAAAAAAAGGCAAGGGCAAGACATGACCCCTACCCTTGCTGCAACCATATAATATAAAAAAAAATTATGTGCTTATGGGTCGGTGACCATGACCCCACCGGACCCAACAGACTTGCAACAAAAGTGTTAATATGGGAGGGGCATGGGTTGTCAACCTTGCCACCCCTACCCACTCTCTATATAGTACATCGGACTACTTCGTATGCAGGGGGGCAAGCTGCCCAATACAGGTTCGGTACCCCCTCATACATGCTATTAAAATAATGTGCGAGTACTAAAATAGTTATGAAGCCTTTTTATGGAGGGGGTAGGGTTTGACCACCCGACCCCCTCCCTCATATTTTGGATCTCAACCATCACGCTAAGCAGACTTCCTTGGGGAGTTTGTCGACCTTAAATTATATGAATTTGCATTTCAAAAGTGCACCCAAGCAGACCTGGAGCGACACATTTACCAAGGTAAAGTGGAACCCTACATGCCTTGCAGGAATGGGGTGTAACCATGAACTGAGATCATTTCCCGAGGGCCCAGATTTGTCTGGAATCAAAATTAAGCAAATTTTATATGGATTTTGCACCTCTTGGTGACACGAGTTCAATGGTGTTGTCTATTTCTTCATTTAGAGGTCTCTAATTTTTGGGCACTTTCAGCTATGGAGGTATAAGGGTGTAATTTTATATTCATTCTTGTACTTTCATTTTATTTGCCACTTATTGAAAGAGGGCCTCCCCGCTGATTGAGCAGGGCCCAGAGACGTAGTCCCTCTTGGAAGAACTCCGATATTAATTTATTGTCTTCTTCAAAGCTAAAGATCTTAGATCAAGTGGTATAAGAGTAGGTCTTTGTAGATGTGAATTTCACATTTGTATGCTAAGTAGAAACATGCTACAAAGAGATGAAGGGAAACTAAATTATTTTGATCCTGAAGTGAGATGTGCACATAGAAGAAGAAACATGCATGATGATGTTAGAAATTAGGAGGAGCTAAAATTCTACAAAACATTCTACACCATGGTAGATCAGGTCAATAATTTTTTATGTAGGCTTGAGAAACCAAAGAAAGTAGGGGAGAATGCTTTGGAGGGATGAGGTTCAGCGCATTGAAATGATGTAGGAGATCCACCTCCTTCTCCTCCCATGAGTGAAATTTCTTCCTCCTCTTCTCACCATCATCAAATGAATTTAGGAAATGCATCTAAGAAACCTTTCTTTAAATTAGATGTCAAATTTGATCTTCCCATGTATATTGGTGAAAGTAATGAAGAAAAGCTTAGTAACTAGATTAGGTAGACTGAAGTCTATTACAGGATTCAACAGACAAGAGCAGTGTCCTTCAGTTAAAGAGAAACCAAATGGATCTTTGCCTCATCCTCCTCGACCACGAGAAAATTGCAAGGAAGCCAAAATCTGGGTAACCTTCTCTCCTCATGGTCAAATTTTGTTTCTACATTAAGAAACCATTTTTACCCTTTGGGTTATAATAAAAAGGAATTAATGGAACGGAAACACCTAAGGCAAAGAAAATGTCAAAATGTACAAGACTTCACTAAAGAATTTAGAAAACAAGCATTGAATTTTGGCATTCCATTAGATTCACCAAAAATTGTAACTAATTATATTGGTTCTCTACATAATTCCATGACATTCATTATTATTGTTTGTGCCTCCTACCATCGATGAGGCCAAAGTGAAGGCCATGCATCTAGAAAGCATGGGAACGCATGAACAAAATTACCACCCAAAAAGAACTGCAACAACTAAGAGAAGCGAAGCAAAGAAATATTGTACACATTGTGAGAAAGAGGGACATGACAAGGAAAGTTGTTAAGTTGCACCCTAAGTTGAGACTTGAGAGGAATGAGAAAAGGGGAAGCAAAAGACCGTTACCATCGTGCAAGAAAACTAAGATTTTGAATCAGTGGAAGATGAGAAGGTCAGAGCTGTAGGATTTGCACGAGGTAGACCAATTGACCTGGGTTTTGATTCCAAGAATGAAATGAAGCTTGCAACCTTTGGGATCGCAATAGGAGGACCCATAGAATTGGGTTCTAATTCAGGAGATGAAACACAAATTTCAACAGAAATGGTACCAAAGATGAATAGGACACTCCCTGCAACACAGCTCTAAGAACTTGAGGAGATCAAGCAAAGCATCAAAGCAAATAACACTAAGATAAGGAGGCTTCTACAGGAAGAAAAGGAATAAAAAAAAAGGTTACTGCATCAGTTGCAAGCTAATGATGAGGCCTTGGAAAAGTTGCAACATAACCAACCTAAGGTAAAACACAACCCTTAAATTTCATGTACTTTTCATGATGATGAATTCGTCTCTTTTGTAAAACATACCAGAGGGATCGGATCCAAACTGCTGAAGAAGATGTGGTATCAAGGAAAGGGCACTGACATGAATGGCCAAGGCATCATAAACACCATCGAAGTCAAGGAATTGTCGCATCATGCAGGACTCATATACACCAGGAAGGAAGTGCGAGAAAGCTCCAACAAAATTATTTACCAGCCATCGACAAATGATAAAACACTTCCTCATAGTCCAGCGATAGTGAGGGTTCCATGAACACTTATCGAACGAACACCAAGGGAAAGCATTCCAAGATGATACGAAAAATATGGAGGAGGACGAATCATCACAACCAAGATGAACCCCAAAAACCTGCATGTTAAACACTCCAGGACCAAGGAGCACCCATGCAGACTCTAGTCCTTGAAGTTAGTCCACAAGAAAATCCACCATAGGGATATGACCCATTTCCTTTATTAATTAAAAAATGGTTCTTTTAGAGGTATTAGTGTTATGGCCACAATTTTAAATCATACATTGCAAGTAAATGTAAATGTTATGGTGTTTTTTCCATCACTTTGAAATGCAACGATTATGTTTTGGCCTTTCCTCATGAGTAGTTGAGGTATTGATTATTTTTATGTAATCCTTGGCCAATGAGTGTGTGCTATAAAATCTTGGAAAGTAAGGGATTGTTGAGTCATGTGTGGTGTGTAAATTATGTACCAGTTTTGCATGTAGGATATTGAAAGTGTGTGCTGAACGAACAAGTAGTGTGTTGGGTGTGTTAATGCTTTTAGTGGTCCAAAAGCTCCTTAGTGGGGAGGAATGATCTAGGAGGATCATACAGGTCCAAGTACAAGTGGCTTAAGTAAAAAGGCTAAAAAATAAAAGTGTAAAAAATGTAGCAAACTTAGTGTCAAGTTGAAGATCTCGTCATCCTGATCGCAAAAGTGTAAACGGTTCGTCAAACCAAGCCCATATGCAAAAGTTAGACACAGTTAAATTTTATGGGTTGACTTGGTGATGTGATAGCTTAAGGAGGTAACAAATTTATAGAAATTTGACCATCGGATTCTGTCCAACTATGGCTAGATTCCTGGAAAAATTGTGGGATAGTTAAAATCACTCCTTCGGTCATAATTGAGAAGATTTTAAAAAAATTGGTTTGTCAAAATAAAAAAATAAAAAATTAAAAAAAGGCAAGGGTAGGCCATGACCCTCGCCCTTGCTCCAACCATATCATATAAAAACAAATATGGCACAAATCCTGGAGCTACAGGTGGAATATTTGTTTTTTGGGCCTGAGCCACTAACTTTCCAAGGCTAGACCATGGATATAAGGTCTAAATCTTCTCCCTTTCCCTTAGAAGCCCACGGGTCAACTTCAAAGGGGCTAAAAATTAGTCCTCCCTCAGGGAACAGGGCCTTGGGAGGTTGGGTTACCTCTTGGGGATGCCAATGATGCAGTGTAAGGTGTGTTTTTGGTGTTTCTGTCAGTTCCACTTCCTTAAGGTCATCTAGGTGTTTGAATCTCATATTAGTAGCCTCTCATCGCATGTTTACCATGGTTAGCTGGTTACTTGGATAGATGTGGGAAGAGGGTGTTACAGAGTGGTATCAGAGCATTATTCAAATCTTAGAATGATGGGTGGTGTGTGAATCATGCGTTTCTGTTAGTTGCATGCATGTGTAGTATGCTTGTAGTCTATATGTGCTTGTTGCATCTATGTTGTTTTGGCAAGGTTCGTAGCAGTTTCTCCATGGAAGGGTGATGGTGTTGTTGTCAACATGTTTTCATGAGTGTATGACTCGTTATTTTTTGTTCACACATATGTATTGTTCGTGCACACTTGCTCTAATGCTTCTACATATTTTACATGCATTTCTTGTTTATGTTAGGTCACACATTGGTCATGCTTATGTGTTGTATATATATGCTTGCTTATGTGATGTTATATGTTGAACATGCATTGGTTGTTCATGATTGGTTATACATGTCGAGCGGGTGCATATGGTCAATTTTCCACTGGTTTGGTTGAGGTTGTTATGCATAAGGTCATTGTATGCAATTAGGCAATCATGATGATTTTGATATGTTATGATGCTAATGTGTTGGATGAGATAGAGTAGGAGATGTAGATGATCAATGTGAAGTTGGAGTATTGGACCTCAAGGCAAGAGCATATCGTCATACAAGTTGTATGCTTGGCATGTAGGTATGTGATTCATGGATTGTTATATGCATTAGGGTTACTTATATATATTCTTTTCATTTTATTGTTGTTATGGTTATATACATGATAGATGTTAGTTAATCAGTTTAGTTATATGTACATGCATGTGTTAGTCATGCATGGTAGATGTTGGTTGATTAGTGTAGTTATATGCATATGTGTTAGATAGTCATGAGCGATAGTAACATGTGGTTATATTCATTGCTACTTTTGTTCTATGATGAGATAACTTGATGACTATGTTATACGTTTTTTTATGAGTATGTCTTAAATTTAACTTTCTATTGTTGTATAGTTAGCTTGATGATTAGGTTATATGTGGTTAATGAACATGATATATAGCTTATTTTTTTATGCTAGTAACTTGACAATTAGGGTTACTGCATTAAGATCTTGATGTTATATGTATCATTTTGATTTGGATTCGCCTATGCAGTTGGTCAGGGTTAAGACATTTGGGTATGATTCAACCTAGTTATGATAGTTTGTTGCACTAATCTAGAGTAGTTGTGTGTATGTGATTGATATGCATGAATGACATATGTTTATGAGTCTATGATGTGAACTTGTTAGCTAGTTACTATTATGGATATCATGACCTTATTTAGGTTGAGTTGACGTGTCGTGAATTTATATTATGCTAATCTAGATTGATTGTGCACATAAGATAGCCTCCCCTAAGATACATCAAGGTATGAGTTTTCTTATGTCGTGTACTTGATGCTTAATTTTTTGATTATGTCATCTATTTGATGTTTGAGTGATTTGGTGTCTATTACATCATCTAGTTGATGTATTTAGCATGGTATGTTTGGAAGTTTTTTGAATTTTGGATTAGTTGCATGATGTGAGTATGTGTTTGTAAGGTTCCATAAGAAAACAATCTTGTTTTAACAAGGTTTTACTAACACATATGCGTTAAGATAGTTTATATGTACTTGAGTGCAAGAAGGTGATAGTTGTAATTTTATGTATTATGACCGATGAACGTGAGTTGATTGTGGATTATGACATGGTTGTTAATTAAAAAATAGGGATATGACCCATTTAATTTATTAATTAAAAAATGGTTTTTCTAGAGGTATTAGTGTTATGGCCACAATTTTAAATCATACATTGCAAGTAAATGTAAACGTGATCGTGTGTTTTCCATCACTTCGAAATGCAACGATTATGTTTTGGCCTTTCCTTGTGAGTAGTTGAGGTATTGATTGTTTTTATGTAATCCTTGGCCAATGAGTGTGCGCTATAAAATATTGGAAAGTAAGGGGTTTTTGAGTCATGTGTGGTGTGTAAATGATGTACTAGTTTTGCATGTATGATATTGAAAGTGTGTGTTGAACGAACAAGTGGTGTGTTGGGTGTGTTAATGCTTTTAGTGGTCCAAAAGCTGCTTAGTGGGAAGGAATGATCTAGGAGGATCATACAGGTCCAAGAACAAGTGGCTTAAGTACAAAGGCTCAAAAATAAAAGTGTCAAAAATGTGGCAAACTTAGTGTCAAGTTGAAGATATCGTCATCCTGATCGCAACGGTGCAAACGGTTCGTCAAACCAAGCCCATATGCAAAAGTAGAGGCAGTTAAATTTTATGGATTGACTTGGTGTTGTGGCAGCTTAAGGAGGTAACAAATTTGTAGAAATTCGGCCACCGAATTCTAGCCAACTACGGCTAGATTCCTGGTGAAATTGTGGGACAGTTAAAAGCACTCCTTCGGTCATAATCGAGAATATTTTAAAAAAATGGGTTTGTCAAAATAAAAACAAAAATAAAAATAAAAAAAGGCAAGGGCAAGCCATGACCCTCACCCTTGCTCCAACCATATAATATAAAAACAAATATGTGGTTATGGGCTAGCACCTATGACCATGCTGGACCCACCAGACTCACAACATAAGTGTTTATATGGGAGGGGCACAGGCTGTCAACCACGCCACCCCTACCCACTCTCTATATAGTACAACAGAGGATAGATTCAGGGGCAATTCGCTGATACAGGTCTAGACCCCCCTCATACATGCTATTAAAATAATGCGCCAGTAGGAAAATAGTTATGCCGCCTTTTTATGGAGGGGGCAGGGTTTGACCGCCCAACCCCCTCCCTCATATTTTGGATCTCAACCATCATGCCAAGGGAACTTCCCTGGGGAGTCCACCCACCTTCAATTATAGAAACTTGCATTTTAAAAGTGCACCCAGGAAGAGCTGGAGTAGAAAATTTTCCAAGGCAGAGTGGAACCCTGAGCACCATGCAGGATGAGGGCGGAACCATGAACTAAGCTCATCTGAAGAGGGCCCAGATTTTTCTGGCGTCAGAATCAGACAAATTTTATATGGATTCTACACGTCTCGGCAACACGAGTTCAACAATGTTGTTTGTTTCTTCATCATAGGTCTCCATTGTTCGGGCACTTTCAGCTATGGAGGTATAAGGGTGTAATTTTGCATTGATGCTTGTACTTTCATTTTATTTTCCACTTAATGAAAGAGGGCCTCCCCACTAATTGACCAGGTCCTGGAGACATAGTCCCTCCTGGACAAACTTTGATATCAATTTATTGTCTTCTTTGCATGATTTTATGTGCTTCTCTCTTCTTATGTTCATGCCTTTTAAGTTTCATGGTTAAGATGCAATTTTACATGTAATTCTTTAATCCATCTCAAAGCTAAAGATCTTAGATCACCCAATTGTTTAAACCTATTATTTATACCTGTAGATGTTATGTTTGTGACATGTTTGAAGAAATTCTTATCATGGATGGGTAGGGTTGGATGAGCTCCGGTTGATGTGATTGCTTCCATTTGTTTGTTTTAATGTTATTACCCTCTCCTCAAGTTATAGGAAGGTATGGCAAGTGACCTGGGCTTAGGGACTGAAAATGTGGCACAAATCCCAGAGCTATAGGTGGAATATTTGTTGTTTGGGCCTAAGCCACTACCTTTCCAAGGCTAGACCGTGGATATAGGGTCTAAATCTTTTCCCTTTCCCTTACAAGCCCACAACTTAGCTTCAAAGGGGCTAAAAATTAGTCCTTCCTTAGGGAACAGGGCCTTGGGAGGTTGGGTTACCTCTTGGGGATGCCAATGATGCAGTGTAAGGTGTCTTTACGGTGTTTCCGTCAGTTCCACTTCCTTAAGGTCATCTAGGAGTTTGAATCTCATATTAGTAGGCTCTCATCACATGTTTACCCTGGTTATCCGGTTACTTGGGTAGATGTGGGAAGAGGGTGTTACAGAGTGGTATCAGAGCATTGTTCAAATCTTGGAATGATGGGTGGTGTGTGAATCATGCATTTATTTTAGTTGCATGCATGTGTAGTATGCTTGTAGTCTATATGTGCTTGTTGCATCTATGTTGTTTTGTCCATGTTGGTACCAGTTTCGCCATGGAAGGGCGATGGTGTTTTTTTCAACATGTTGTCATGAGTGTATGACTCGTTATGTGTTGTTCACACATATGTATCGTTCATGCATGCTTGCTCTAATGTTTCTACATAGTTTACATGCATTTCTTGTTTATGTTAGGTCACACATTGGTCATGCTTGTGTGTTGTCTGTGTATGCTTGCTTATGTGATGTTATATGTTGAACGTGCATTGGTTGTTCGTGATTGGTTATACATGTCAAGCGGGTGAATATGGTCAAGTTTCCATTGGTTTGGTTGAGGTTGTTATGCATAAGGTCATTGTATGCAATTAGGCCATCATGATGATGTTGATATGTTATGATGCTAATGTGTTGGATGAGATAGAGTAGGAGATGTAGCTGATCAATGTGAATTTGGAGCATTGGACATGAAGGCAAGAGCATATTGTCATGCAAGTTGTATCCTTGGCATGTAGGTATGTGATTCATGGATTGTTATATGCATTAGGGTTACTTATATATATTCTTTTCATTTGATTGTTGTTATGCTTACATACATGATAGATGTTAGTTAATCAGTTTACTTATATGTACATGCATGTGTTAGTCATGCATGGTAGATGTTGGTTGATTAGTGTAGTTATATGCATATGTGTTAGATAGTCATGAGTGATAGTAACATGTGGTTATATTCATTGCTATTTTTTGTTCTATGATGAGATAACTTGATGACTATGTTATATGTTTTTTTATGAGTATGTTTTTAAATTTAACTTTTTTGTTGTTGTATAGTTAGGTGGATGATTAGGTTATATGTGGTTAATGAACATGACATATAACTTATTGTTTTATGCTAGTAACTTGACGATTAGGGTTATTCCATTAAGATATTGGTGTTATATGTATCTTTTTTATTTGGCTATGCCTATGTAGTTGGTTAGGGTTAAGACATTCGGGTACATGATTCAACCTAATTATGATAGTGTGTTGCACTAATATAGAGTAGTTGTGCATATGCTTGATTGATATGCATGAATGATATATGTTTATCGATCTATGATGCGAACTTGTTAGCTAGTTACTGTATGGATATCATGACCATATTTAGGTTGAGTTGTTGTGTCATGAATTTATATTATGCTAATCTAGATTGATTGTACGAGATAAGATAGCCTTCGCCAAAATTTTCATCAAGGTATGAGTGATTTATAAGATAGCCTTCGCTAAGAACATGTTGTGAATATGTTGTAGGCGGTGTCATGCACATGTCGTGCACATATGGTTCTATGTACATATGGTTTCGTGTACATGTTGTGCATGTGGTGTTGTGTACATGTGTGTTGTGTACACATTGTATAGGTGGTGTGGTGTACATTTCGTTGTGTACACATTGTGCGGAGTAGTGTGTGTAGATGTGATATTGTTTAAAAAAGTTGTATATATGGTACTAGTATACATGTGGTGGTAATGTGCATGTCGTACATGTTGTGTTTGGGCATGCTGAGTACTATGTACGTGCATGGTGTAGTCATGGTATCGTTGTGTGTTTATTCATTGTGTTTCACTCTGCGTATGCATATGTATATGTATATGTATACGTATGTGTTATGTTGTGTGCCGGATGTAAGTGTATGTCTTGTGTTTCACGTACCTTTTGGGTGTAGATGTATGTGTAGTATGTTGACGTAGGTATGTATTGTGTTGTGGATGTATGTGTATTTATTGTGTTTTTTGTACATCGGTGTAAGTGTATGTGTTGTGTTGTACACCAAATGTAGTTGTATGTATGGTGTTGTGTTGTACACAGTGTAGGTGTATGTATTGTATGGTGTTGTAAATCGTGTGTATATGTATGTGTCATGGTGTACATTATGTGTATGTGTACATAGTTGAAGAGATTGAGCTCGTGCTTTCCGGGAGTGGGCGGTCAGTTGTGTACGGAGAAAGATAAAAGGCGAGAAGTATGAACCGATGGAGAATAAGTATCGGTGTTTATTTCAATCTTGTTATGCATGTGATATGTGATTTTGAACTATGATGATTTCACATTTGTTACGGGTCAAATTGGGCATCATCCCCAAGACACGGTGAAATTTGGCATCATTCCCCAAGACCGATGAATAGGGTCTATCATCCCCTTAATTCGGTTTTTATATGCCCTAAATGAAGACATTCCTTTGAAGGATTCCAATTGTGAGATTCCTGAGGATTGAAGTATATATTATATAACCCATTAACTCATCAACGCTCCTCTACATGGGCTAACTATGTTGCGGTGCACTTACCTCCATGCAAAGCTACACTTCACGACACTCAAGGGTGCCTTGGTCTCACAGGAGTGAAATCATCATTGCTGAGAATCTCCACATGTCTAGTGCCTTCTAGAAGAGCTCATAGGTGTCATAGTTCGAATAAAAGTGTTCATCCATCACCCCATAAACTTGGAATCATGTCTCAACTGTGTAGAAATCCATTCAATTCCATTTATTGAGAAACTACCTTCAATTTCCCTATAAATTGAGCACTCATCTAAGTGCTAGTCGGGGAAGAATTTTGGATAATGTTATGTTATTGGATTCTCAATTGATGAGACTTGGAAGTAATCGTATACTCTTTTGATATGAGGATGGAATGAAGTTGTATCAGTTGACATTGAATCTATCTATTGGTTGTAATCATACACTCCTACTTTCTTAGTAAAGATATATGTTAATTTTCTCATATGTATGATTATATCTTGTGAATTGCGGTCTTAATTGTGTATGTATTCTTAGAAATAATTAGTTTTATTTAGTTAAGAAAAGTAGATATTTGTATATTTGTATGTTGTTTTCTATTCTCTTGTCTTTGATTACGAGTATCGATCTAGTGACTTTAGTTCGATTAAGAGTGACGACAACAATGACGGAAAGGAGAAGGAGAACGATCACAAGCGAGTTTCTTTCCTTTCTGTCTATCTATTTGTCTTAAGAAAATAATAGTTGTCTTTCCTTTTGTTGTTTTGAGTGAAGGAACACCACACTCGGGAATCTAGTTTATTCGTATATTAAAATTCCATATAACAAATTGGCGACTCCGTTGGTGGAAAATCCATCATTCACGGTCTTTATGTCTCTTTTTACCATCATCGATAGACTCTACTTTCCTTTTCCAGTCATTTGAATGACAAATTTCCTTAGAAATGTTGTTAGGCGCTTGTTTCCCAAGCTTGGATGTGCCAAATGGATTGATGAGTCGGGGTAAAATGCACTATGTTCATTCAAGGGTGCACAACAATGCAATTTTTCCCTTACGAAGGTGTGTTGCCCCCAAAACCAACCAAATTCCATCAAAATTTGTCTTTTCTTTCGGTTTCAACCAATTTTACGCTATATTCTCGGATGTCTGTTTCTCTTAGAAACATTAAACATTCCTTGTTCTTCCTCCTTTTAAAAGCTATTTGTTCAATCTTTCATTGTTGTTTTCTTTATCATTAGAAAATCAAATTCAAAGTAGTTAATTTTTGCATTAGATAAATTCTGTAGCTTACCCCCTAGTTTTATGTTTTCTTTCAAGTTAGACATTTGAACTGCAATCCAAAGGGGAATGGACCCCAATGGATAAGTATGGTGTGGGAGTAATTAATTATTTGATTATGAAAAATAAATAAACTATTTCTCTGCAATTGACAGGATGAAATTTTTGAGATCAATTGCCAAATCCATGAGGTATGGAAAGAGAGGCTAAGACTTTCCCAAAAATCTTTCAAAAATCCTTGAAAGAAATCATTTCTAATTTAAATTTTTGAGGAAAAAATATAGATTTTCCCCGATGAGGGTGGAAGTAGTTGGGAAGAGGTAAAAAGTGGAAAAGCGAGAAAACAACTTTAAAAGTCCCTAAATAAGGGAAGCCTAGGCAAACGGGAAGAAAGCATCTTATTAATTCTAGACGTAGAATTAAGCTTGAGGCTTTGGGGAGCATAAGCCTTAATAAGCTACTCCGAAAAGACAGGATTGGGGTTGGTCGATTTCTGGGAGGTGATCTCGGCTGGGGTGAGTTCGGGAGACGGAGAACTATAAGGTTGGGGGAGTGATTTAATTACGAGAAGTGGTATGGCCATAGTGTTTATGAATGGTTGAATTACTGTTTTTGTGTAGTGTGATTAATGACTATATATGTTATTTTATTTTAAATTTTGAAACAAGTATTCCATACATTGAGAATTTGTTAGAGAAGAATTTAATCCTCTCAGTGCAGCAGTTGTAGGAACGGGAATTATGGGGAAAATCATCCGGAAGCTCTAAAAATGTGATTGGTTTAAATGCGGGAGACTTATGTTACTTCCATAATTCATCAAAGTGTAACTTTAATCTGTATTAAAGTATAAATCTAACTATGCATGAGATAGGAAAACAATTATGAAGTGGGAGAATTTAGAGATGTTAGGTGCTATACAACCATTATAGATATGTATATATTAGAAGGTGTGCATGGATGTATATATCTAGAATATCCCTCTACAACCGGGAAAGATTTGATTTAAAAAAAAATAAGTTCGGATATCGAGCTAGATATATTTAACTAGAAAAAAAGCTTGGGTTAATTGTACTATAAATGAACCTGCAAAATAATTCTAGTTTGGGAAATAAACATGAACTATGGTCTTGATGACATCCTCTACTTGCTTAACATGTTTAAATTGAATACTCAACATGAAAATACATATAAGAAATTTAGAATGAATTTCAAGGCATAATTCATAAGTACAACGGAATAACGAGATTACACTAACAAGTCTTAATAAATTCTGGTTAGAGGTGTTTACTAGAAAACTAGAACTATTGACTATCTTATGTCAATTAATTTAAAAATTCGAGCCTCCTACGATTTTGATACAAAGTAAATAAAATATGATAATTTTAAACTAGAGGTAGAACAAGAATCTATACTTAAGGAGTAGTGGAATATACATGAGTAAGTAGATAGGCGAAAATGACCCGCATAACTCGAAATACATGCTACGTATCAATAGTTGAAACTTGTATGCGGAAAGGAGGATCATGCAAAAATAGATCTAATAATGGAAGTTGTGGATATACGACTATGAATTATTAGGCTATGAAAGATTGTGTAAGCTCATTTAGTAGTTTTATATATACATTTATAGTAGTACAATCTAGAGGGAACGAAGGTAAGCTCGAGCGAGTAAAGTTATCAATTGACATAGAAATTGAAGTAGAGAGTTACGGTAGAAACGAAATATGACATGAGTATTAACATGAAACGAGAGATCTGAAAATAACCGAGTCTACAACAAATTGTTGATATGAAATAGCGGCGGAATATATATATATATATATATATATATATATATATATTTTCTGAACAAAACTAATTAAATGAGAATACTTGTTCCATCACATATCCACGAAAAATACATTATACACGAATTTATACAATCGGGATTTATAAACAATCCGAGTCTCTGTTAAAAGTCCATTATTACAATTGAAAATTTTATGACAATAAGATTGGAATTGAGCTAACGGACAAACTATATGTTAAAAACACAAAAAGGCTTGGTTATACTCACGACGAACGATGTCTATCTTAGATGCGATAATTCAATATGGAGCAGTCAAACTCAAATGAAAGACAAGTTATCCGAATACCATCTTGGGGTAACTCTCGAATGTGATTCGAGAAATTACGAAACAAAATGAGCACGAGAAGGAGTAAGAAGTACGCGATAACTAATTTAGTATAAATATCTCACAGGGGATACATGATATTAATTTTAACAGAGTCCGGAGAGAAAAAAAAACAAATTGTTACCTCGTAAGTGGAAACCCTCGTTTCCAAACGACCTACACAAAAAAATTTAATTGGGATTAAAATTTCGAGGGACCATGAAATCTACTCAAAAGGATGGAAACGGTGGTGAAATATCAAACTTGAATCAATTGGTATACCTATAGGGTATCGTTTGGTCGCGGAAGTGGACACCCTGTTCCGGGGCAACTCGGCTCGAAACAAAGTAAGTATGGTCACGGAGACCACGAAATAGTTCCTACCGAGACATCGATTCCAGTGTTAACTCCACCATTTTACGGGGATATTCTAAACATAATGAGAGAGAGTAATTGAAAAAAAATATAGCTCGAATGACCACTGTCGTCACTATAAGAAGAGAATATTTCTACATACGAGAGATTAAGCTTAAAAAATCTAGCGAAACCGGAGAGAAAAATTAACTATGAAAATTATATATACTAGGCCATGACCTTACAATGTTGCACGAAAATATTTATAAAAAAGAAACAATCCAAAACCACGATACGAAGGTATAGACATCGCCAAGGAGGACGTATATAAGGTTCTCACATAGGAAGCAAACTAACGAGAACCAAACCATGGAAACGACAAGTCTATGTACCTGGGGAGTAGAATGTAAGAAGTAAATCGTTACGTCGAGAGAATTTGGAAACACATAGCTTTTGGCTCCACCAAAATGAGCGAGTCTCAATCTTGGAGGTGGCGAGGAAAATGAAAAGCAAAAGAAAAATCTTCAAAACAATACGAAGGGAGGTTTAATACGACCTCCCCCAAAACCCTAGCGGCCTTGGGCCATCTCAAACGTCATGTGTCCTCGAATCAAGGGTATGGAGGAGGATTGGGTTGGGAAAACCGAAATTAAACACATGGTAACCCAACAACTATAATGTAAATCCATGAAAATCAATTGCAAAGTACTCAAACGTATCATGAGTCGATTGATCACTAATTAAAAAATATACGTTGCGAGCATAATAGTATAAATTAAAACCCTTGTGTATAAACATAACTCTAAGTTATCTATCACGAGATCAAATCAATTTAAACCACCAAAGGACCACCAAACCAAGTTAGCACGGAGAATGCGATGGGATTTCCCATACCAAAAACATTAATTCGATCTTTCCAACAAAGCACGAAGTACAACAAATCGAATATCGCCTATCTCCACCGAATTTCATTCCCGAGTTGGAGGTACGTGGTATGTTCTGTGAGTGGGTACGAATACAATAATTACACATTCACATTGGAAATAATGGATGGAAGGATATAATATGCTTGTGGAAAATAAATAACAATTCTAGGTAGAAAGAGACCATTCATAACATATGATAAATAAATTAATACATAGTATCATTGCCATTGGAGGCGTGCTAAGAGATAAATGGAAATGAATGATATGTCCCTCACATAACCTATGAGGGTGTGATATAGTGACCATGCGGAACCCAATAAATAGTTATAGAATGCCATCAAAGGTTACATGGAGATTTTAAATGGATATAGGAAATTATAGTTATGTAGGGAAGGATATGAAATATATATGTGTATCGTATATATTTGAAAATAGAACTTCACAACTTATCAAAAACAAAACCATAAGAGTTATCGAATTTTATATGTTAACATTTGAATCAACATGGAAACCATGTTTAATAAAATTTCATTAAAAATGAGATTCGAAGGTAAATTTGAATATCTATGGTGAATTGAGGAACATAATTAAATTATCAAAGGTAGGATTAGAAAAAAAAATTTGATGGTGGAAATGAAGAGATGTTACAAATGGTATCGAGCTCATGTTAGAAAAAGCTAGGTTGTTGTTGTGCTCCTTTGTATAAATTATTTTTTGTTGAAATTTTTTTACGTACTTGATATGTGTTTTTTAGTGTACAAGTAGTGCGAAACGGAGAAAAGTCAAATGGCTGAACGTGATGAAATTTATGTTGATACGTATGATGAAGGTAATACACTAGATCCCAACGCTCTGTCTTTGGTATGTTACCTGATTTTCAATGTGAGAATGGGCGAGCTAAGAAGCCGAATGACGAGATTTTCATAGCCGATTGAAGAGCAAGAAAAGCTCAGCAATTGACTTCGTGGAACGACGAAGAAGGTGAAGGTTCCGGAGAAATAGGAAGAAAGGAAAAGTTCTCTTATGATTCGAGAGAAGATGACACTACTAGACATCATTCTAAACGAGAGAAAGGAATTACAAAGAGAATTTCGAAAGATCAAACCTCCTACGATGATAGGTATAAGGAGGAAATGATGCGGCTTGGTTGTGAATATGATTAAGTATTTCAAGGTATATGAATATGAAAGCAATGCGAAGGCCGAGATTAGTTGTCTACCGAGTTACGGGGTAAGGCTACCTTGTGGTGGGAGAGGCAGAAAATGGTTCATCCCATTGATGAGAAAATAGTGACTTGGGAAGATTTCCGAGTCAAGTTTAAAAACCGTTATTTGAACGAACATTATTATGATGAGAAAGCCAAGGAGCTCCACAAACTCAAGTTAGGACGGCTCACTATCGATGATTTTGTCACAGTTTACAAATCACCTTTAAGGTATGTTCCTTATATTCGTGAAAGAAGAGAAAACGAAGGTGCAATAGTTTTAGGCTGTTTGTTATTACAAGGAGAAAATAGAGTTGTATAATCCAAAAACTATGGACTAAGCGATGAGGAAAGCTAGATTATGCTACCGGTAGTTTAAAGGAAAGGGTGGGCATGGGAAAAGATGGGTAAATAAGGGTGAATTTAAAGTAAAGAAACGAGAAACGAGCTTACTTGAAGAATTTTGGTAGGGACGATCAACGGAAGAAATTTAACAAAACCAAGGAAAGTCAAAGCGTTGCTCGATCCCAAGTTGGTTCAAAACAAATAAATGGAGATAATAAGAAGGAGGGAGTAGTCGAAATGCGGGAACCTCTAAAATGTTGGGGTTGGAGAACCTCATTTGTTGAGAGATTGTCCACACTAAAACATTCGGATGATTATGAGGGATCAAGAAGCTACCACGAGTGAATGACGTGACGAGGAAACATAGCAACTATCGATTGTACCCTTGGAGAACCGACAAGTAGAACACCAAGCTACTATGGTGGCGAGATTGAAGGTAAGATTGGCAGCCAATATGTTACGAGTTTTCATTGATCCGAGTGCTTCTTTGAGTTACATTGGTTCGCAAGTGGTAAATGCAATCTCAATCTGTGTACTGGCACACGAGGAGAAGGTAATGCAGTTACCTCGGAAAACAATTAAATTGAATAATTTTCGGATAGAAGTAAACTTAAACATTCGCCCTTAGGCTATGACTTGTTGATAGGAATGAATTTGGTTAGAAAAGAAAGGTTATGATGAGCTGTTGGGATAAAACTACTGCATTGCATAGATGAGGAAGGAGACCCTTTATACTCAAGGGAAAACCAAAACCAATTTACGTAAGACAAATATCGACTCTACGATTAAAAAGAACAACTAGGAAAGGATATCAAGTATATGCGTACATGTTGAAGAATTAGGATAACAGCTTTGAAGAAAACCTGGACACTGCGTTAATTTAAGTTGCGTCGTTTTCTAGATGATATTCCTCATCTTCCTCCAAAAAGAGAGATTGAATTTTCCATCGATTTGGTGCCGGAGGAAACACGTTTCATGCATATGTGAATGAAACCCCAAGACTCATGGAAGCGAAAATGCGGTTGAAAGAATTGTTGGATAAAGGTTATATTGAAGCCCAGGAGTGTCTCCTTGGGGAGCACTCGTGCGTTCGTGAAGAAGAAGGATGGAACCTTTAGAATGTACATTGACTACCCGTCAATTGAATAAATTGACAATCAAAAATAGATACCCATTGCCTAGAATTGATGACCTTTGGAAGTGAGGTAAGGCGATTCTATATTTCTAAGATTGATTTGAGGAGTGATTTATCACCAACTCTAGAATTAGGGAGGAGGACATTAGTAAAACAAATTTTCGAACCAAGTATGGTCACTACGAATTTGTAGTCCTACCTTTTGGGTTGAAAAATGCCCACCTTACTTTGTAGTAGCCAATGAACAACGTCTTGAACGAGGACTTGGATAAATTTGTACTAGTTTTCATAGACGATATTGGCAGTTTGTTCAAAAGTGAGGAAGAGCACAAAGAGCACTTAAGGATAGTGTTGCAAAGCTTGAAAGAAAACCGAGTTATATGCCAAGTTTAGTAAATGTGATTTTTATAAGGACAAGATCCAATACTTGCATGTATTATTTACGAACAAGGGGTTGAGCTGTTGACTACTGAGAAAATAAAGGCTATTAGAGAATGGTGGTGCCAATTGATGTTTAACGGTGAGATCATTTATGAAATTGAGTTCATATCGAAGATTTGTGGAAAAGTTGCATGCTTGTATATCCATGCCTCACTGGAAAAGGCACCAAATTTGAGTGGACTAAAAAATGCCAAAAAAATTTGAACAACTAAAACTAAAACTCACTACCCCCTATGCGAAAATTGCGGATACGACAAGAGTTTGTTGTATGCACTTATGCATGCGAGAGAGGGATTGGGAGGAGTTATGTTACGGGGAAAATTATGTTATTGCATATGAGTCTAGGAAAGCTGAAGAAACATGAACAGAACTATAGTGTATATGATTTGGAATTGGCTGCTATGATTCATGCCTTGAAGATGTGGCGACACTATCTTCTTGGAAAAAAAAATTACATTGATGGTCGACCATATTATTCTCAAGTGTTCTTTTCTCAAAACGATTTGAATGCTTGACAAGCAGGATAGCCGTCTTTTCGAGTGAATTTGATATGGACATAAAACATATCAAAGGAAAAAGCAAATTGACGTGTAGCGAAATGCTTGCCAACACATAAGAAGCATTGGGAGTAGTGCTAGTTTTGATTTAGAAGGACTAGTTAAAAAGGTAGCAGAGATCAAGATCCAAACTATGAGGAATTGAAAGTGAAAATGTCAAAAAGGAAATGGATGAATACACCCAAAATAAAAAAGGGCTGATTTACTATAAAAACGAGATTGTATATCCCCAATGTAAAGTCTTTGAAAAAGCGATTCTAGATGAATATCATAAACGACCATATTCGAAGACATCTTGGATATCATAAAATGCTAACAACTTTGAAAAAAAGAAATTGTTTTTGCCGGGGAATGAAAAAATATGTATGGAATATTTAGCTAGATGCATGGAATGTCAGCTAGATGAAATTAGACATCGACGCATCCATCCGGTCTTTGCGATCCCTTGCCAATTGCGAGAATCGAAATGGGACATTGTTTCCATTGATTTTATCGCAAGGTTACCCAAAACAAAGTACCGGTATGACTCGGTGATGGTGGTGGTGGACACTTTAACAAAAGATGCACACTTCATACTTATAAAATCTACTTATGGGATAGCCCAAGTAGCATATATGTTTCTAAAAGAGATAGTAAGGCTACACGGGGTCCCACGGATGATTATTTCGGATAGAGACGCTAGCTCCCGGTGCCTTTTGGAAAGGTCTTGTTTGGGGGTATGGAGGCACGAAATTGAATTTTAGTATTGCATATCACCCTCGGACGGATGGTCAAACGAGAGAGAACAAATCAGATCTTGGAAGATATCTTTGAGAATGTATGTGATGGATAGGCCATCGAAATGGGAGGACTACTTGCATTTAGCGAATTTTCTTATAACAACGGTATCGATCCTGTAAAAAATGAGTCCATTTGAAGCGCTCTATGGAAGAAAGTGTGAACCTACGTTAATTTGGAGCCAACTTTGAAGATAAGCTAGTATTCGGGCCGGATACTAAAGGATTGTCAAACAAATACCAAGAAATATCAAGAAAACATAAGATCGACAAAAACTATCTTGATAAGAAGAGGGTACATCCAGAGTTCAAAGTGGGTGATCATGTGTACTTGCGTGGTAAACCCGAAAGAGCACACTTTATGTTTGGATGTTGTGCTAAATTAGCTCCTAGATATTGTGGGCCTTTTGAAGTATTAGAAAGGGTGGGACCGGTGGCTTATAAGTTAGCCTTACCACCCCATGTTAAAGTGCATGATGTGTTTCATGTTTCATTATTAAAAGGATATATACATGATGCTTCTCACATTGTTGATTGGAATGTGATACGGGTAGAGCCAGAATGAGGAGTTCCTTCGAGAGCCGCTTCAAATATTGGAACGAGAAGAAATTGAGTTGATAAATCGAACGGTAGAAAGAGTAAAGGTGCGGTGGAGAGCACTTTACTATTGAAGAAGCTAGATGGGAAAGAGAAGGTTTGAGATGATGGAAAAATATCCATAACTATTTTCAAAATGAACTTTGGTAGTTAGTGGTTAACAGGGATGGTGTTTGTTTTCGGAGAATATGTAACACCCCTAGTTTTATGTTTTCTTTTTAAGTTAGACATTTGAAGCGCAATCCAAAGGGAGTGGACCCCGTGGATAAGTATGGTGTGGATGTAATTAATTATTTGACTATGAAAAATAAATAAAATATTTACGTGCATATTGACCGGATGAGATTTTTGAGATCAATTGCCAAATACATGAGGTATGGAAAGAGTTTAAGACTTTCCCCAAAAATCTTTCAAAAATCCTTGAAAGAAATCATTTCTAATTTAGATTTTTAGGAAAAAAAATCTAGAATTTCCCAAATGAGGTGGAGAGTAGTTGGGAAGAGGTAAAAATTTGGAAAAGCGAAGGAAAACAACTTTAAAAAGTCCCTAAATAAGGGAAGCCTAGGCAAATAGGAAGAAAGATCCACCTTAATTCTCGGCATGAAATTAGAAACGAGGCTTTGGGAGCATAAGCTTTAATAAACTACTCCCGAGAATAGATTGGGGTTGGTATGTTCTAGGAGGTGATCTCGGCTTCCGGGTGAAGGTTATGGAGACAAAGGAACTCTAAGGTTGGGAGGAGTGGTCAATTGCGAAGTGGTTGGCCATAGTGTTTATGAATGGTTGAATTACTTGTTGTGTAGTGTGATTAATAATTGTAGATGTTATTTTTTATTTTAAAATTTTGAAACTTGTAATCCATACATTTTGGAGATTGTTAGAAGAATTTAATCCTCTCAGTTACATAGTTGTAGGAACGAGGAATTATGGAAAAATCCTCGAGCTCAAACCTATGATTGGTTTAAATCTGGACATTTATGTTACTCCCATAATTCATCAAAGTGTAACTTTAATCTGTATGTTAGAAGTATAAATCTAACTATGCATGAGCTAGGGAAAACAATTATGAAGTGGGAGGAATTTAGAGATGTTAGGTGATGTACAAGCATTACGGATATGTATATTTTCTAAAGTGCATGGATGTATATATCTAGAATAACCCTCTACAACCGGGGAAAGATCGAGTTAAAAAAATTTCGAATGTTAAGGCTAGATATATTTAACCGGAAAAAAAAGGTTGGGTTAATTGTACTATAAATGAACATATGATAGTCAGTTTGGAAATAAACATGAAATATGGTATTGATGACATCCTCTACTTGTAACATGTTCAAATTGAATACTCAACATGAAAATGCATATAAGAAATTTAATATGAGTTTCGGGCATAATTCATAAACTGTGAATAACGAGAGATTACACTAACAAAATCTTAATAAATTAAGTTGAGGTGTTTACTAGAAAACTAGAACTATTCACTATCTTATATCCATTAATTTAAAAATTCGAGCCTCCTACGGTTGATACAAAGTAAATAAAATATGATAATTTTAAGGCGAGAGGTAGAACAAGAATACATATACAGGTAGTGGAATATACATGAGTAAGTAGATAGACTAAAAAATGACTCCGCATAGCTCCAAAGAAATACATGCTAAAGTATCAATAGTTGAAACTTGTATCTAGAAGAGGAGGGAGAATAGATCTAATAATGGAAGTTGTGGATATACGAGATATGAATTATTAGGCTACGAAAGATTGTGTAAGATCATTTAGTAGTTTTATATATACATTTATAGTACTACAATCTAGAGGGAACATAAAGGTAAGATAGGATGAGTAAAATTATCAATTCCGGCATAGAAATTGAAGCAAAAAGTTACGGTAGAAAGAAAATATGACATGAGTATTAACATGGAACGAGAGATGCGAAAATAACGGTACATCAACAACTTTGTTGATATGAAACAAAGACGGAATATATATATATATATATATATATATATATATATATATATATATATATATATATATATATATATATATATTCTCTTGAAAAAAACTAATTAAAAAACGGGAATATCTTGTTCCATAACATATCCCGAGAAAAACCATTATACCACAGATTTATACAATTAGGATTTATAAACAATGCGGTGTCTACGGTAAAGTCTATTATTACGATTAAATTTTATGACAATAAGATTGGAATTGTGCGGACAAACTATATGTTAAAAATTCAAATGCGGTTATACTCCGACGAAAGACGATGTCAATCTTGACTTTGAAAATTCAATATGGAACAAAGTCAAATTCGAATGAAAGACAAGTTATCCGAATACCATATTGGGGTAACTGCGAATGTGATTCGAGATTACCTAAAACAAAATGAGCACGAGTAAGAAGTACGTGATAACTAATTTAGTATAAATATCTCACGGGGATAAAGTATTAATTTTGCTCTTGGTCAAAAGAAACCAAATTGTTACCTCGTAAGAAATTGGAAACCCTCGTTTCCAAACGACACACTTGAGAAAAATTTAGTGGGATTAAAATTTCGAGGACCATGAAATCTACTCGGAAGGATGGAAACGTTGGTGAAATATCAAACTTGAATCGATTGGTATACCTAGGGTATCTTTTGGTCGCCGGAAGTGAGGCACCTAGAGCTCAACGTAACTCGGCTCGAAACAAAATAAGTATGGTCACGGGGAGACCACACAAAATAGTTCCTACTAGACATCGATTCTAGTGTTAACTCCACCATTTTACGGGAGATTCTAAACGTAATGAGAGAGAGTAATTGAAAAAAAAAAGAATAGCTCGAATGACCTCATCGTCACTATAAGAAGAGCATATTTCTACATACGGAGAGATTAAGCTTAAAAATCAAACGTGAAGAGAAAAATTAACTATGAAAATTATATATACTAGGTCGAGATAGCCTTACGAAGTTGCACGAAAATATTTAAAAAAACAAAAACAAAAAAACAGTCGAAACCACGATACGAAGGTATAGACATTACCATGGAGGACGTATATAAGGGTTCTTGCATAGGAAGCAAACTAACGAGGAAACAAACCATGGAAACGGCGAAGTCTATGTGCACGAAGAAGTAGAATGTAAGAAGGAAATCGTTACGCGAGAGGAGTCTGGAAACACATAGATTGTGGCTCCACCAATGATCGAGTCTCAATCTTTAGGAGGCAACACGGAAAATGAAAAGCAAAAGAACAATCTACAGAGTAATGGAGATTTGTCGACCTCCCCAAAAACTAACTAGCCTTGGGCCATCTTAACCATCCATGTGTCCTCGGATGAAGGGTATGGAGGAGGATTGGGTTGGGAAAACCGAGAATAAACACATAGCCACCCAACAACTATAATGTAAATCCATGAAAATCAATTGCAAAGTACTCAAACGTATCACATGTTCGGTGATCATAAATCCAAAAAATATACGTTGTAGAGTATAATAGTTTAAATTAAAACCCTTGCGTATAAACATAACTGCGAGTTATCTTGTCATAGGATCAAATAGGGGAATTTGAACCACCGAGAGGACCACCAACCCAAGTTAGCACGGAGAATGCGATGGGATTTCCCATACCAAAAACATTAATTAGATCTTGCCAACAAAGCACAAGAAGTACAACAAATCCAATATAGCCTATCTCCACGAGATTTCATTCCCGATTGAGTACGTGGTATATTCGTGGTGGAATACGAATACAATAATTACATTCACACATTCGAAATAATGGACACGAGGATATAATATGCTTGTGGAAAAGAAATAATGATTCTAGGTAGAAAGAGACCATTTCATAACTTATGATAAATAGAAATTAATACATAGTATCATGGCCATTGGAGAGCATGCTAAGAGATAAATTGAAATGAATGATATGTCACTCATATAACCTGTGAGGTGTGATATAGTGACCATGCGGAACCCAATACATAGATACAAAGATACCATCGAAAGGTTACATGGAGATTTTAAACGGATATAGGAAATTATAGGTATGTAGGGAAGGATATGAGATATATGCGTGTATCGTATATATTTGAAAATGAGGCACATGAAAACTTATGAAAACAAAGCCATAAGAGTTATCGAATTTTATATGTTAACATTTGAATCAACATGAAAACCATGTTTAATAAATTTCATTAAAAATGAGATTGAAAGTGAATTTGAATATCTATGGTGAATTGAGGAACATAATTAAATTGCCAAAGGTAGGATTAGAAAAAAATTGATGAATTTACCAAATGAAGAGACGTTACAAATTAAATGTTTGAAAATCGTTTTTCATTCCTCGTTTCCTGTGGGGAAAATTGTAGTTTCATTCTTCATTTTCACAAGAAATTGTTGTTTAATTCCTTGTTTCTCAAAAGAAAACATTTTCTTGATTTATTTGTGCATTTAGTTTTCTTTTACTCATTCACATTAAAGGGAGTTGAAAAGAAAAACATGCATGTGCATCTAGATAATTGTGTGTGTTTCATAGGAAAAAGTTAGGGAAATGCATTTAGTTTGTGCTCTTTGTTGTATGCTCAAAATGCGGTGCTCTTTCTGTTAGTAGCTAGAATTTTCATTGAAAAACTGAATTGAAAAATTTGCTTCTCATTTAGTTTTCATTTTATGAATTTACCATTACATCACGCGGTGAAACTCAAAGATAAAATTTAAAACAGATCAACATAAAATTGACCTCAATCGACTAAAGCATTGTAACAATAACACTTAGAAGGTCTAGGCTAGAGACGTGTTCCAACATCGTTAAACATAGCTATTGTCGCTAACTTGTACATGATACCTTGAGAGTGTGAAATCCCACTCCATGTACATAAGTATACTCGAAGCTCGTCCACGTACCTTTGGGTATATAGGGCGGTGTTCTGAAGTACGAAAAGTATAAGGGGGTGCTCTCCTTTGTACCGTTTCGCATTAGACAACGCTAATACCGACTTGGGCTCCACGTACCTTTAAGTATATTTAGGAGGAAAACTTTATGTTGCTTACCATCCATAGGTAGCGGGATTTTGACGCCTTGTAACTTTTGATACAGGAACACAACATTCGGGGAGATTTCACCTTTGTACTTCTGGCAGTTCGCTGAGGTAAACCTTTGCCTAGTATAACCATTACTTGGTAAACCTTTTTGCCTAGTATAACCATTTTATTTTTTTGTTGTTTTTGTACTAAAATCAATCGGTTATCGTGGAAGAAAAACATCCCTTTTGATGCAGAGCATCGGACCATAATTGAAATTCAGCTCTTTGCGAAGGGTGAAACGTGGACCATTGTTTGTAAAAGTGACAAATTTCCATGAAACGAGCTAAAATGATGGAAGAGATAAGTCTAAAAGGTTTGAATTATTGTAATTATACGCCATGTAATCAAAATGAGAGAGTTCGGGGGTTATTTGAGCGATTTGTGGGATAAAAAATCGTCGATATTAGATGATCAATCCTTTGTAATTTCTTTATAAATGAGTACGTATTGTGTGATGATAAGTTGGAGAGTACGCAATGTAGCCACGGGGCTTTAGTTTGATTCCGGTCGTAGTGACGCCTTTTTGTAACTCGATTTCGATTGAAGTAATGAAATGTGCATGTTTTTACATCTAGGATTAATATGGATTTTGTAGTGTATGTGTTGTTTAATCTTGATTCTTATATATATATATATATATATATATATATATATATATATATATATATATATATATATATATATATATATATCCTTCTTATTTGAACCCTTTTAATTGATAAGTTGTTTGAGTAAGAGTGAGGGAGGAGGTTCCTATGAACTTTGTTGTAGACCAAGTATGGCGGAGATCGATGTATTGAGACACAATTACGGTGATAAACAAAAAGTTGCATACAAGTGAAAAAATGGTGAGATTAAGTTAGAGAATAACAACGAGATACCGTAGAGAAAACGAATGAGTGCACATCATGCATCGGCGACGTTTGGGGTTATTATTAATACTTCGCACGATAAAGTATTTTGGTTGCAATGCGATGCTGAGAGGAGCCACGTGTCGGTGGGGTCTATACACATATCACCTTGCGCATGAGATAAGGGGATCGGCTACTAACTAAAAGGATAAGTTCACGAAATTCACGAAGTGCGATAAGGCTGTGGATGTTGCAATGTTGTGAAGCAACATCGTCATCACAACTTCGCATCGAAATTATTATATGTTTGATGTTAATGTTAATTGTTATATATTGTGACATACGATGTCGTAAAAATCCCGAATTGTGATATGGTTTCGGAGGTTTGTATGTGATGTGTTAAGATTGCTTATTGCAATAAGTTTAAAACTTGTGCTATTGTAATCCTTGCGAGTAAGGGATTATTATGTGGGCTCATAAACCATAGGTCCATGGTATATTATGTTAGTTTCGGTTTCGTCTTTCTTGTCAGTGGTATCATAGCAAGGAAATATTTCCCACGAGAAGAAGATTCTAAGTGCGAAAAGGAGGTACGGATTGTTGAATATTGGTAAGATTGTGGTCTATATATTGTTATGCAAATAACGATAGAGGAAGGTGAGAATATTTGCGGCGGCCTAGAGAAAAGTTGCTCAAAAAAATGGTTCTAGAGGAGAGAACTAGAGAAAGTGCCGAAATACGCGTCGGAAGGGAGAGAAGCTTGGTGAGGTATCGTGCGCGAGGGGATGAATTGCTACTACAAAGGATTTTTGCAGCTCACGAATGCTTTGTTACGGAAAGATCACAAAGGAAATTCCATCGACGATGTGGGTCGAATTGCTATAAAGGATGATTTGGTAATGATAGCAAACGACGGACTTATTCACAGTAGAAGAAGGCATATGACCGGAGGTCATAAAATTTTTGTACCCTTGGGAGTCTAATGGAGGAGCATTGTACCATAATTGAAATTCAACATGAGAAGGGTGAAACATGGACAACCGTTTGTAAAAGTGTGAAATTTCCATGAAATAGAGCTAAAATGATGGAGACGATAAGTTTCTAAAATATTTGAATTATTGTAATTATATGCCATGTAATCAAACGAGAGAGTTGAGGGTTAGTTGAGGCGATTTGTGGGAGAAAAAGATCGTGGATCTTAGATGATCCAATCCTTTATAATTTATTTATAAATGAGTCTATATTGTGTGATGATAAGGTGGAGAGTACACAATGTAACCACGAGGCTTTAGTGTGATTCATGTCGTAGTGGCCTTAGCTTGTTACTCGAGGTTCGGTGGTAATGAAATGTGCGTGTTTTTATACATCCTAGATTAATCTAGATTTTTCTTTGTACGTGTGTTGTTTAATCTTGATTATTATGCATATATATATATATATATATATATATATATATATATATATATATATATATATATATATATATATATATATATATATATATATATATGTATATATCCTTCTTTTCGACCCTTTTAATTGATAAGTTGTGTGAGTAAGGCCCGGGGACGAAGTTCCTGCGGAACTTCTTTGTAGACCGAGGTATGGAAGAACCGGCGTATTGAGATGCAATTTTATTGATAAACAACAATTTGCGTGCAAGTGAAACAAACGATGAGATTAATTTAGAGAAGAATGACGGGGGAGATGGAAAATGGATGAGCGCACATCATGCATCGGCGATGTTTATGGTTATTATTAAGACTTTACACGACAAAGTATTTTGGTTATGATGCGATGCAAGAGGAGCCACATGTCGGCGGGGTCTATACGCATATCGGATAGCACATGAGATAAAGGGAGCGACTACCGGCGAAAAGATAAGTCCATGAAATGTCGAAGTGTGATAAGCGTGGATGTTGTGATGTTGCAATGCAACATCATCTCATCAAAACCGAATTAGCCTTATTATATGTTTTAAGTTAACGTTAATTGTTATATATTGTGACATGTGATGTCGTAAAGGTCCCAAATTGCGATATGGTTTGGGAGTTGTACGCAAAAGCGTTAAGATTTCCGATTGCGATAAGTTTAAAACTTTTGTGCTACGTAATCTTCGCAAGTAAGGGATTATTATGTGGGCCCATAACCCACGGGTCCACGGTATATTATGTTAATTGCGATTTTGGCTACATCACCTTTCCCCATCGTTCGCATAGAATAGCACTTAAACCATTTGTACCACCAAAAGCCATTACACGATTGGCGAAGGTGACCTCGTTCTACCAAAACCGATTACAATTATTACCTACGTTACGTCATCTTCATCACATCTACCGAGTCGTCTCAAGTCATTTCTACACATTGTAGTTTTAGAGTGTTCACGGCCACACTATCCATCCAATCAATAAAACCATACTTATTATAAAAATTTAAATAAAATAATATGTATAATTTTTTTAAAGTAATAATAAAATGTTAAATAATAATAATAATAAAAGAAAATATTTTAATATAGTTCATATATAAAATATTTTAATAAACCAAAAAAGAGGACAAGGTTACACATTTTTATTATTCTTATTCCTAATAAATTTACGGTGAATATGTTTAAATGAACTCGAAAAAGGAAAACATTTTTTATTATTCTTATTCTTTATAAATTTACGGTGAATAAATTTTAAATTAATATATAGAATATTTTTTTTTTTTTTGTAAATTCGGTAGGACCTTACTATTTTCTATTTATATTTGAAGGACGGAGCTAAAGGGGTGAAAGATTATGGGAAAAATGAATGTACTCTTGACCTTGCAAGAGACTTCTTGAAAGACAAGCTGTAATGGCAAGGAAAAATATTCCAATATTGGAGAGTAGGTAAGCTTAACAGTGAGAGAGAGAGACCCATAAAAGTCATCATGCATAGCTTGCGTGATAAAGATATCACTCTAAACAAGAAGCAACTATTGAGGGGTTCTCGATTTTTTCTAGAAGAAAATTTAACTATAAGGCAACAAGAGGAAAGGAGGGAGGAAATGTCAAAGGTTAGGGTAGTAAGAGATGAGGGAAAGAGAGAATGGATTTATAAAGGTAAAGTTGTGATAGAAAAATTCGGACCTCCTTCCAAAACAAGGCAGAAAAACGATAACAAAGAAGAGGCAACAAACTCTTCAATAAGAAAGGAGGAAGCAAGGTCAGTATGGGCAAGCAAAGACAAAGACTCAACTATGAGTCTTGCATGTCAAAACGAATAGCAATCAAGTCATACACAATTTTCCTTAAGATTAGTTTGTTGGAACTGCAGGGGTTACCCATGGAGAAGAGGACCTGGGTTCGGTCCTATTGCAGAAGGTAGAGACATAATTTGCCTCATAGAAACACATGACATGAAGGGTACAAGACACCTTTGTTTGAAGGGTACTGGAAGATCGTAGTGTGGAACAAGGCAACAGGGAATCGAAAAGGACACGGGGGTATCATGGTATTAGTGAGAGAAAAAGAAGGTTGTTTCATTCAGCTAGAAAAATAATACCCAAATAATCAATTTGTCTAGCTTCAAATATCATAAAATGGAAATCACATCATAATGGAAGCATGCTATTTTGTGTCGCAAGTTTTAAAAATCTACAAAAGTAGAGGGATTGACCAAAAATATCCCTTTACTGCCCTAAAAGAAGATATTGCAACATATTCTCGGCTAGTTGAAGTCCTTATAGTGGGGGATTTCAATGCTAGGACTGCAAGTGAGCAAGCTAGCATTCTTTTTTGTAAAGAAGATTGTGATCTTATCTGGCTTACAGAAGAGAGTAATCATCCGTGGGAAAGAATTTCAAAGGATGGAATCTCTTTGGTGAAAAATTTCTTACGCTATGTGGGGCTTTCGATTTAGTCATTTGTAATGGTTTGACTAGATGGGAAAAGTTTGGTAATTTCACTTGCAATACTTACAATGGAGCAAGTGTAGTAGATTGTGTAATTTTTTCACATAGTTTGTGTGAGAAAATGGAGGAAGTGTTGATTGGAGATCAAATTTGGGACTTAAATTCATATCACAAGCCAATTTATTTAAGTTTCTCTTGGATCAGAAAGAAGCAATTAAGGTAAAAAACTCAGTGTGTTTAAAAAAATCCCCCAAAGGGAAAAATGCTTTTGACTCCAGAAAATTGTAATACCTTCAAAATAACGCAAGAGAGGCTCTTTGAGAAGGAGGAAATCTCATATCATGGTCCTCATAGTCACGAATTAACACACTTAATTCAAAGTGCACTTGCAGAGTGCAAAAGAGAAAAAATTAAGAAGTCTAAAACAAATTTCTTTCTGGTTAATTCTTGGTTTGACGAGGAATAAAAAATGGCAAGGAGAATGTGGGAGGAATCATACAAGGATAACATAAAGCTCGAAGATTTTTTTTTTTTGTAAATTTGGTAGGACCATACTATTTTCTATTTATAATTGAAGGACATGCTACAAAATATAAAATTCAAACTTTGGCCTCAACGTTCCCGTAGGAAACCTGGTTTGTTGGCCTTCTGTAAGTGTGAAAAGCATACCAAAACTGAAATTGTTTCATACGTCTATAAGTCTCATGTGCTATCTGTCCTACTACTGCAATTTGTACATTCATATAACATAAGAAGAGTTCATATATAGCTAAAAAGTGCATCAAAATTCACAATATTTAAAACTCCTATCCATCTTATGAGGAAACTGGAGCTGGGTCTTTTACATTGGACCCAGGCATTTCAGCTTGTTGGAGCTGCTAGAGCAGCTTCTCCATGCGGCCAAATCTATCATCCAATCTGCTTATACGATTAGCTACCTGATATTGTGTTATCTTGATGTGCTGCAGCTGGTCCTGTATATCCTGAAGGCGAGGGTCTAGCTTTGCTGGGTCTGTCTTAGCATGAGCAGGCTAAAGACTCTGAATAGCTTTCTCTATAATACATTTGACTATCCAGTATGTGTGAATAGTCTGATTGAATAAGGTAAGGCGGCCACGGGTATTGCCTGGATCGGTTATGAAATCTAAAATCTTCGCTTCTGCCTCATTGTCTTCAGGGTCTGTCTGTATTTCCCTTTCCCACCCACGAATTTCTTGACGAACTATGGAGGAATTACCCATCACATAATTTGCTGCTAAAGTTTCCATATGCTCATGGTTGGTTTTGCGTCCACGTTTCGTGGGGGCAGGCTCAAACTGAACTTTCTGTTTTCCTTTGGCAACCTCAGCCCTTGAACGTCTTTTTCCCATGGCTGGAAGGATCCTATATAATACCACAGACAAGAAAAATGGAACAGTGATGACGTGAGTAACATAGAAACACAGGAAACTCAACCACTGGAGCCAACTCTGTCGCCAATGCAGAGAGCCAAAACCTTGGACCGCAGACATCTTGACTGTATACAATGAGCAATTCCAGAATTTAATTGTCCAGACAACCTTAAGAGTGAGATACCTTATACTGGAACATGCGACCACACAATTTGGAATTGTGAGTCCTGTGCGCTAGATAGAGAGAGGATGATAAGTTTGAGGGCTTATGGTCGAATTTAGAGAGCTAAGGGGAGGGACTGTTTGCATGGCGGAAGGACAGAGAACCCCCCTGAAACATTCTAGGGTTTAGCAATTGGGTTTGATATGGCTGCGTCTTAAGGATGCTAGCTCTGTTCTCTGAGACCGAACGGAGAGTAAAAGGAACTTGACACTATTTACAACTTTGAAACTTGAACGAGTGAAAAGCCCAACAAAGCAAAGTCATAAGTAAACGATTTTGAAACTGAACATAACGCAAATTGCAACTTTGAAGCTTGACCCTTTGCACAACCCGACAAAGCAAAATCATAAGTAAACATTTTCGAAACTTTCTCCCGGGATTCTAGTGTTTGCGTAATTCAGCTAACAAAGTATTGGGTGTTATGCTACCTTGGACACCAACAGAAGATATGGAATGGACAAGAAAAATGCAAGGGTCACGGAAGCACAGCTGGACAGGTTGCAATTTGGGGATAACACAGCAAAAATTCACTATCCAGCCCATACCATCCTTAATGTACAACAATCTAAACAAAACCACATCAATTGGCACCATAAGAGCAAAGAGAATGGCAGAAACATACCCTGACAGGATTGAAATATTGACATATTGCAAAGCGCTGAGTCTCCTCCTCTTCCGCCTCCAGACAATTGCATGCAAAAATCAATGCATGAACGAATGAAGGGGTGGAGGGAGCGCACATACCTTAACGGCAACTTGCCTTCGGCGTTCTGACGAAACAGCCTGGCCACCCTGCGACATCATTCGAATCTGCGTGTTCACACACTTCGCCGAACTGGGCTGACAATCCCTCATTATTGTCCTTAATTGCATGGAGAAGGATCGTGCGCCATGTTACCACTGCGAGGATGCCTTTCTGACATTTGTACACCCCGATCGGGGGATTGAAGATCCTTATTCACAATCAATTGGAGAGAGTGAAGTTCTACTTCCCAGATAGCATCAGTGGGGCGGGCATCTATGGAACGTTCTCCATTTTGGCATCCCCAATTAGCTAAGTAATTCGTTGCTGCATTACCTTTTCTTCTAACGTGGCGTGGGATCAAATACTGAATGTGTTTTACCAATTGACTCACTTCTTCTATCAGGGCTGCTGTTCGCCAGCTTTGGGAGATTTTCTCCCAGGGTGTGCCTTGTTGCAGCTTTTGGAGCACACCTGTTACCATTGCTGAATCTCCCTCCACGATGATTCTCTGGTAATTTTCCCTAATTGCAATAAGAATACCTTGTTTGGCCGCCATAAGTTCTGCTTCATTATTAGTGGCATGGCCCAAGTCGAGTGTGTAGAATCTGCAAACTGCCCCCTGAGAGTTGCGGAAAATCCCGCCTGACCCAGCTTGCCCTGGATTACCTTTCGAAGCCCCATCATAATTAAGTTTAAGAAAACCTGGTTGAGGTGGTAGCCAGTGTTCCTCAATTGATTGACTTGGTGGTCTGAATTTCCAGAGACATTTACAGAGCATCTGCGGTTTGAGGTTCAGGTTTTCTAATATCTGAGATTCGATACCCACTGTTTTCCAATCTTCATCTGACCAACTTTATGATAAAATGGTTTCTCGAATGTTGTCTATGGAGTGCTGCCAAATATGGGTCATTGGTTGTTCTGTTTCTTGGAAGACTCTCTAATTCCTCTCTTTCCATGTATTCCAAAGTAGGAAACCAAATGAGAGGGTCCATGCTCTATTAATCACCTGACAATGAAAACTCCCTTTTCGCCAATTGCCAATGGTTTCCGTTATGTTGTCATTGTTTTTATCTGTCTGCCGAAACAGATGTGCCAAGTTCTCCCAGAGTGGCTGCACCATTGGGCATGAGTTAAGAAGATGTTCTGTTGTTTCGGTTTCAGTAGTACAGAAGGGGCAACGCGAAGGGCCTATCATTCCTCTCTTCTGTAAGTTCTCCCATGTCAGAATCCTGCGGTGACTTACTAGCCATAAGAAGTATGCCACCTTAGGCCAATGTCTCAATTCCCAGATTCTTTTCCATATTGGTCGAACATTATCCTGAGCTTGTTGAGAGTGGATATAGTAGCCTTCCTTAATTGTGAATAGCCCTCTAGTTAGATGTCCCCATCTTAGGATATCTGGACTTGAGAGGTCTCTAAGTTTTCGGGTTTTGAGCTCTCTAGCAAAATTATCCCATTATTGCGTTGCTGGAGCGGATGGCCATCAAGTTTTATCTTTCCATTTCCGCCACATTCCATTATGGTTATGACACTAATACTATTGCACAAGCCTGTTGTTAGGGGTGTTCGTGTATAGGAAAATTTCCCCCAAGTCCAATCGAGTAAACAGTTTTTCCCGCTGTTGCCAAGAGTCTTCCCAAAAGAGAGTTGTACTTCCTTCTCTAATTTCCCAGAAACTATTTGAGCGGATTAAATTTCTGTTCGTTGCTGCTAAATTCCATATTGAAGAGCCTTTTGGTATCCTATCTACCTTCAAACGACCTGAGACTGTAAGTGGCATGTCATATTTTGTTTGCCATATATTATTCCAGAGATCCTGCCTAGGAGCTAGCGCCACCAGAGTTTTGTGCCCAACACATTATTTAAAATGAATGGATCACGGAGGCCCACTCCACCTGCAGCCTTTGGTCTGAGTAGTTTGTCCCAAGAGAGAAGCGCCCATTTCCTGTTAGCTTGGGCTCCCTACCATAAAAAAATTTTGAACATGCCTACCAATTGAGAGCAAATCCCTTTCGGACAGGCCCTCCCCGATAGCTGGTAAATGGGTAAGGCTTGAAGCACAGATTTTAACATTATGAGGCACCCAGGTGCATTCAGGACTCTGAATTCCCAGTTTTGTATCCTTTTCTCCACTCGTATGATAATATCTTGCCAATCTGCTATCCGAGTAGGTCCTGGATTTAAAAACATACCTAGGTATTTCAGGGGGAATGAGCCCTGTTGAAACCCTAAAGTCCTGGCTAGATAATTTTGCATTGCTACTGGACAGTTGAAGAAATAAACATTGGACTTATCATTATTGATTTCAGTGCCAGAAGCGGCCATAAAGACTTCTAGAATTTTGAGGATGGTTTTGCATTCTTTTAGTGATGCCATACAGAATAATAAAATATCATCAACGAATTGTTGATGAGTCAGCGAAAGATGAGGTCCCCACAATTTCAGACCTTGTATCTTCCCCTCTGCTACATGAGCTTTGATTAGTCTACCTAGGCCTTCTGCAGCGATTATGAAGAGGAATGGGGAAAGGGGATCTCCTTGTTTGAGGCCTCGCAAGCTGTTAAACGGAACAGAAGGACTACCATTCAAGAGTATTGAAAAATGTGGAGAGGAAATGAATGAGCGCAACCATTGAAGCCATATTTCATCAAACCCAAAGGCGCACATCACCTCAATCAGGTACTGCCAGCTTATGCGGTCATATGCTTTGGATAAGTCCAATTTAATTAACAATCCTTTCCTTTTGTCTTTCTTCAGAGAATGAATTGCTTCCTGAGCCACCACTATTCCGTCCAAGATTTGTCTTCCTTTCACAAAACCAGTTTGTTCCGGGGAAATTAGCGTAGGCAACAGAGGTTTTAAGCGATTTACCATAATAGTAGAGAGAATTTTATAGATGACATTACAGAGAGCTATCGGTCGAAAGCCAACTGGAGTATCTGCATTTTGTTGCTTAGGGATAAGGGTAAGGAAGGTAGCATTCAAAGCTAGATATACCATCTTGTTTCTCCATGATTCTTCCACAACCTCTAAGATATCAGGACCTATGAATGGCCAAGATGCTTTGAAAAATTCACTTGTAAACCCATCAGGCCCCGGGGCTTTATTCTTGGGTAACTGCAAGACCACCTCTTCTACCTCTTGTAATGTTATGGCTCGTACCAGAGCAAGGTTTTGTTCACGAGTGATCACTCGAGGAATGTGTGTGGTGATCTTCTGAATAGCTGCCTGGCGGTTAGGGTGAGGTTCCGTAAGTAGATCTTTAAAATGATTAATCAGCTCTCTTTCCATATCTTCATGTTTAATTAATCTCTCTCCATTTGCTGCTTTTAGAGAAAAAATTCGGTTATGCTGACGTCTCTGTAACATGGCTTTATGAAAAAAATTTGTATTACGGTCTCCTTCTTTGAGCCAGTTGACTCGGGATTTCTATTTCCATAGTATCTCCTCTCGTTTTCGTCGCTCTTCATGTTGACTGAGAGTACGGCCTTCCTCCAAAGCTAACTCTTCTGTTTGACCATGGAGGATAATTTGCTGCTGAATCTCTTGCATCTTTTCACTCAAGCGAATTTGGTCCTGGTGGATGTTACCAAATTCTAGACGATTCCAGCATTTGATTTCATCTTTTAATTGTTTCAGGTGAAGCTGGAATGAATGCATCTTATTGTGGCCCTTGACTGGATTTGAGCTCCACCAGTCTTTAACTTTTTCCATAAATCCAGGGTCCCGTAGCCAAAAAAGTTCAAACCTGAAAGGACGGTTCTGTTGACTTGCCTTCACATCAATCTCTAGTCTGATCGGCGAATGGTCGGAGCCCAGGGTAGGAAGAATAACAGCTTCATAATAAATATCCAAGCTCACCAAAGCTTCAGTCGCTAAAAAACGATCCAACCTAGAGGCAATCTGATGCTACTCTCCCCTGCGATTATTCCAAGTGTACTTTCCATTAACAGTTGGGATATCTACTAATAGTAGATCATTTAGTAATTCGCAAAAAAAATCCATTTCTGGGTCCTCCCTTCTTAGCCCTCCCTTTTTTCAGAGAGATTTAGAATCATGTTAAAATCTCCACCTAAAAGCCAATATTTTTCATTGTGCATTGTACTCAACATACGTATACTTTGCAGAAACTCTACTCACTCTCCTGGAATTGGAGGTCCATAGACGGCCGAGATGAGGATCCTGTCCTCAGATCCAATCTGGCGGAAGGTTGCTGTTAAAATTCTGGGAAAGCCTATCCATCCCTCTACTCTGATCTCTGCTCCATTCCAGAGGATGGCTATTCCCCCCGACATGCCCACTGAGTCAATAGCCATAACCTCATATTGCATTTTAAAAGATTGCATTATAGACTGAAGCTTTTGCCCCAAGACTTTTGTTTCTTGTAACAACATAACCTGAGGTTTCTCGACCTGTAATTTATCTTTCAAATGTCGCTGCTTGCCCTTGCTATTTAGACCTCGTATGTTCCAGGAGAGCACCTTCATTAAGAATTTTTGGGTAGTTGTTGAAAGACTGTTGTTAACGGTATTATCTTTCTAGTATTAATCAACATTTCACCAACTAACTGTATTGATTCCTGCAGGGTTCGTCGTCCTCTCTTTTTTGCTGGTTTTGAAGGAGGGGGTGCCTTCTTGCCTGCTGATTTTTCTCGTTCTTGGGCTTCACGCTGGGCTTGAACTGTTAGATAATGCTCAAAAGTTTCCTTATACAATTTCTTCTGATCTGCCGAATTGAATTGATCATCAAGATTTCGCCATTCAAACAAGAGGCGTTTCAACAGTTTCTCTTCTACACTCAAATCGTCTTTGGATTGTTCTACCTCCATTGGAATGAGTTCTTGCAGCGGACTTTCTTCAGGTGCATCCATTTCCTGCCCTGCTTTCCGCTTTGATGATTGATTTTTCTGTGCTATCTCCGCATGTCCATCTACAGGGCCTTCCACTGCTATCTCTGAAACTGACGGTTCACCTTCCTCTTGTAAAACCTCGTACCTATTTTCAGTTGTTTTCGAACCAGGAGGGTTTTGTTTTGTAGCCGACCCAGGGCCAGGGTTCACTAAACGAGGTGTCCGTTTTTTAGTGGAAACCGAAACAAACCCTTCTTCATCTTGCCAGGGTGGCATCTCATGGCCATTGACATGATAAGGTTGTTGCTCTGGGGAATTTAAGGGACAAGATTTGTACAAATGCCCATACTCATGACAACGACGACAGCGAAAGGGGATATGCTCGTAATCAAGAAGCTGAAGCCAGACTTTACCTTCGTATTCCAATTCTATCATCTCTAGTAAGGGTTCAGAGATATTCATATAAACACAGATTCTTGCAAAAGATGTGTATCGACCTCGAGCAGTGGAGTCTGCAATTTTAAAAAAAGTACCTAATGAATTTCCTATTCCTTCCAAAATTTCAGGGTCCCAAAAATCCATAGGGAGCCCAAATAGCCGAACCCAAACAGGAGCAGCCAGAAATTACTCTTGTTCAGGGTTGTAACATTCCTCCCATTGTCTGAGAAAAAGCCCTGCATTGCTGAAAAAATAGGGCCCTCCCTCAAAAATGTGTTCTTTATCTTCTAAATTGGAAAAAATAACTGTAAAAAAACCTTTCGCCCCTAATTTCAGATCAATACGACCTTTGGGCTGCCATTTTGTTTGAATCCATTTCAGTAATTCCTTTTCAAAAGGCCAAATACCTATAAACTTACAGATTAGAGCATGATTCTTCATATATCCTCTGTACTCGTCCAATTTCGACGCTGGGATAACAAATCTTGGTTTTTTGACTGCCCTTGGCAAGCATTGTCCTTTCATCTTGGCTTGCCATTCTGCTCCCAAGACAGGGGCAGTCTTTTGCTGAGAAGATGCTGAGTGGGGTGGCCGTTGTGAATGGTCACCGCTTATGATATTGTGGTAGGAGGGTGGCAGCTCTCCTCCCGAGGACGCAGCCATGGAGAAACCAGTCGGCTTTGGCGTCGTGCGCTCAAACCCTAAGGAAATCTACTGTATCTCCACCACTGTCTTGAAACCCTCATTCGCCTCGTTCGCATCATTCCCAAAACTTTAAAAACCTAAATCAGGTCAGACCTTTGGCATTGGAAAGAAGACTCAAAGGGCGATTATATGACCGAAGCTTAAATCTTGGGGATCTGAAACTACAAAGATACATCAGTTTCAATATCGAGCTCCTCAAAAGTAAGAAAAATGTGTGTATTTCTTTCAAATTGCATAAGTCTTGTTTGAAAAATCAGTTTGAAGTGATTCCAAGGGCATATTGAAACATAAATATAGGTATTGGGTTCTAAAATTCAACCTAAAAAGAATTCAACACCCATTAAGCCTTAAAAAGTCTCTACTATGACTCATGAAGAGGAAGAAGTGCAACATGACTCGTGGTTAAAAGCCACGCGCTCTACCAGCTAAGCTAAGACGACTTTCTTAAATATAGTTTTTTTTTTGTAAGTTTGGTAGTTTTTTTCATTTTTCACTTTTTATTTTTTTATCACCCCGATCGGGGAAGGAAATTGAACCTGTGATGAGTGCTATAACAACCCGCCTCATCACCGTTTAACCAAGACCCCAGTCATAGATTACAAGCATATATTAAGAAAGAAAAAGGTTGATTTCATGGTTTAGAGGAGAGAACTAATCTTCCTTGGGAAAAATAAACCCAAATTATTTTGGAAGGAGCTCCAACCGAAAAGGTGCAAACTGAATACAACATTACAACTTCTAAATGGTTCGACTATGCACGACAAATTTATGAGCAGGATCCCAGGGTTGACCCTCCTCCCTTGGTCAACACAAACACAAAACTCTTCGCGGTGCAACTACAAGAGGTAGATATGGGTATCAAGAAGTTGGGTGTTGGAAAAGAAAAAGACTTAGTTGAACTCCAAGAAAAGTACTAAAGTGGGACTTAAAAATTCTTGCACTTCACATCACAAAAAATTTCAACAACATCATATAGCAGGGGTTCCCCACAAATTGGACAACTAGTATGGCAATACCTCTTTTCAAGAGTGGTGATGTCAATAATCCCTCCAATTATAGGACCATAATGATAAACCCCTTGTTTGCAAAGTTATTTGGAAGCATGTTAGAAAATAAAATCAGCAAGTGGGCAGAAGAAAGACATAAATGTGCTAAACGGCAAGCAGGTTTTACACCTAAACATTCCACAGTTGATCATTGTATAACTTTAAGGCACATCATTGAAAAAGTTTTGGAAAAAAAGGAAGAAGTTTTTTGTTGCTTTGTTGATTTCAGAAAATCCTTTAACACGGTTCTTAGGGATAAGATTTGGCGCAAAATGGAGGAACTAGGGGTTCCCAGGGATTTGAGAGCAGTTGTGCATAGGCTATATGAAGAGGTGAAAGTCAAAATTAGAACTTCAACAGGCATTTTTGAAAGTTTTAGAAGCGATATTGGGGTCAAGCAAGGTTGTCCATTGTCTCCTACCCCTTTTGGTTTATATATTAACAAGTTTGAAGAGTGGTTAAATTCGCAAGGAGGTGACGATATCCATTTGGGCAAGTTTGTTATAAGGCTTCTTTTGTACGCAGATGGCCTTATACTGATTGCTAAATTTTCTCTTGGTTTGCAAGAGCACTTACTTTCCCTTGAGCATTTTTGTAGAAAAGTGGGGATGCAAGTCAATATTAGCAAAATGAAAGTAGTGGTTTTCTCTAAAAAAGAAAGCATAACCATCATAAGATCTACTTTGAAGGAAACATTATGGAAGAAGTTGCAGATTACAAATACCTCAGAATTGACTTCAACAAAAAATTAAGTTGGGATGGTTGTAGAAAGAAAAGAAATTTGGGGGGTTGGAAAGCATTTTATGCTCTTCAAAACAGGTGTAGAGAGGCAGAGCTATGGGACTGGAAAACCACTGTAACTCTTTTTGGGCTTCTAGTGATCTTGGTGATTCTCTACGATTGTGAACTATGGGCCAACAACACATATGAGATGCAGTGGAAACAAATTGATAAAATTAAGAAGTGTTTGATTACAAACAAATTCAAAATTAAAAATGTAGTTCCTTATTCTATCTTGTTAAGTGAAACAGGGGTTGCTCCTATTGAAGCAATTGCTATGGTGAGAGTCATAAGGTATTTAAAAAAAATGAGCAAATGGAAGAGGGTAGATGACCTAAGGTTGTGTTTAATGACATATTGTGCAAAATAAAGAAGACTTGGATGCGGAAAAATAAGAAATGGTTTAAAATGAGGTATTTTCTTGAGCATGTGTCCCACAAACAATAAAGAGAGAATTTTTTTTGTTATGGATAAGTTCCACAAATGTACTTGGGAGAAAGAGCTAGAGAGTATGAAGACGTACTACATTGAATAGTTTAACCCCATTCATAATCATCAACAAAAAGCGTTCATATGGGTCAATATTTCTAGGAGATCCAAAACTCTTATTGCTCAATTAACGACTAGTTCTCATCAACTCCGTTGTGAAACAGGGCGCTGGAAAAGACCAAAAGAAATGGGAGAGAAAATAGTATGTATTTTTTTTTCTTCCGAAAAAGTGGAAATAAAAAAACATTACATTTTTATTATGCAGATATGTTGGTAACTAGCTCCTTGGGTAATCTATTCAAGGAAGAATTTGTCGAGAAGTTGTGAGCGTTTATTGTGGGGTAATCTATTCAAAAAAGAATTTGTCAAGAAGTTGTGAACATTTATTATAAAACTCCACAAGAAAAAATTCGAATACAAAAACCATATAAAAAAGCAATCTATCCCATAAACTATTTTTAACCTCACAGACCTTAAAAATAATTCCTTTCTTTCTTTTTATAAATCTTATCTTCTTCACACAACCAACCAACCAATGTATCTTGTATGTTTCCCTGCCACAGCAAGCCTTCATGCGTGAGTACATTCGAAGCATTGCCTTTTTATACAAGACTTACTTTGCATGTGCATGGTCCCACTTTTAGGTAGACACAAATACCATCTATCAACTTTGCTTCTTTCAATATTAAATATGGGTTTTGGAGGATTTGCTCGTTACTCGAGCACCCAGGACATCCTGACTTGTATATAGATGTAACATGGAACGATTCACCATTTTTTCTATTGATCGGGTAGTAAACTTCTGGGTTTACAACCTTCCGTAGCATCCCTCCGTTCTAGTGATCCGTAGTCAACCTCTCGGTTTACAGCTCCCCGCAGCAACGCAGCAACCCTCAGCTCTAGTGATCGGGTAGTCAACCTCTGGGTTTACAGCCTTCCGCAGCAACCATCCAAACCCACCCAGGTGCCCACTACCATCCGTAGGCAGAGGCTTTATAGATACCTTTCTATGTCCATGTCTGCCAATTAGATACACAAAGGTATCCAGTGAGCTGCATAGGGTATTTGAGAACCTAATAGGTATATCTGCTGGCGCATGAATGAGAATCAACCATGCACCAAATCAGATGATGTGTTCCAAATTCTACAGAACTTGAATTCTGAATTCGAAGGATGGAAGTGCACCTAGACCACCATCAAAACCATCTATGGCATTGGCATACACACACCTCCTCTTTATCAAGAAAACACTTTTGTTGCGCATTCCCCTGCTTCACCTCGATCTTAAGCATAACCTCTGCCAAAGCGCCATTTCTACCAGCCTTGCATCTCATACCACTTTTTTCCAACCACATGGAAGCCAAACCCATGGCTTTGGCTTGGCTTTGGGATGAGTGGAAATGCCAGCAGATTGAATAACCTCAGGCTATTGAAAGAAGCCCTTCAACCATTGCATTTTATGGATGACGTAGATTCCTCTACTTATGCCTCTCTCTTGCAGGGCTGTCTCAACAACAAGGCGCTGTCAGAAGGCAAACTGGTCCATGCCCACATCATTCAGATCGGATTTGTTCCCAGCGTCCTTGTGCAAACAAATCTGGTGACCATGTATGCCAAATGCGGGAGTCTCAAAGATGGTCGTCGTGCTTTGCAGGAAATGGGCGAGCAGAACGTGGTCTCATGGACTGCCATGATTGCAGCTTACTCCAGGCATGGCTCTAGTGATGAGGCGTTGAGGCTTTTCCACCAAATGCAACAGTGGGGCATCCAACCCAATCAATTCACATTCGCCAGCATTCTACCAGCATGTGCTGACTTGGCATCTCTGAAGCATGGAAAAGAGATGCACAGGCAGATAATTGCCAGTGGAATTCAATCTAATATCTTCGTGGGCTGTGCTCTTCTAGACATGTATATCAAATGTGACAGTGTAGAGGATGCACACAGAGTGTTTGAAAAAATGCCTGAATAGAACGTGGTGACTTGTAATGCAATGATTGCAGGGTATGCACAGAGTGGGTGGGTTCATGAAGCCTTGAAGCTCTTTGAAAGAATGCATGAATGGAATACTGTCTCATGGACTGTAATGATTGCTTCTTTTGCGAGACATGGTTATGATGATGAAGCCCTGAGACTGTTTTGCCAAATGGAAAGATTGAGAACCCAACCAGATGACATGACTTTCACTAGCGTTATTCCAGCTTGTGCCAACTTGAAATCCTTGCATCATGGAATGGTCGTCCATGAGCATGTAATTAGAAGTGGGTATCAGTTTAATGTCTTTGTGCAGAGTGCTCTTCTAGATATGTATGTCAAATGTGGGAGCTTGGAAGAAGCATGCAAAGTGTTTGATAGAATGCCTACCCGAACAGTGGTGTCATGGAATGCAATGATTGCGGGATATGCTCGGAAGGGGTATGTGGACAAGGCTCTAAACCTATTTTAGAAAATGCCTTTACGAGATGTGATTTCATGGAATGCGATGATTACAGGCTATGCACAGAATGGGTATTTGGACACAGCCTTGGAATTTTTTCAGAAAATGCCCGAACAAAATGTGGTTTCATGGACTGCAATGATTGCAGGATATGCACAAAATGAGCGAGTCGCTGAAGCTTGGGAACTCTTTCAAAAGATACCTGAACAACACGTGGTTTCATGGAATGCCATTATTGCTGGATATTCACACAGTGGGCAATTTCATGAGGCTAGAAAGCTCTTTCAACAGATGCAACTGACAGTTTTAAAGCCAAATTCAGTCACTTACACCACTACTCTCCCTGCATGTGCCAACTTGGCTGCTCTAGAGCATGGCAAAGAAATCCACAAAGACATAATTCGAAGTGGTTTACAATCTGACATTGTTGTGGAGAATTCCCTTGTGGACATGTATGCAAAATGTGGGTGCTTAGGAGATGCCCGAAAAGTATTTGACAACATGCTTGGACGAAATGTAGTCTCATGGAGTGCAATGATTATAGGATATGCCATACATGGCTGTGGCAAAGAGGCACTCCAACTTTTTGAACAAATTCAGCTCTCTGGAACACTGCCAAATCATATTACTTTCCTTGGTGTTCTCTCTGCGTGCTACCACGCAGGTCTGGTGTATGATGGCTGGCAATACTTTAATAGCATGACCCAAAATTATTCCATTGCACCTGTTATGGAACACTATTGCTGCATGGTTGACCTTCTTGGACGTGCAGGGTTCTTGGATGAAGCGCAAGAATTTATCACTAGAATGCCAACAAGACCCGATGCTGCCATATGGGGATCTTTGCTCAGTGCATGTAGACTCCATACAAATGTAGAGATTGGACAACATGCAGCACACCACCTCCTTAAGGTGGATCCAAAAAATGCAGCTAATTATGTGCTGCTTTCAAATATATATGCGATGGCATGCATGTGGGAGAATGCTGAAAAGGTCAGAAAATTGATGAGAGACAGAAAAATAGAGAAAATTCCAGGATGCAGCTGGATTGAAATCGATAATAAGGTACAAATTTTCCACGAACAACTTGCCAGTAATTGATATCTGGCCAGATTTGTCATGCCTATAGAACAAGATGGTTCTTTGGGTTATATTTTATTTGGACTTATAAGTTATAACTACCAGATTTGAAAAGATGCATATACTGAAAATGTATCTCTCCTTGTACAAATTTAAAACAAGACAATATTTGTACAACAATATTAGGAGAGCATTGGCAAGTTCTAGAGTTGACGTCCTCTCCAATCAATGGAGCTATCAGGTAAATACAGGGTGCCACTGCTACTACTTGTGGGATTCTGCTACAAACAGATTCATGACATGGCATGGGCAAGACATGGGGAATTCCGAATGGAGTTTTTCTAATGGTTCTCTTCATGTTGATGGTTATAATTTTAACAGATTCATCAGGGTGGCTGCAACTGGCACATATTCCTTTCAATATCCAGATTTTGAAGGCACGAGAAGGAATAATATTTTGAAGAAGTGAGAAGCAGTTCACCTTATTATAGTTACCATGCTAGGTCTTCCTTTAAGAGATTCCCAGCATCAAATCATTTCCATAAATATGGTTGTGTAAGAGTCGTGATGGTGTTATAATGTAAATTATGTTTGTACCTGCAGTCATCCCTGCAGATACCTCCTCCATTGGTGATTCATTATCTGCTTATTAAGCATTGACTGCAATTCATTTCAGCAGTTTCTTAAGATAAATTTTGAGTAACTGAATCATAAACATTTAAACTTGAGTAAATGTGGAAGAAGAAGTTTGAGGTGAGTGCAAGTCTACAGTGCGGGTGTGTCCTTTGTCGAATGCGCTCCTGTTTGAGGCAAGGTAGACTGGTTACTAATACTGGCAAGGTATTTCCCACTAAACCAAGCAATAAACAAGGCCAATGTGGATGACTGTCACTAATGGAAATGGCCTTAAGCATCCCCACAAATACACCAACAATTTGATTGCAAGTATCAAAGTAAAAATACTTAGTTATCCCTTGATTTATAGTGACAACACTAAACCAAGCAATAAAACAAATGCAATGTGGATGAATGTCGCCAATGGAAATGGTCTTAAGTATCCACACAAATACACCAACAATTTGAGGGCAAGTATCAACTCTGATTCTAGGTATTGATTTGTTGACTTCAATGAAAGGTTTGCAAAATACAAGAAACAACAATGTCTGTAGGTTTAACAACAACTGGGGCTTAAAGCCATTTCCATTGTCAAGCATATTGATAAGTACTTCGAGAATTACTCTTTTGTATCTTTGCTTGACTGCAGAAACCTTGTTGGCAACAACTTGTATAATCACATTTTTGGTACAGATTGCCAATTTTTTATATACGTTCATTTGTTCTGAATCACTGTTGGGTCTGCTTCATAGCATTTATTTCCAAGGTTTTCATACAATGGTCAAAGATATAAGGTGCATTATAATTCTGATTGAGATATTCTATGATCCACAAGATGGAAAAGTGCTTACAGAGAGTGTCAATATCAAGCAATTTCAACTTAAATGGATAAGGAAAAAAATGGATTTGTAACCCAGGAACATGTCCTCTTTACATCCACTATTCAGATTATCTTGCATATAGTAAAGATGTAGTTATATAACTAGAAATATAGGCTTCTTCCATGCTTGTTAATGCAAAAAATTATGAGCAAGATGTACTAATTTTTGAGCTAATTTTACATAATAATGGGTGTTAGATGTTGCACTATCCAATAACATAAATTTTACATGCAATATTGCCATATTATGATTGGTAGCAATCATTGGCACACATCATATTTAAATTTGTCACTTGGGTTGCATAATAGAATATGCTTGTTTAACACTTTTAATTCAACTTACCTATACTGAAAAAAGATATAAAAGATTCACTGATTTGTTCTTACAAACATGCCTTACTAGAGGTTGTTATTGATTTTTTCAGTAGTATTGTATAACTAATAAGGTAGTAAATGTATGGAATTTTATTTCAAGACTCAAGTTGATTGGGAGAAGTTAGACAGAGTTCAGATCCTATTTCTTAGGTACATTTGATGCAAGCAAAATGTACCTCAAGTTGTTGTTTAGGCAGAGTTTGCAGCCCAAACTCTTTTCTTCAAGACCATCTTCAAATTGGTATCATTCCTTTGCATATTTAGGGATTTGTGGGATTTAGCTTCAAGGAAAGACATAAATCTGTACTTAGAATTTAGCACTCTGTTTTTCAAAGGTCATTACCTCGTTCAGTCTCTTAGGGCATGCTCAGTGTTGACTCTCAAAGGTCTCACAGTTACTCCAGTTAGTGGCTAGCTCTCTAGATCATCTTCCCCATTCACGTATTACCTAGATGTGCCATGCCATCTCCTGTCATTCAATTAGGTCCTCAACTGAGCTATTAAAGGGGACTTCCAGGATAACTTTGATAATATGGAGAAAAAGTTAAAATCTTTGTATTGGAGGTCCAGGCCCAACAATATGAGATTGGAAATTTTGCATATATTGCAAAGGTTGAGATGGCAATGGAGGCGTTGTAGACTGCTTAGTGTAGCCCTAAATAGAGTAATTACCTGCAGCCATCCCTGCATATACCTCCTCCAGTGGTGATTCATTATTTGCTTATTAAGCATTTACTGCAATTCATTTAGGCAGTTTCTTACGATAAATTTTGAGTAACTGAAATTGTGTTGCCATCTATTAGTTGTTTTGAGCTGCTGAAAACTCTCTGGAATTGAAATGGTAATGCTAATAAAATGAAAATTGCAGGTAGTGACTCTTAGAAGAGGCCCTTCGGGAAGCATTGTTTACAGGCAAGATATTAGTACTCAATTAAACATTCATATTAGGTCCGGCCATCGGCGGGGTAAGAACATGCCAGGTAACTTAGGTCTTGCAATATGTGCCAGTAACTATCTTTTCAACTGTACTAAATGCATTACATATGCAATAATCTTATTTCATAACAGAAGCTTGTTGTGCCTGATTTTTGTATTACTTTATTTTGTGTTGTAACATTCCAAGGGTGTGGAACAGACCCACATTTCCAGAGATTCCATATTCTTATTGACTATAGCTGAGATTTTATGGATTATAATTGAGACTATGTATTTATGATTTTAAATAAAAACATTCATGTTGTTTAGCAGCTTGTTTCAAGGCAGGGGAAACAAGAACATTTTTATTTGTCATCTCGATTATTGATTTTATTTTGTATAGATGTAAAGTCATGTTGTCAGCTTTTCCTATTACATTACCAAATCATTCATATAGATATAAATATATGCATATATGTATATTTGAAGAATGTGTTGTGGTAAGATTAGTACAATGAATGTGAGTAGCTAACTGGTTGTTTCATTTTGTAGTTAATACCACCTGCCTTCAGCAGTCTAACGAGGAAGATGCAATGGCTAGAATATGACTTTTTCCCTTATGAAGCAAACTTGATGAATCTATGCATTGACTAGTTATTGAATTACTATATGTAGGGAAATATCTTTACATATATTACACAAATTTGGTTTGAAAACCTCATTTGGTGGAAAACCATTTTTATGTGATGATTATATTACTTGGATTGTGCATGAAATTATTCATGTTTACAATTTTGTCAGATATTACAACAGCTGAAGCATGAGAATATCATAGAGATGCTAGATGCATTTGAAAGTCCACAGGAGTTTTGTGTTGTGACAGAATTTGCGCAGGTATTTATGATTGTATTATAGCATGTGCGTACTCTTTTATCTTTCCAGTTTGAAGTATATCAGCATTAAAATTCTGCTCCCAAAGCATTTGATATAGATCATAGACTTATAAATGATTTTGATGATAGGGTGAACTATTTGAGATTCTTGAAGATGAAAAATGCCTTCCTGAAGCACAAGTTCAGGCTATTGCTAAGAAACTGGTATTTTAGTCTTTATTTTATGCATTTGTAGCTGCAAGTCAATTTGTGTGTGTGTAGATTTTCTCTGTGTTGTTAGTGGTTGGATTAACAATATTTTGGATTAAGCGTGACTTCTTAAAATCTTGTTTCACTGTTTATTATTATTTTTTGAAAATCCTTAGTTTTAGGACAAACATTTCGTTCATGAATCTACCTCCCATTTGATGAGGAATGTGGGCATAAAGGGGTATTTGTGATGAAGAGTCTACCAGGATTATATAAGTATCTTTTTGGAGTTAGGTTAGATTGAGAATTTGAGGGGCAGTTGTGTCCTGTTTGGGAAGGCTTGGACTATCTATAGGTTTAGTCACTGCATTCGACGTCATTTATTTCGAAAGAATTCTAATTTTGTTGAATCTCAAGGATTGGTGAATTTAATGGTGAACTGATGGTGGATTTTACAAGTTTACACAAAATATACACTCAAAATGGGAGCCAACATGGCCTTCCTGTTTGTCACAGATCATTACTTAGTGATTGCAAATATTTAGTTTTGAGCCATTTGTAAGCCTTTGGCATTATATACACTCCTTAGTATTGTATTCACTTTGGATGATTCATTATAAGTAAGTTTTTGATGCATTGCTTGGTACTATTGATAGCTTATAAAACTTAGATTTTGACAAGGTATTTTCTGAAATTAGAGCTAAGCAATTTTTGGTTGCTTAAGGATGTGAAGAATATATCTCCTAGGGCATACTTTGGCCTCATGACAAGGTTGAGGTTCCCTTTTATTTTTGGATCTTTATGTTTTTAGTATAATATAAAAGAAAATTGTTTCAAAGTTCAAAGTTCAAACGCACACACATATAAGGTAAGCATCATGTGGGGTATGCTTACCTGACCTGAAGTTCCCTCCACTGTCTTTGGCATATTTAGAATCATTAGAATCAGCATCCGCTACCCTTAATCCATCAGCATTCCCATCAATTTCTGAAATCAATTCTCAACTTCAATTTATACCTACCCTTCCCCTCCAACTTATCACTCCTACTTCTCCATCAACAGCTCCTCTTTCTACGGATTCGCCCCATGAGGCTATGTTTACAGAACAGATTTGTAAAGTGAAAATTCTGTCAATCTAATATTATTTTATGATAAACTGTACGTTTATCTATCCTTGGGCATTCTTAACAACAAAATTACAAACTTCATTATGATTTGTCCTGTACTGTTCCTCTTGCATACAACTTTATGGGTTATTTGAGGGCCTCTCTGATGATATGCAAATAATTGTGCATACTGTTGTCATTTTTTTACCATAATTTGGCCACTGTAGCTGCCCTTCAATTGTGTTGTACTGGGCATTGACATCAGAGTGCCCGAAACATGAAAAAGCCACGGAAATTTCTTGTTTCTCACTGTGTTTTAGTTCTTGTCAGTGTGTAGTGAACTTCAGTAATGTAATGACTTCACTGCTAAGGTTTAGCATCGTAGTTCTAGTGGTTATCCTATCTTTTCCAACTTTAATGTCTATTTTTCTCCAGGAAGGGTTCTTGGTATATGAATGCAACTCTATGTGCAGCTGTAATACAGAATGCCCAAACCGGGTGCTGCAGAAGGGAGTGAAATTCAGAATTGAAGTATATAAAACAAAGCATAAGGTGTTATTTTGCTTTTATTGAAGTTCTAGTATTGGTAGTGCATTAGGAGCATTATTGAAATGTAATCATGGTCTAGAATGTAAATAACTTCACTTGTTAATGTCAGATGCATTTTTTCAAAAAGCAAAAGCTTGGTTTCAAAATTATCAATAAACCAAGGTGCAACAAGACCCCAATTCTGTTTCAATGTTTTGGTCTGTCTTTCTGTTTGATTTTAGGGCTGGGCAGTTAGAGATGCACAAGCAATTTCACGTGGGACATTCATTTGTGAATACCTTGGAGAGGTCTTAAATGATCAAGAAACAAATAAAAGAGGAGAAAGGTAAATTTTTATCTTGTATTAAATTCTGTTTTCCTATTTCTTCATCATAAATGGTTCTCTAACTAAATGCACCTATTGCTTACTGCCACTGCTTTTCTTGTTTGTTCTAAATTACTACTATTCAGGTATGACAATGAATGTTGTAGCTACCTATATGATATTGACACCCATATTGATACAAGTGATTTGATTGATGGTGTACAACCAGATCTGATATATTTTGAATTCACTGCTGATCTGTTTCCCATGGAAGCAGATAACAGTTTGAACTTCTTGTAATTCATACTGTATACTATTAAAAGTATAATTTTGCTAGCTGAAAGAAAAAGGATGAAGTCCGCACTAAGGAAACTACTTGCCACCAGAAAAAGGAAGCTATAAAAAAATATACATATACAAAGAGAAAAAGGAACCATCAAAGAGGAGATGAATGGTCACATAAAACTACACCAGTGAAAAACACTCAACTCCCACCCTCTGTAGTCAATGCCCACAAGCACAACAATATTTTTCAGCAGAATTCACAATCGTAGGAGCAGCCAAGGTTTCTTGCTCCCAAGTTATATGTCCAGATGCATACAAAGCTCTCATTGCAGAGTGATATGCACGAAGTTCTAGTTTATGTACTTTTGCTGCTCCTTTCTCTTCAGTCAAAGATTTATCTTGCCTCCGGTTTGGACATTCACATGAAGACATAGCATCATCGAAAGAGCTATAGACTACAGGTCGTGATGAATGCTTTTGATTTGAACATAAAATATCATTTGACATATAGCTACTACTACTACTAGCAACAGAACAATGACAACTCTCAGCTTCCTCAATTGAATGATTTAATCTGTCTTCAAATGAAGACATGCATACACATTCCTCACCCACATGTTTTCTGGGGAAAGGAAAGGTATCTACCTTTTCTAACAGAGGACGTGATGACTCTCCCACTGCCTCATGGTTCCTAGATTTCTGGATTGCTCTCCTTTTCTGAGGAGCAGCCTCCATGTTGAAGAAATCTTCCTTGTATGCAGATTGCATTTGAATGCCTGGTTTTCTCTTTGTAGCCTTTAAAGAGACATGAGATGTCAAAGGGTTGCACAAATAGGAATCTTGTTTTTCTTACTGTAGCACTTAGAAGGCCTGTAACAGCAGTTACATACAGTATCAGCTGTGTAACAGAGGCAGTGTCACCCATCAAGACTGTAAAAATGCTAGGCTTGGGTTGAATTGGAATTTGTATTTTAATATCTTGCATTTGACATAAAGGGTAGTAATTCCTTCCAACCATGGTCCAATTGTCGCTACCAGTCTTGGTCACTAATTCATCAAATGCTTGCTCAAGGACTGCAAAAATATTAGCTGTGAATATGACATTAATCTTACGAGCTTTTGCTAGGGGATGAAATGTGTGTAACTGACAAATATTCGTTGCTACCAAAGATCCTGTATTTGGTTCTTGGTTGTTGGAACCTGATGGAGGTAAGACCCACAGTCCTGGTTTTTCAAAACTTTATTGCCCAATCAATTTCACAATCTGGGCAAAGTCAACCCGTTCTCATTTCTTGAACTGGAAAATTTAATAAACCTCCAAACCAAAGTCTGGCAATTCACAATAATCTCGATTGGCAATTTCAATACTGTGCGGAACTAATTCACTTTCGTTCTTAGGTTATAAAACCCTCATTTCGTATAGCCTGCCTTTGTAATAAGATCCAAATTTCATAAAGGTTCATTTCATAATGGTGATCAAATGAGCTTTATTATAAAGTTCATTTGTTACCATAGGCCCACGCACTTATATCCACTTACGACAAGGCTCCCCCTTTTATCACCTATGCTTTCGCCCACTATATATATATATATATATATACACCTATATGTTAACTATTCTTTGGTTATGAATCCAATTCATAACATAACAATGTCGTTCATAACACACATAACCAGCTGTTGATTAGACCCCGCAGTGCATTTAACATACCCTTTCATTAATCGTCACCTCCATCCTATGGTTGGAAGGCTATCGCACTACCACTCCATCATCCGACGGTCGTCGCGCGACCCAGCTACACGGAGGTTAATTCTCCAAATGCACGCGATATAGATGGTATCACAAAACCGCTCAATTACACGTGTCCATTGCCGGAGTATATCGCGTTGTTTTTATAAAAACAACTCACCACCTTCGACCTCGCGCAATACTGCCGGGTTTGGATTTAAAAACCGCCTTTACTGTTCAATGATCGCGGTTCCACTCCTTGCCTTCAGGGTTCCATCGCTCCACAGTTGAACAACCCTCGCCAATTTACAATCCTCCTTGGTTTCGGATTGCGGTTCTCAACGCTGGTCCAATTCATGCATCGACCACGCTATGCTATTCCAGCACGGATGACCTCATCCACAAGAAGTAGTTGCGATGCAGTTACAGGGCCAGAATTTATAATTTGGCGCTTGACAGAGTAGTTGTTGAAAATTTCCTCCAAGTATGGGTCCATCGGTTCTCCTGTATGATGATTTAAACCAACAATATTGCCTTTGTCATGCTCCACCTGTAGTCCAACCAAGACGTCTTGAGTATCTAGTCCAGAATTTTCTGCCAGAGTCTTGGGCACAACCAAAAGCGCATCAGCAAAGGCTTCAACTCCTAATTGTGCACGCCCCTGAACAGTCTTCTTGACAGTGTGTTTGAGATGCTGGCTTGCAGCAACTTCAAAAGCTCCAGCACCCAAGACAATAGCTCTATCTTCAAGTTTGTTTTTAACAGCTCTCAGACCATCACGTACAACATCCTTAATTTGAGCAATAGTATGATCATTAGGTCCTTTTATTAGAATTGTACACGAGTGAGGATTCCTAGCGTTTTCCACAAAAGTGTACTTTTCTTCCCCTAGGACATGCTCATATACAAGCCCAGCCCATCCAAGAACACTAGGAGACAGATCATCAACAGAATTGATAGCCTCCCCACCACAAGCTAAAACCAATCTCTCCATATTGCGCCTCTTCACTCTCCTCAAAGCTACAATCCCTTCTCTTGCAAGAAGATCGAGTGACATAGGATCTATTCCCTTTTGATTGATCACAACAAAATTGTTGTCAGTGCCATCACAAACTTTATTCTTCAGGTTAATGATCTTTTTAATTTTCTCATCTACTTGTCTTCTTTCTGCTAAAACCATTTTCTCCCTCTGCTCTGAATTTGAATAAAAGAAACCTGCATTTACTTCACTCTTTTCATATTCTAGGGAGACATTGCAAGTCAATTCATTACAGTCTTTCATTACATTCTAGCCCCACAAAACGGAGGAAACTAGAGCCTGTTCAGGAGTAAAAAAGAGCATAACTTCTTTGTATATATTATTGTGGAAATTCAAGTAGCCTTTGTGAAAATTCCGCAATAGAATAAAGAAGGCATGTCTTACCTAGAAACAATGTAAGAGTCCTAATGGTTGGACACAAACTACATTTTGCATCAATGAGACAATGTGATAGTAAAGATGCAAGGACCCACCCAAAAAAAAAAAGAATCCTGACAAAATGATTCCCATCCTGTTGATTTCATCATTTTTATGACCTAACCTTATATATTCAAATGAAACTTACAGTCAAAGATGGGGGCAGTGAAAATGTCAAGCAAAGGCTCAGTTCACGAAATGATAGGACAAATTGGGATTGATGCCTATTAGGGAAATATCAAGCCAAGCTTTATATGGGTTTGAGCTAGTATCTATGCCGAGACCTCTCCAAATTTACAAATACATAAATGCTTGAATACCAAATGAGGAAGCGTAGAGAATGAAAGAACAATAGTCAACTTTAAAAAAATTCTCCCGAAGAGGCAATTCTGTAAAAGCTTACATAAGTTCAACAAAGAAACTTTGATAATAGGATCCCTTGCTACACCCATGGAACTCTGCAGCATAATGTCACCAAGTCTAGAATCTGCATTTCCCAACCATAATCACATTCTAAAAAAAAAAGAAATCACATAAAATTCCTAATAAATCATCCATCCCTTAATCACCCATGGAACTCCAACTCTTAATTCTTAGGCCAGAGGTTACATTAATGTAGCAAAATTCATGTACTAAATACTTAAAAATATCTCATGGTCATGGGCATTCTAATAAGATTATTCATCAAGGAAGGGAGGTGGGAATCATCGTGAAAACAAAGAAACTATTTCATTGCGGTGCTCAGAGAGCGTGTGATCGATACTCTCGCGAGCTCACTTGGAATCAATTTATTATGAGACAAGTGCAGAGGGTTTTTGGGGTAACATTATGGAGGACAACTCATGTATATTGTGCAAAAATCTGCTGGTCATATGAGACAATGTGAGAGTTTTTCCAAGGACTATAATAGACTGAAATTCCCTGAATAATTTACAGAGGAATTAAAGTTGGTCAGGACGAATTTTTGAAGGGTGTTGAAGTGAGGAACAAGTACTCATTATGAACTTTGTTATCCCTTTACAAAGTATTTATTATTTACTGAAATATTCGCCAAGATCTTACAATATTTTATAATTCAGTGAAAGATTCACCACGATTTTATAAGATAATATAATATCGTGAGAGATTCGCCAAAAGAATTAAATATACATATTATATTACTGATAAAATCGCCTTCCTCTTTTCCTATGTATCATGGAGATTCGCCTATTTATTATACAAAAATTTTTAGGGGGGTTCTTAAAATTTTCCCTGATCACAATGTTTTGTATTATGTATCAATATCATCCAAAAGTGTGATTGTTGTATCTTATGTATTGTATTAGACCGTGCTTAATGATCTAAGTAAAATGTTTTTTTTTCCATCTAGGTGGTTTCCCTATACCCTTTGACATTAGTCATGACATATCCTCTTAGTCCCCATTTCAATACAATCCTTACCCTTATGACTCATATTAACCATATTATTAAAGTCATTTATGGGCAAGGTGCATATATGAGGGTCTTAAAGTGGATATATTAGGACAAATGACTTAAAGAACCCATATATTTTTTCAATTTATCCTTTTTTAAACATATTGATAATTCATTATGAAGGTATTAATATCTAGAGAGTACATCAATTTTAGGCCTAAGCATGGATCTCCCTATGAATTTGTCACATTTTGTCCTAGGTGATCATTTCCTAGCACTTTTGGGACCCTTGATGTGTATTCATCACATGAAATTTCTCTACACAATTTCATGCAAATACATAATGTCCTAGGAACTTGTCATAATACCCTATTCACTTGAGGGAAATTCTTCATGCACCTGGACTATCCATGCTATGCCATGTCATAGATCCTGGAGCACTTAGCCTTTTCACGCAACTAGAGGAATGTATCACATAATTTGATGACACATCCACCTTGGAGGATGCATCATATAGGAATTGGGGCATCTATTTGGAAAATGTGGACCTGGTTCATCGTCTTTTGACTGAAGTGTGTTGTTAATTATGCATTGGAGACCTCTCATCTCACCAATATTGGAGCTAATTTTAGGTTAGTAACACTCTCATTGAGCCTACTATGAGCCACATCTGTGGACTTTCCTCAGCTTGAGTATAGTCATAAACATATTTGGTGATATATATTTATTGGAGAGGAATTTTAAAGAGGTTACATTGCATCATGGAGGGAAATTGGAATTCTTTGAATTCCGCTTAATTATTTTGGTGGGATATCTCTCTCTCTTGAGGGATTATTTTAAATCTGGCACATATATTCTTATCTTCTATGTAATTTTTTACCTCATCTCCTTTTTTACAAGACAATTCTATTGTGAGATCTCCTAGGCTAGATATAAGGAGATAAAATATTTTTGTTATTTGAGGATTTTCAAATACTCTTCTATAAAAGGGGCTCCCCCTCACACTTCAATCTATTGTTTATAAGATATTAGATACATTTTTGAAGAATATCTATCTCCTGCAGTGAGTATGTGTCAATTACTAAAGAATTTATTCTCTCTTGGTTGTTATTTGCTGCATAAATATTGATAGTGAATGCTCAAGTCTTCCACTAGCTAACAAGATCAATCATTTGAGGGGAAAATTCTACCACTTGGAAGGAATCTGTTTTGGGGTAACTCCTATTCATTTTCCTTTATTATTTTGATAATTATTAAATTCATTACCTTGTTTATCCATTAGGAACCCTAGGAAGAGTAGTGAATGCATTTATCAAGCTATATTTGATATCACTTATGAAGGTGTTCCCTTAAGGACCCCTTCTTATAGCATATTGGTAATCATTATTTATCTTGATTAGGTAATACATTATTGAGCCCTTAGACCTAGTCTCATTATTCTAATGCTTAGATCATATTAATTCAATTTCAAAGAATGATTTTATTTTTTACTTCATAATCCCTTGCTAGATAAAGCATTTAGTTTCTCCCATCAACCTCCAAAAATACTTAACAAAAAATAGAAATAAAAACTTATAATCCCTCTTTTCCTTCATGCTTATAAATATATCCCAATAAAGCATTGAAAAATTCTTAATTTAGAGCTCTTTTCAGTCTAGCATTAAGTTCATTGCATATGTTCATTTTCTAACTAGCTTAGATTACGGTTTGATCTTAATTTTGTATCTTAAAACCCTAAGTGTCAAATCACACATTAATATTATGCATTTAAAATTTATTTCTCATTCACTGGTTTGTTTTTATTGTTTATACAAATCTATAAATTATATAAAAATTCAATGTAATTCACATAGATGCTAATTCTAGTTTAATGAAATCTAAAGAATATCTGACATAGAATTGGTATCAACTTCATAAACTAGAATATTTGTATCGAGTTTAATCTTCTTCTGGTTGTGGAATCATATTTGAGTTGGATTTAATTGTATACATCTCACTTACATAAATATTTGGTAAATTATAAGTAATGCTTGCTAAACCTTAAAGTGAATTTACCCTTGTGATTCAAGTTCTTATTATCTTCCATTGATTTATTTGTCATGTACTTGTTTCAAATCGAATTTGAATTGTTACTTTATTGAATATCATAAAATTATAACTCACAACCTCAAACATCTTATGTTACATATGATAATCTACTTCTTGTTTTATATTTATCTAACTCTCAAATTTGAAATTTTTCGTAAGCCCGCTCATGAAATAGATTTTAAAATCAAACACAGTTAATTTCCACCTTGGACATGCCCTCTATTTTTACGCATACAATTGATTTTCTCTTATAGTCATATCTAAATTCAACTTGTTTTGAAATGATTACATCGCTGTGTGGTTTCATTTGGCATAGAGTTTCTTCCATGTATAATGTACTTATTTTAATTTTCCATTTTCTTGGTTTCATTTGGCATAGAGTTTCTTCCATGTCTAATGTACTTATTTTAATTTTCAATTTTCTTAGGATGTTAGTCAACATGTTTCTACTCCAAAAAAATTGATTGCATAATCATATTTGGTATTAATCCACTAGTTTTAAACTCATAAAAAATATCTAAATGTACTACCAGAAAATTTGTGAATAGTTGTTATTGTATGATCATTTCCAACAAAAAAATTTGAACAATTATTATCATATGAGCATCGCCAAAAAAATTTAAAACTATACAAAGTTATAACTCCATCACCAAAGTTGAATTCCATTGTGAGACCTGAAATTGGAGTTGTGAAACCTATTTTTAATTAAATTTTCAATATGTTTCTACAATTTAAATAATTTAGGGGAAAATTGGATATATTCTTACCTATATCACTAACTATATTTTCATGGAAGAAATTGGTTGTCGATTTGGTGATATGAAGCAAATTCACGGAGAAATTGACATATTTCTAAGTATTTGGTTGTTAGTATTCGGAAAATTAATCAAAAATATGTATTTTCTATATGTTTCTCCATTGTGCTTGAACAAAATTATCAAAATATATTGTTTGTTGCAATGTTTTTTGGCATATTTATAAAAAAAATATCATTTTTTTCAACAATACATGGTTGTTATAGGCATTTAAAATTTCCAAGTGTTCCTACTCTGGGATTGTAAATTGAAAGAGGGAAGAATAGGTATTTTCGAAATTTCACTCTATTTCAATGTTTATTTCTATGTTTGTAACTTATTCCAATGGTATCTTTACTCAACATTAAGTTGGAAGGTAGCCAAAGCTTCACTAGCAAGACCTACAATACGTACAAACAATGTATGTTGGCTATATTCAAGTACAAAGGTTACATTTCTATAATCCTAAGTAGATATATTGGACCACAAGTTAAAATTAAAGATGAGAGAAAGTTTGATGAGTGAGACAAAGAAGTAGTAACATTTTTTACGATGTCTATGATAGATGAAATACTTTCAAAAATTCAAATAGGGAAGACTTCAATAGATATTTGAAAAGCATCCATGAGACTTTGAACAAGTTTTGTACCTTCTTATTAAACAATATGGTGTTCCCAAGCACAATGGATGATATTGCATCCTTGTAGGAGAATTTAAAAAAACAAGGAGATCATAAAATAGTTCTATACCATTGGTTGGAATATAGAAGAAGAGAGCATGATGGTAATCACGCTGGAAATGTTCCAATGTGCCTATAAGCATATTGAAATTGTGACCATCACCACTAAAAATATTTCCCTCAAGTTTGATGAGTTATGCAATAAGATTTTACAACATGATAGATGGAAGGAACAATTCAATACAAATAATGAGAAAAAGGTTTCAAAACATGGCTTTGCAACAAATTTCAATAGTAAAGGCAAGTGGGAAAAGAATAAAGGTCAAGGATATTGGAAACACTAAGAGGGGGGTGAATTAGTATTTCTCTTCAATCAGTTAATTTTAACTTCATAGAGCACTAATTATCATTATCATTAAATCAAAAAATAAATAAACAACACCATTCAAAAATGCACAATATCCAAGACACTATACAAGAGATTTTTAGGTGGAAACCCCTCTGGGAGAAAAAACATTGAATGCTTCTTAATATAGGTCTTTGAAATTTACATCAATTATGAAACTTCAACTTCCAAGACTTTCATCATTAGTTGAAGGAGGCTCCAACCTTAAGGATGCTTTAACACCCTGATTTACCAACTCAAACTGGAAGGTCACTCCAACGTTTTGGTTTTATTATCTCTGACTGAAATGATGCTCCAACACCCTGCACAGGCTCCAACCTACCCAAGAACCGCCCTATCATGCTAAAGTGTTATTTGGATCCAACCTGAAGGATACTCCACTCTCTTTCCTTGCACCACCTTTCCACCCTAATCAACAAGAGGACCATGTTTCACAATTTTAAGACTAGATCCGCATGTGCTCAAAATAAATACAAAATAAACTGCAGCACGACTTATTCTTATCAATTAAACTTTCTTCAATACCAATGATATCCATTTTCCAAGCCAAAATTAGAAATAGTAAATCTATGCTCATGAATATCATCAAGCTGAAACAACAGAAACGAAGATATTATTCCAAACATTTTCAAACTATCTCAGTTTTCCCATCATATTGGGGATGATAATATGATCAATGAGATAATTGAGTACCAAGACAAAAAAATAATTTGTTTCCAAAAGTTTCTAGTGAAAATGGTATCTCTATCACTTACAATAATCTTTGGGTTTCCATGTGGTTGTTTCCACAAATACACTAGCGACTATACTAGCTTTGAAATGATGAGATAGTGCACGAAAGTGTGCATACTTGGTAATTCTATCAATTACCACCATGATGACACTCTTTCCTTCAGACTTGGTTAAACTTATGGTAAAATCCATTAAACCTCTTCCCAATGTTGACTTGGAATGGCTAATGGTTGTAAAATACGTGGGGTCTTAATTGTCTCAACTTTATTTTGTTGTCAAACCAAACATTCTGCCACAAACTTCTGAATATCATATTTAATTCATTCCCAAAAAAATCCTTCTTGACCCTGTGGTAATTTTTTCTCCTATAGGAAAGGTATGAAATTCCAAAATAACCTTTTGTTTAAGCTAGGATTTCTTACATATATATAAGTGATCTTTGTAACACAATGAATCATTTTTCCAAATAAATGAATCAGATGCACTAGGATCTTGTTGAAAATTTTGAATGAGTGTCCATACCTTTTCATCATTCTTTCATTCATCCCTTGCTTCAGTTATCCAGCCAGGTTGCATAATATAAATGGCACATAATAATTCTTCCACATCCCCATCTCCATCCCTTATTCAGAGTGCATCCGCAACAACATTTTTCTTCCCTTTTTTGTAGATGATTTCAAAGTCATAACCCAAAATATTTGTGACCCATTTTTTCTTCTCTTCTAAAGATAATATTTGTTCCAAGAAGTATTTAAGCCTACCATGATATGTTTTTATCTTGAAGTTCCTTCCCATTAGGTAAGGGCTCCATTTCTTATATGCATGTAGTATTGCCAACATTTCCTTCTCATAAGTAGGTTTTTGTAAATACTTTCCCTTGATTGGACAAATTTCAAAAGGAATGGGTCTTCTTGCTTGCATTAAAATAGCACCTATGCCATTTCTTGAGGCATCACATTCCACAATACAGGTTTTTGTGAATTTTGGTGTAGCTAATACCATAGCTCGGCACATTGCCTCTTTAAGATGTTGAAAATCCTTACTTGCTTCTGGATTCCAAAATAATGCATCTTTCTTTAGTAATGTTGTTAGAGGTGCTGCTATCTTCCCATAATTCATAACAAACATGTGATAATACCCTATCAACCTGACAAATCCTTGAAGATTCCTTAAGGTTGTGGCGATTTTCCCTTCCTTGACGGCTTTAATTTTGTTAAGGTATGCCTTAACACCATCATGGGGTATAATATGACCCAAATATTCCACTTCATGTACCCAAAGAATCATTTCGAAGATTTTGCATACAATTATTTTTCTTCTAATAGTTTGACCACCCTATCAACATGTTGAACACGATCTTTCCAATTCTTTCTATATATTAGTATATCATCAAAAAATACCAACAAAAATTTTATAAGGAAGGGTTTGAAAGTGGAATTCGTCAAACCTTGAAATTTCAAAGGTGAATTAGTAAGTCCAAAAGGCATGACCAAAAAATTATAATGACCTTCATGAGTTCTAAATGTTATTTTTAGAATTTCTTTTGTCTTCATTCCAATTTGATGATATCATGAACGAATATCCATCTTTGTGAAGTAAATTACTAGATGTAGTTCATCCAAAAATTCATCAATGAAAGGAATGAGAAACTAATATTTAATCGTGAGCTTGTTGAACTCTCTATAATCTAGACACATACACCATGATTCATCCTTCTTGTGCACCAATACTACTAGAGAATAGAAAGAACTTTGGCTAGGTTGAATTATACCTGCCTCTAGTATTTCTGAAACCATATGTTCAATTTCACTCTTATGGGCATCAAGATAGTTGTAAGGTATAATATTTAGAGGAACACTTCATGGAATCAAGTGAATAGCATGATCATTATTGAAAATAGGTTGGATTCCTTTGGGAGGCACAATTACCTTGAAATGATTGTCAAGGATTTTTTGGAGATCTGGAGAAATGTATGACTTAGATGTTTGAACAACTAGTGAACATAATTGTGCAACTACCCCTCATTATTCCTTCTTAAAAATATTTGTCATTATTAGATATTATTATCTTCCCAATTTTCCCTATGATACCCCTTAATTGAATTTCCTTTCCTTCAAAGAAAAAATTCAAGAAAAGTCCTTGAAAATTAAAAGTTGCCATCCCAAAATATTGTAGCCATTAGACTCCTAATACAACATTTTCACCACCCATTGGAATGGAAAGAATTGGAATATTCAATACATATTCCCCCATTGTTAGATTTATATTATGGCACTCTCCTGAGTAATTTATATTCCTCCATTTGCCATAATCAATTGACACTCTGGTGTTGTATACAGAAAGCAATTCAAATCCTTGGCTACCTTACAATGAATAAAAATATGAGTATTATTGGAATAAATCAACATTATTACCTTTTTCTTATTGATATATCCTTCTATCTTGAGATTTTGAGGATTTTTAATTCACGCCAATGCATTACAAGATATGGTCAGATTCATTTCTTCTTTTTCAGCCTCTAAGGTTGGTTCTTGGTGTATATCGTCTTATTTTGATGTTTCTTGTTCATTTTCTTCCTCCTCTTCACAATATATGTAAAATAATTTCTTCTCAACACACTTATTACCTTTCGTGCATTTTTTATGACAATTGTAACAAATCCCTTTTACTCTTTTTTTCTCCAGTTGTTCTGGTGTCAACCTTGTAGGTTACGGGAAGCTAGGAGTGACACTATTTCCATATTTATAATTGTGAGTGGTGGACCTCCTTGTTGCCATAATTTTTCGTTCAACTTTTCTTGCTACCTTGAATGCATTTTCCATTGACTTGGGTTCCTAAAGGTGAACCTCGTGTTGGATGTTATCCTTTAAATCCCCTAATAAAACATCAATCAAATGCTCCTACGTAATACACATTACCTTGATACTCAATTTTTGGAAGTCCTCAATGTGCTCCCCAACTGAACCCTTGTATTTGAGATTTATCATTTGGATAAATAAGGTATTGCTCTGTGTATCCTCATAATGTGATATTAATTCCTCCTTAAAAATTTCCAAGTGACTAGTGATTTACAAGAACAAATCCAGCAATACCACAAATTGATTGGGTTCTAAATTTAAACATGCAATGCTACCTTTTGTGTTTGTTTCACATCATTTAGATCAAAGAACTACTCCATTTGTAGTATCCATGTTACCGAATCCTTGCCATCAAACCTCCTCGTATCGATATTTGAAATGTGTTTGGTATTGAACCCAAAGTAAGAGTCTCTAAAATCATAATTCACATTCCTTTTTTTCTCATCACGAGTCTCATAAAATACCTTGTCATCATTAGGAAGCATTTTTTGTAGCAACTTTGTCAAACCTTATGTTTTTGTTTTTAAACCATCCTTCTAACATTTCATGTCCGTTTTCATTTATGTTTTAATCCATCCTCCAAACCATCCATGCATTCTTTTAAACCATTCTTCAAACCATCCATCTTAGCTTCCATTTCATTTTTGGTTATTCTTTGTAAGAGAAAAAGTTGTTGCACTTGGTCTTGTAATTTTGATATATCATCTTGCATTTATTCGTCTTCTTCAAGCATCATAGTAGAGATTTTTGTTGGCTTACTGGGTGTATCCATTTTATTTTATTTTTTGAACCAAATAATGATATCTATGCTTCATTATTCCTTTTGAATCACTTCAAACTAATTTTTCAGACAAAAGTTATGCAAATGTAAAAAATACACACTTTTTTCTTGATTTTAGGAGCTCAATCTTGAAACTTTCTTATCTTTGTAATTTCAGCTACCCAATGTTTTAAATTTCGTATTGAGGTGGTTTTTGTGTCTTCTTTTCAACCCCACAAGTTAGACCGAAATTTGATTCTTCAAGGTAAAGTTATACCAATTCTCCCACGATGACCTGATTATGGATTGGTTCAGTAGATTGAACCTGTATTGGAAGCCACGTGTCAATTTTTTAACCTTCGTCCCTAAACATTGTACCTACAAAACTAAATTTTGTTCACTTTTAATTACTTTTTATGAAATTCAATTTTGATGCTCGAAGAGAAAGTTATGATGATTTTCCCCAAAACACTTGTTTGAGATTAAATTTTGGACCATGTAGAAACCCTAACTTCCTTGGACTATATCTTTGAAAATATAGTTAATCAAGATATGATTTATTTTTACAAAGTTCACTAAGATTTCAAATCCACGTGGTAAAATTTATATCTTTTGAAGCCTCATAGAAAGAAAAAAAATGATAGAAAAAATACCAAGATGTCTTGTTTGAAGCAGCAAAACCCTAGGATCCAAACCTCTTATACAAAATGTTATCTATCAAAATCACAAAAACAGAAGGAAATATATATCAATGACTTGAAAATAAGCCTCTTCGATGGGGAAAACTCCTTTTACGTCACATAAATGAAAAATTCTTGTATGATTCAAATGATAAAGCTTCCTTGCTATATATAGGAGTCTAAAGAATCAAAATTTAATTATGGCCTACATAACAATAATAATGGAAGGGCTCAACAATAAAAATAGTGGGCTTGTGTGCCCCCGATCGGGGTGCGTACCATATCTACGAAACTCCCATCAATTATAATGGTGGATGCCTCGAAGTACATGCCAACCACCTTCTACATGCATGGCAAGGTTGTAGGGCGACCTACGGCATGTAGTTGGGAGATAAGGAGGTGGGTGATGGAAAATGAATCCATCCAAGGCTTGAACAATTGTAGGTTTGCATGTTATGCTCTGTTGGTGGAAAATTGGCAATCCTCGTTCACAACGAAGGTGGAAGGTCAGCTCCAGGAAACCCTCGGGACTCTGCAACAGTGAATAACTTGTATGTAGTTCATTTTACCCTCCTTTTCAGGATTCTTTCCATGGTAGTCTCTAGTGCAAGAAATTTGGTCCATTCATAATGGCAGTCGATGGGTTATGTGGGTCTTTGTTCGGTACCATCAATCCAAGCATATATCAATAGGAGCAACCATGTCAATTGGGTTGATACTATCTATGTGTTTGTTTGGTTTGACTTATGGTGTCTAGTCCTTAGTGTGGTCGGTCTTGCAGCTCTAATTCAGCCTTGGGTGAACCAGGGCAAGCAGTAGGATAATTCTTGAAGGTTTAGGGCTTCCAATCCATGGTTGGATGAGTCAAGTATGGAAGGAACACCTTTTAACTTTGTCTATTCTGGGTTTTGAAGTAATTGAATCTCCCTGAACTAGGCCATGTGGGTGTATTCTGAGTGACCATCCTTCTACAAGTATGTCGGTGTTGTCGTGGAGTCTCAACCATAATGGATCCGTTGCCTGGAAATTTTGTTTGAATGGTGTCGAAGGTATGAATCCTAGTGGGTGATCTTAGCCTCGAGAAGAGGAACCCTTGTCTGTGTCGGGTATTATCGCTAACACTGGTTGGGATAATCAAAAGAAGGATGTGTTCGGTCCTCCCCATGTTTTTTTGTCGAAGTCACACCTGTGCATCCATGTCAATAATCATGATGTCTAGCAGTCATGGGATAATCATGCTATGTACTGATCTTGTGTTCGAAATAAATACCCCATGTCTGACTCACGAAAAAATGTTAATTTTTTTTTGCCATGAATGGAAGGATAGCCTGACTCGATATTTGGAATTATGCCCCTCTTTTGATACTTGAACAGTTAAACAAATCACAAATAGGGTCTAAATGTTGACTTAGCTATGACCCAGGCTCCCTCCGGTAAACTCACATCCTCAGCACATTGCGCCAGACTGTGAGAAGATTGATATGGCTTGGTCCAAGAGCCTTGCTCTGAGAGGACACGACAGAAAAATCAAAGGGAAGGAGGTCGAGGGGCACCCCAATTCTTCCTCGGGCAAGCCAAGAGGTTGAAGACCGACTGTGAGCATCATTAATGATGTGGAAAAGGCATATCACGAGAACACAATTGAGGACATTCGAAAACTTCTAGAAAAATGGGAGACTGAGTTAAACTGCCAAGCAGGTTCAATGGAGATATAAGCAGATGACTGGAGGGCCCTAGTACTAGACCTTGGGAAAACTCGTGGTCGTGTAATGAATTTTAAGCATACCCTATTTCTCTATTGGTCCATGAAATTAATTATGGGCAAGGCCTTGGAATAGATATCCATGAGTTTGGCTACGATAATACAGGGCTTTCTAGACTACATAAAATAATTTGAGAAAATCCAATTCCAGATGCAGAAGAAGGATGGGTGTCTTTGGCACATTGAACACCACCTCCCATGAATCCTTACTCCAACTGAACTCCTGGGAACTACTGCCCAGGACCCAGCACCGATGGAATATGCCTCAACTGAGGAAGCAGAGTAGTATTTTTGATGTTTCTTGCTATAGTGTTTTGTGTCTACATTTTATATGCAGATAGATTTTAATTTTACATGTATAGTCAGTCATGCCAATAGGCAAATAGATGGTAGAATATGTATGAAAATACATTCATATTTAGCTTGGTTGGACAGACTCAGAAGTTATTTCTTTTGAATGGAATACCACTCCATCAGGTGTCCAACAGACTTGGTTTCCCGCACAGGGAAAGTTGCGGCCACCTAACAATATACATCTGGTTGTAACTTGCTGATTAAAATTAATGAAAATGGAGGTAATACCAAGCTTACAAAAAAATATTGGGTTTATGTGGGGCACAACAATAACAATATGGGGGTTCTATGGTGCACAACAATAATAATATGGGGGCTACACTAGTATTATATGGACCTGACAGAGACCAAATTTATTATATTGTTTCAGTATCGTGCATGGAAAATCACTACAACAACTATGTTATATTGACAAAAATGGCTTCCATCTTGGAATATTGCACACCATCTAGTCCTTATAGTTTTATGCATACTTGACTTGGTAAAATTTTAAATGGGAATGGATTCCATCAACAATGATACAAAATTATTTCTCACCAAACTCAGATGAAATTCCCATATGAAGGAATATGCCACTATATCTTGTCATTTCCTATGAGTTAAATAATGTTCTTCATCCATAGCTAGCATTGAACATGCTTAATCCAATGCAATAGATGGGACTAATTACGATATTATGCCACACGTGGAGATACGTCAATAATAGATACAGTGAAATCTATGATGAAACTGAGAAATATTTATAGAAAAAATAGCCTATGTAAATTTATTACCAAGAATTTAACATTGGACTATTTACTTTTATACTCGTGCCATCGCTAAATACAGGACACAAATGAAACTTGTACACGATCAACATTTTTAAAACATAAGCCAAAATAAAAAGATCAAACCCAAAAATAGTCCATAAAACCATTCAACATGATCTCTGAAGGTTGAAAATATTACAGAGTTGCATCAATGAATTGTTACCTTCACTTGGCACCACAGAATTATGCCCTTGGAGGGTCGAAATTCCTATATGAACTTGCCTTATAAAGTAGAATTAAAATATACTTTTTTTCCCATAAAAGTTGGCCTCCCACAGAAGATAAGCACGATTCCTCAAGGGCGTGAGAACCGCAAAAGATTTGTCACTAATGTGCTTTATATTATCTCAAATGAGGGTAAAATTTTTCCTATATATAGAGGTCGAGGTGCCTACTAGAGGGGCAGGTCGATTGACCAAAGGAGGGAAAATTTTAATCTTAAATTTAATATTTCAATTTTAATTTGGAGCCAAAACCCCCAATAACTTTAGGACCAACATATTTAAATTTGAATTTTGATAAAAGGCTTTAGATGAATATCTCTTCTTGAAACTAAACTTGAATTCAACAATAAAAATGAAAATCCTTTTAGGCCTCATGAGTTGAACAAATGTTTATCCAATGATGAGTTGCCACATCATTTCATTTCGGTACTTTGACCACAAGAAGGGGGCTTGAATATCTAATCAAGCATATATCTCAAACTGAGATGAACCACGAGGCATGTCATATATCATTGGAATAAACATGAAGAGGACCATCAAATGAAGACAATATTGAGAGAAAATATATTATTCTTCATCCTCAAAATATTCAACAAGTGTGGGACTTATAATTTTTTCTTCCTCTTCTAGGGCTTCTTGTTATTTGGAGCTTCCAGTCAATGCAAACTAGACAAATATTAAGAGCATTTAAGGACCGATGTTGGCATCAATGACAACACCATTAAACAATATCCCCCTTTTTTATTAATGGCACACATATACTCCCATTGTGATCGCTTCTCCCCCCAAGTCCATGCCTCTAATAATCTTCCCTTAATTTATCTCCCCCTTCTACATCTACACCAATGGCAAATGGTTACTCTCCATGACGAAATATCTCACTACTAAACATCGACACAATTTTCGTCGATTCTTTTTCATTCTTGTAATGTTGTTTCGTAGCGGCATAATGACAAAAGGCAATTTCACAAAATGTCATTTTTCATGTAGTTTTACTTTCGAACCCTTATTTTTCGTAGGAATTCTGAAGATAGGCGTCATCGAAGAGCTGACACCTGTGCGTCGCAAACACTTTAATAATTTCCCATGTCGTAGTCTAAAAAATTCACAGAATAACCCAAAAACTCCTGTAAGATTCTGAAAAATTCTAGCAAAGATTTATCATAATCGTCTTTACAGTTGTTAAACTTCAATATTTTGGGTGCCCAAAGGGTTTTTAATAGTGCTGAATCCATTTCCACTATCAAAAATGAAATTAAAACAGTCCAACTCCCTGATTTTTTGAATTTCCTTTTACCGGATTCTGGCAAAAAACTGTCATCCGAGCTATTCTGTTATGTCAATGGACAACTCCATTTCCCATGTTTATGATGTTCTTTTCATCAGAAGTGGCATCGCTACACTGATGAGAACGATTTTTTTTTTAAAAGATATTGTGACAAACCCACCATGGTTACGAAGTTGTTTCCATCATAACTAGCATTGCAAGACCGACATGCCTGAAAAGTTTTTAAAATATATTGTGACGAACTCGTTGTGGTTGCAATGTTGGTTTCGTGAGAAGATGTATCTCAAGACCGACGGGCTCGCCAATTTTTTAAAAATATATTGCGACAAAATTGCCATGGTTACGACTTTGTTATCGTCTAAAGTGGCACTGTAATACCAACAAGCTCACAAATATTTTTAAAATATTTTGTGATGAACCCACCAATGTTGTGATGTTGCTTCCTTCGGAAGTGGCGTAGAAAGACCAACATGGTAGCCAATATTTTTATAAAAAAAATGCGACGAACCCGCCATAGTTTCTAAAGAAACCATGGAAAAGTGAATCGTAGTTGAATGAAAATTAAAAATTAAAAAGTGTGTAAGTTGAGACCAGACCGCGGCCTATTAGCACAACCCATCAAAATTAATGGTTTTACGAAAGGTCAACACGGTCGATATTTAAATGAGAGGACCTGTCATAGAGTGGTATGAAGGAAACCATTTATCTAAATATATATTGTTGTCACTTAATACAATGGGTACCCCCGAATTTCCACAAACCATGAGAGGCACACACTGTAAGCAGTAATTAGTTAAAAGAAAAGCACTCATTGAAAGAGCATCGACAATCGGCAAGTCAAGCAACTCAATCCATCCCCGCAAAAACTGCTTTTAAAACGATAAATTTGTCTATAAATGTAGGTGTCTACCACTTCCTCACAAAATAAATTTGCATAAATAAGTTTGGGAAATGCTCTACAGTGATCTGGGAAACATTATATTTGAGTATCTAAAGCGAAGAATCTCCTTGAAAAGGTTTCTAATCATTTAAGACAGGAGAAAGCTAATTCAACAATTAAAGAGATACAAAATGAAGACTATAAGAAAATAATTATCAAGCTAAAAGTAGATCCAGAAGACACAGAAGCAATCAAATTGATATTACATAAAATTGAATATAAAATGCAGTCCTCAAGGAAGAAATTGAATATGTCTGGGTCTAAGCATGCCCAAATAGCTGAACTTGCACAGGTTGAATAGGAAAAAGAGCAGCTGCTAGAAGAATTAATTAATAGAAACAGAGAAATTATTATTTTTCAGGAGAAAGTCCAGAGTTTAGAATAGTTAGCTAAAGATCATGTTTGTACCATAGTTTTTCCAAATAATTTATATTCCCATGATCCTTCAAAGAAGTTGTCAAACGTAATGGCATATTTAAGAATTTTTGAGGTGGAGTTTAAAAGATCCAAGGTACTCTGTCTCAGACACAAAATCAGTTGAGCATTAAAGAAAGAGCTTTGAAAATGGAAAATGAGAGAAATGACAGTTTAGTTCACGAAATTAGAGTTTCTCAAGTGGAAATAATGATAAAACTAATTAAAAGCACTCATATATTCCACACAGAGGTGTATGCGATCAAAACACACACACACTGATTACATTCAGATTACTCTATTAAATAGAGTTTCTAAGATCCAACTTATTCCTAAATTAGAGAGAGAGAGGTTGAGAGAATTTCTCAACCATCACAAACCGACTTTTCAAATAGGATGTAAGCATTAATTCCAACATCCCCTCTTAATGCTTACATTACATGAATTTATTGAAATCACTCATACACAATCATTTTTTAACAGGTTTTCAACTTATCAGTATAGGCTCCATCAAATTGCCTCATAACCCTCGTAAAGGTGTAGTCAACAAGTTGGATTCCCGAGTTCAGATACTGAACTCTCGAATCAAGGACCTCCCGAAGTCAATTATTGGATAGCATCCCAATATATCACATAACCTCATTAGGAGACCACTCGATGTCTACGACTAATGAGGGATCCTTCCCTAGATCCTCAACTGCCATACTATATGGACAACCATCCATATTCAGCCTTACTTCCATTGGATCTCTTAAATAGTGGCTTCAGACACATCGCTGAGTTGCTAGTCATTCTATGGATGAGCTCCCATCTACCGATATATATGGGTGTTAGCCATTGTATTCGCTAGTTGTATGGAAGAGTCGTCTAAATACGGAATGTATCTAGATTCAACTATTAAATCATGAACTTTTTGTCTAATTTTGAAAATTCATCCTCACTTAATTTACAAATAATTTATAATACTACTAAACCACAAAGATTTCAATGTGAGAAACCAATAGCACATAAAATGAAGTGGTTTGATGTTTTCTGCAACTGCACTTTGCTTCTGCGATAAAAAATATCTACTTAAATCCACCTATTTACCCAACTTAAGCTCATGACCCGATTCTCTACCGCACATCTGATTATATGGATGGATCTTCAATGATAATTTCATGTAGCCTTTGCGAATCTCCTCGACACGAGAATCTCAATTCCCAGTATGATGTAATAATCTTCATTGCTAGTGATTTCGGTTACTAATTGCATTTTCTCCTGTGTATAATTCACGTGCTTGCATAATCATCGCCCATTGATAAAGCGAAATTGGGAAGTTTTCAAAAAAATGGAAAACTGCAGAACCCCAACATCAAATTTGAATAAACAAACAATTTATGGAGTACAGAACACGCAAACAGCTCATCTATTCCGAACAGATACACTGGTAAAGTGTATGCACATCATTTTCTAATCGTTTGGACTGGAGAATTCGTGTAATGTAATCCAGAGTTCGGATAGCAGAATCTTGTACAGTGCCGTAAGGTTTTCCTGTTTGTCTCCGCGTGGAAAACTGGGAAAAAGGGAAAAGACTGTCGCTAAACCTTCTTCTGTCTACTAGAGGAGGGACACCAGTTGTTGGGCGCCCTCCCGTCCACCTCAGCGACCAGTCACAAAAACCACGTGGACGTTGTACGACAGCTGCCCACTCGGACCGGCCACGTGTTGGGTTGGTGACGATATTAAATGCGCAGGGTTTAACACGATTTAGGGTTTTTGCAAATCGATTTTACCGCGATGTCTATGGACTCCTGTTCATTGTTGCTCGGGACCAGTCTGTGGGCATTCGGCTCCGCCGGTGGTGGTTGCTGCGGGTTCCAGAACCTGCGCAACCTGTTGCCATTTCTTGTTAACGCTCCAGCCTTTCAATGCCCACCATTGCTGGTTAGTTGTTTGTTGCAGTTGGTAAACCTGTTCACCGGTTCCGCATTGTTGATCTTGTTGGGTTTATGTGTTTGTTGGTTGCTGGACGTTGTAGCTAGCCGCCCGTTCCTGTTCTTGAACGCGAAGTCCGCCATTGTGTCCGCCATTCCTCTGATGCTGGATCGCCAACTATCGATGCTTGTACGCCAGGGTTTCGGTTCGTTTGCTCTTTTTGGTCAAATTCTTCAGGTATTTTTGCAATTCTTTCATTTTTTACTGAGAGAATGTCATTTTTGTTGATAAAATATTGATTTTCTTGTATTTTTGCAGGTACAGGGTTCCATGGTTGGCGTTGGCGAGGTTCTCTTTCGGCGTTGTGGCGGCTTCTCTACATCCTCGGCGGCGGCGGACCTTCGACGACCTCTGGTAGGATTCTGTGAATCCTACCAATCATGCTCTGTGTTGTTTAACACTTGCTCACTGTGTTTATCAACACTTTCAATCGTTGTTCGGTGGAATTATGTTTAACTGTTCTTGTTTTCTTGGGTTTAGCTCTTCTGTGGAATTTCGCTGGGTTTTCTTAGTTTGCTGGGTCTTCCTTAATGATTTTCATGTTTTCCATATAAACAGACCGTCTGCTTTTAATACTGTGATGATATAGTGTATATTAATGTACGTATGTGTCTTTCACTATTCGTTTTGTAAATGCTTACAAGATTATCCATCGAGCATTGTTATTATTGTTCTGTGTGAAGGAAAAGGTAGTTATTTGTTGAAGACAACTTGTATTTGTTCATTATAGTCTCATTTCTGGTTTGTAATTGTTCATTATAGTCTCATTTCTGGTTTAAAACCGTAACTCTTAGGTGTTCTGTGTTGTAAAGGAAATTTTGGATTTTCTTTATACTTCGTGTGCTATGGTTCAGTGATCATGTAAGAGACTTCTAATTTCATGCTCTTTTTATTCCATAGAGAGAATTGGATTTTGGCATAATTTTTTATTTCGAGTTTTCAAGCCCTTCCTGGATGTAGCTAGGAATTTTGAATTCGTTTTGCCATAAATTTTTGGTAGCCTCAAGCATAAATAAGTGCTCCGGGGTATGGCTATGTGCTGTTGGATTTCTTCCTAAACCCTTAGGTTAAACTTGGGGTTTTTAAAATCGGCTTTATTTTCTTCTATTCTCATAGTTTGCTCCACTCCAATTCTTTCTATTGGTATATTTAGCAATATATTTGTAACCTTGTAAATGTATACTTTAATGTCGTTACAGGTCTCTCTGGAGAGAAAGAATCTACTTTTCTTCAGGTATTTTCTATTTGAGGCAACACTCGTGATTAATTTTCAGAAATGGCATATAACAATTTGTAGCCTTGGGCTTGATATGGGTCTGTGACCTATACTCTAATAGGGCAGAGTAATTAACAGAGTAACGGGAGGCCATGATCATCCTCCAAGAGCAAGATCAAATCCTTGTCCACTCACACCCACTAACTCTGCCGTCGAATAGTATCAGGAACGTATATGAATGTTCCACCCAATTATCATGATAATATCAAATTTCACTCCAATACGAACTATATTATCACATGCATAGTGACATGAGCACCCACACAGATTAGTATTTGATGTGACCCACTTTAGTTGCAGGCATCCATGGAATGCATCACGGTCAGTGGTCATAATTTATATCTGTGAAGTATTGTCATCAGGCCATATGCCAACTGCGCATGCCTTTGGGTTTCAGGTATGGAGAATCTTAGACATGAAAACAAAATACCATTATTGCAAATCGATACAAACAAGCCAGTTGACAAATATTGTAGATGATAACAAACTCTTAGGTGTTCTGTGTTGTAAAGGAAATTTTGGATTTTCTTTATACTTCGCGTGCTATGGTTCAGTGATCATGTAAGAGACTTCTAATTTCATGCTCTTTTTATTCCATAGAGAGAATTGGATTTTGGCATAATTTTTTATTTCGAGTTTTCAAGCCCTTCCTGGATGTAGCTAGGAATTTTGAATTCGTTTTGCCATAAATTTTTGGTAGCCTCAAGTATAAATAAGTGCTTCGGGGTATGGCTATGTGCTGTTGGATTTCTTCCTAAACCCTTAGGTTAAACTTGGGGTTTTTAAAATCGGCTTTATTTTCTTCTATTCTCATAGTTTGCTCCACTCCAATTCTTTCTATTGGTATATTTAGCAATATATTTGTAACCCTGTAAATGTATACTTTAATGTCGTTACAGGTCTCTCTGGAGAGAAAGAATCTTATTTTCTTCAGGTATTTTCTATTTGAGGCAACAGTCATGATTAATTTTTAGAAATGGCATATAACAATTTGTAGCCTTGGGCTTGATATGGGTCTGTGACCTATACTCTAATAGGCCAGAGTAATTAACAGAGTAAAGGGAGGCCATGATCATCCTCCAAGAGCAAGATCAAATCCCTGTCCACTCACACCCACTAACTCTGTCGTCGAATAGTATCAGGAACGTATATGAATGTTGCACCCAATTATCATGATAATATCAAATTTCACTCCAATACGAACTATATTATCACATGCATAGTGACATGAGCACCCACGCAGATTAGTATTTGATGTGACCCACTTTAGTTGTAGGCATCCATTGAATGCATCACGGTCAGTGGTCATAATTTACATCTGTGAAGTATTGTCATCAGGCCATATGCCAACTGTGCATGCCTTTGGGTTTCAGGTATGGAGAATCTTAGACATGAAAACAAAATATCATTATTGCAAATCGATACAAACAAGCCAGTTGACAAATATTGTAGATGATAACAAACTCTTAGGTGTTCTGTGTTGTAAAGGAAATTTTGGATTTTCTTTATACTTCGCGTGCTATGGTTCAGTGATCATGTAAGAGACTTCTAATTTCATGCTCTTTTTATTGAATTGAATTGGTTTCATTTTTGTTAGTTTTCTTTGTAGTTTGGGATGAAATCTAAAACAAGTAGGACAGCATAAATTCACACGGGATACATTTGTTATCATGGATAAAAATCTCTGATTAAATATGCCTGACAAATAAATTTCATGATTTTGTTTTGTGTGTGCAGTTTTAATTGATAAGTTTCCCATGCTATTCATAATTTATGTGATGTTATTATTTTGTTGATTAATTATATCCAGAGATGAAGCTGAATAGGGAAAATCATGCTTCTGTTTTGCATTGCAGACTGCATTGTTCATTTCTGTTTTGCATTGTTGTAGTTATGTTATTTATGAATTATACTTAGTGTAGTAGAAAGGAAATCTGAAGTATGAATTATGAATTATACTTAGTGTGGTAGAAAGGAAATATGAAGTATGAATTATGAATTATACTTAGTGTGGTAGAAAGGAAATCTTAAGTATGAATTATGAATTATACTTAGTGTAGTAGAAAGGAAGTCTGAGATCTATTAAGATATGAAAGTCCAAACATAGAGTCCATCCAAAAATCCACATCATAATGTGGTTACATCCAAAAACATTTAACACTCCTATTCTTTATGGCCTTGAGAATCTTCAGTGCCAAACCCTGAGTTGCCTGATTGAGCCAAGTAGGTTGGCCTTCCCAAGAAGGCTTGATTAGGTGGTGGTTGATTGCTGCCATATAATTGAGACCAATTTGTCCCTTCCAACCATGGAGGAATTGAGTACCCGTACCTCACACTTGAGTTAAGTGGAGGTGTGTGCTGAGCATACATTGAATTCAGACCTCCTGTGGTAGGAATAAGGCAAGTGGGTAAACCCCGATTTTGATAGTGAGGCACTTGAATGTTTATGAGGTCTTGGAATAATGTTGTATTATTTGCAATGTTGTCCAATGTGTTGGACATGTTCCTGGATTCATTCTCATCAACTGTGTTTGCATTTATGTCAACCATATGAGTCAACCCTTGTTCCCTTTCAAGCATTTGTTGAGCCTTCCTTGCTTCCTTTTCCTGTCTTGAGATTTGTTTTTGTTGCTCCTTCTCTTGCCTTGCTCTCTCTCTTTCAAGCCTTTCATCTGCTCGACGTTGTGCTGCAATAGCCCTTGCTGCCTTCTTCTCCTTGGCTTGATCTTTTGTTTTTCTGTTTTAATTCCTGAATTTCCATTTTCTTATTTTCAGACTCAACAAGGAGCTTTATATAGTCTTCAGAGGTGAGTAATTGTGAACTTCGCCCCAAACGAAGACTATTTGCTGTTCCTTGCTTCTTTTTCATTGACACTCTTTCTACTGGTAGCTTTAAGAACCGCCCAAGTAACTTCTCCCTCCCTCCCACCTGCATGTCATTGCTTGGCACTTCAGTATCCATGGCACTTGATTGAACTATATTGTTTTCTTCATCTGTTGCCTCATTATGTCCTCCATCTTCTTCCATTGATCTATTGTCCACAAAAAAATGAACAATTTCACTATTCCATTCAGCCACTTGTTAAGGCATGTTCATGCTTTGTTCATTGGTTCTTGAGACACTATGGGCGTTCAAATTAATCATGTTTTCTGCCAGCCATGATGGTGGGTTTACTTGGCTAGGCAATGACAATTGGTCATTTTCAATTTCATGCCCAATATCAGCAATTTCATTTTCTGCATTAACAATATCAGCATTTTCATTTTGAACTAAATTTGCATTAACAATATCAGCAATTTCTGTTTCAACAAAATCTGCATTCTCAACTGCATGTTCAACAGTGTTGCCATCAATTTGTTGACAAGTATACTGTGTTTCACATACCTGCTCATCATCATCAGCATATAACTGTCCTTGAGAGAGAGAAATTATATTATCAGCTGCAACCACATCATCATGTTCATTTACTTCTTCTTCCACTTCATGTCTTTCTTCCTGACCATCCACATGGAAAGCTTGGCTACAAGCAGTATCATGCATAAGAGCATCATAATTTAGTGGCCATATTCCTGTCCTTCTAAAGCCAGCCTTGATATTTGATGGTGTCAGAGCCCTTTTAAATGCCTTACTTGCAAGCTCTGCTAACTCGAACCTTTTGACCTCAACCCCTGGATTCTTTGCCATCCATGCAGCACATTCTGACCTGAAATAGTTTTTGAAAGGGCCAAACACACTAACATCAAGTGGTTGCAATCTGTGAGTGGTATGAGCGGGCAATGTTAAAAGGTCAATGCCCAAATTGTATGCTTCCTCAATTGTTTGTAGAGCCATGTGGCTTCCATGGCCATCTAATATCAACAGGTGTCTGTTATTAGGTGAGACACCACCTGGCACAGATGCAGAAAAGTGGCAAAGCCAATTTAAAAACAACTCTTTAGTCATCCATGCATGGGGATGTGCAGCCATGCATGCTCCAGGTTCACAGTTTTGTATATAATTTTTCAACTGATTTTTACCTTTGAAAAGATAAAACCCTGGGATTGAAGCACCAATTGCATTGACACAACATAAAATGGTTATCCATTCCCTGCTCTTAGGCAAAATCTTTAGCACGTTTCGGCTACCTCTTTTCGCAATTACCCTCATGCCACAATTCCTTCCCACCTATAAACCTGTTTCATCACAGTTCCATATATGGTCTGCAGCATAAGAATGTTTATCATATGCACTAGAAAGAGTGTCATAGAACTTACATACAACTGTAGGGCGCAAATTTAATGCTCTGTCTCTGTCAAGGCCCTCAGTTGTACGCAATACAAGGTCTGGATGCCTTTTTTTAAACTCAAACCACCATGATTTACTAGGAAACCCATATTTGAATGGGTTTGGCCTCCCTTGACAGATTTGAGCAACTGTAGATTTGAGTTGTATCAACTCTATCCCATGTCCCAATTGGTCCATTTCTTTACACCACTCAACCACCTCGGCCTCCTCCTCTTCATTCATAACTATAAAAGGCCCTCTACGTTTGGTGTGAGTCAGCCCATTTATCCAATAATGTATTGATGAAGGGGGAATAGTATGCTTCTTTGCAGATGCCTGAACAGAATATCCATTGAACTCTATGTCATCAATTGCAGCTAACATTTCTTCTTTTGTCCAACCTATTATAGCGCTGATCTTTTTAGTTGAAGTTTCACCTTGGACTGTGGTTGACGGTGGCTCTGTGGCTGATGGTGCCACAACATCAGCTTCAGCCACATGCTCATCGTCAACAACATTTCCTGGAGCATTGGTGACATTGACATCCCGTGTTCTTTCTTCATCTGATGAGGTGCATCGCAGTTGGGCACCCCTGGTCACTCTTCTGCCACTTCTCCTTGTGCGAGCGACATAACTCACTCTTGCCATGAATGCAACTACCTGTAGGTTGCAAAAGCACCAATTGCATTTAGTTATTCATAATTGAAAAGAAGGATTGTTTTCATATGATGAATACAACTTCTATGCATAGCAATTGCAGATATATATGTTAACTTCAAATGCTACAGCTTCTATTTTCAGCTACTGCAGATATATATGTTAACTTCAAATGCTACAGCTTCTATGCTCAACTACTGAGATATTTTCCACAGGCTTCTATGCTCAGCTACTCATGTTTTGTTTTTGGTTATGGTTTTTTTTTGGTTACTTGTTTCCAGAATCTAATCTCTATCTTTGTCTGATCTTTGTGTCATTTGAAGTCATTATGCACCCCGAAGTTGAATTGGGTAAGTTCAAATGATTGGGTAAGTTTGAATTCCAGTCTGATCTTTGTGTCATTTGAAGTCATTTTGTACACTGAAGCTGAATTGGGTAAGTTCAACTGATTGGGTAAGTTCCACTGTGCACTGTGACTCTAAATTTTTTGAATCCATCAAATGTTACAAACTGTGACCAAAACTCAGGTATTGAGGTGTTGAATTTATGAAATCTATAATATGTTTTAGTTTCAAATTCAATGTCGCCTCATTCACCAAAACAAATTAGCATCTTATTCATATTATTCTTTTTTAGATACAGAACATTCTAATCATAGTTACTGAATTCATCAACTTGTTAAAAAACATTTCTATTGACTAGTTCAATTAATCTAGGTGACTTATTTGCCAAGGGACTCTAAATATGTTGAATCCATCAAATGTTAGAAACTGGGGTTTCGGTAGTTTTATGGGTTCTACTTTGTGGTTGATATACCCCGTAAAGGCCCTTGAGTCATACAACAAAGTTAGGTTGTGGGTCACTGGATGGATTGAAAGGCATGCAAAATGGACAGATTGCAGGTTTTGTATCTACAGAGCAAGAGGACACGATGTTTTTTAACTGATGTTTAGTAAACACACACACACATATATACAGACACCTATAAAGAGTTTTTTTAACTAATGTATTTGTTACCGATGTGTGAGCACCTAAGCCATGTAGTGTACTTGTATTTGCAATGAACAAAAGTTTAAAGGGTGTATTTTGCACTCTAAATTAGGCAATCCATGTGATATTATTTTCTTTGCATTGCATGGAATGTTACTTGAATTGTCAAGTATCATTAAATTTATTAGTATTCTGTATATAACATTGTTATTCCTATAATCTGTGCATAGTTAACTTCTGCAGTCTTCCTATATAAAAGGTGCAACATGATAGGGAGCTCTATATCACTAAAATTTGATGTAAAACTAGCAACTGGAAATGATTATTCATGTTCTCTTCCAAATGCATTTGAAAACAACAGGCATTGAACAAGAAACCTTGCTTAAAAGGATCAAACAATTCCATAAACCGAAAGGAAATACAAAACAGAAATTAATACCTATGATTGAAATTGTTCTTTAGCTCCCAAGAGGTGTATAAAATAAACCATGTAACTTTTCAACTTAAAACAATCTTTTCCTTTTTGATCTTCTATGTTTTGATGAAGTGTGATACAAGTGTATATTAACTAGACATCCATTCACTATTTGGGTTTTCAGCTTTAGGGATTACTCTGATAGTGCTTGCACCATGTTTGGGGATGCTTCAAGAGATTTGGGTTGCATGGTGTTTGATCAGCCCCTAGATGATCCATGATGGATTTGCACAATGAATTTACTTCACTAGATGCTTGCTTGACCTTAGTTGCAAGCTTGTATGGCATTCTTCTATTGGAACCTTGTTTGTGTATGACATCACCATGAAACTTGACATATGTACTCATGGAGTGAAACACTTCACATGTATGAGCCTGCATGTGGCTTTGTAGGTTGATTGTAAGGATTTAGCCTTGGAGTGAGGCTATGGTGTGTACGTGAACTTCCATCTTTACACATCTATATGAAGTTTCCAACTCTAAAAAATTGTCCCTATTGCAGATTTGCAGATTTGTTTTTAGCGACCTATTTATTCAAGGTTTTGTAATTTCTAGCACTTGTATGTCTTGCTGATTTAGCATTAATAATGAAGAAGATAGGGTAGATTTGCTGTTGTATTTACAACTGTCATAAACTGAAATTCAGATCCGGTTTATACATTACAACATTTTTCTAGTGGGGGGAAACTTGTTGGCACACTTTGGTGTTTTTTCTCTTGAATTGCGTAGTGAATTGATGTTGTTAAGAGGTGAAACACTATCTGTTGCTGCTGCTGTTTCATTTACGTTTTATAACAACCCTAAAAACTGAAAACTGAAATAAAGACTCAGAAATGAATGTTTGCAATTCAATTTGTTTGCAATTAAAAAACTGAAAACTGAAATAAAGACTCAGAAATAACTGAAAAATGAGACTCAAAAATGAAAATAAAAGTGTAAGAAAGCTGAAATAAAGACTCGGAAATTAAAATAAAATTGTAAGAAAAATGTAAACTAACCTGAATATACTGTGTTCTGTTTTGGGGTGTGTTCTATCTGGGTTGTCTCCAAGGCTGGTTGTGTTCTGTGCTGGATTGTCTCCAAGGCTGGTGAATAGTTTGAAACTGAAAAATGTAACTTCAACAGTGGTTGAACTTCTTTTATAGTTTTTTGCAGTTGAATTTTATTGGTGACAATGATGGACATGGATTGCAATGGCTTCATTTTGCACGTGTGATCAGGATTGAATTTGATGTGATCTAATGGCTGAGAATTTGTTTTTGTTGATCCATGTGTTTGATCTGTTTTGATAGGAAATCATTTATTGAATTTATTGGGTGGGTGTCATTTATTGTACATAGTGGGTTTAAATGTTGTTATGGGGTGGGTGTCATTTATTGAACACAATGGGTTTAAATGTTGAATAACACAACAGTTATGGTTGACATACATTTCTTTTTATTATGTGCAGGTATTGATATTTACTTCTCATACACAGCATCAGAGCTGATCAGATGGGTTGAAGTGACTGACTTTTTGTACTTATTGACTTGACCATTTTGGAAGGAGAAATGGTTTTATGAGTTTTCTAGTTTAAATGTTGGGATTTGTAATCTTGATACTTATTAAGCTATTTATGGACATTTGTGGGTTATTTATGGACACATGTGGGCCCAGTCAATCACTTGGGAAATTTTGAACATAATTTAATATATATTTGAACTTCAAGTTATTTTATTATGTTTAATTATTGGTTGCATATATGTCTATTTTTGGTGGGTTGATGGGACCAGTACTATAACAATTACTAGTCCCTGAACAACATTAGACATCTCTCCCCTAAAAAGTTTCATTTCAGTTGATATTTCTTCTCACGGCTCCTGTAGTAAATGTTACGTGTTCCTACTGAATGCATATGCAACAGGATTTAAAAGTACCAGCTGCCAATGCGGCTTTTCTTACAGCAGTGACCAAAAATTTTATTGTATGCTTGAAGAGATATCTTAGGCAGACAGCTACCAAATACCGGATTTCTGAAAATAGTGGTCACGAGATTGAGTATATCCGACCCCAATTAAAGCCACACTTTTGTTGTGCCTCTGTTAAGGAAAACGACATAGATCTTACCATGCAGACAATGCCTACTCTAATAGCGAAAAAAAATTACACTCTCTGCCTCTTGGCTTTCCCATAAGGGGTTAGCCTAGATAGGCTCTGATACCATGATGAAATTAATTAAAAGCATTCATATATTCCACACAGAGGTGTATGTGATCAAAACACACACACTGATTACATTCAGATTAATCTATTAAATAGAGTTTCTAAGATCCAACTTATTCCTAAATTAGAGAAAGGTTGAGAGCATTTCTCAACTATCACAAAACAACTTCTCAAATATGATGTAAGCATTAATTCCAACAAATAACAACTCTGAAATCAAATTTAAAGGGTATCATTTCTCTTTTTGAAGCCAAAAACATTGTGTGGGATGAAATTATCCAGGAATTTAATTTAGTTTGGGAATACATTCAAATAGTTGCTAAGTAGAAATCCTTTTTGAAGATGTCTGAGCCAGGTATCAAAAGAATCAAGCAATAAATATACAAATATGTGCGAAAATCTAAGAAAATGATTAAATACTTGAATGGTATGGCTTCAAAAGATCTCAGTACCCTAGGAGTGACAAACACAATCACAGTTATCATGTAAATCAAGAAAGTAATCATGAAGAATATTTTTAGAATTCAAGCTTCAAATGCACACAAGGAGGTCCAGAAGGAAGTTTTAATGTTTAACAGAAAGTTTGATCAAAGGTTTGGGGTTGGTTTACCTAGTTACTTGAACCAGCAAGGAGAATTACTTTTCTGGGAAGATTATGAAAAATAATTAGTGAAGGTCAAAAGTAAAGCACGCAGGAAACATGAAAAGTCGAAAAGTCTATAGGCGCAAACAATTGTCAATTATTTACAACCAGGCTTTCAACTCCTTTGGCTGATGAATACATTGTTCATAGAAAAACCAAAATATAAAAAGCATTCCAATTTGAAAATAGTGTGCTAGGAGTTGATTTGATGTGAGATTGCAGACAAAGAAATTTTGGAAAAGTGTGAAAAGATGATCACTTCCTCATGACTAAGATAATGGAACTTGAAACCAAATTCTATTTTATTTTTATAGATTAAAAGTTGTAAAATTTCTCATATATGGGAAAAGTATAGTATTTAAAATTTTGTAAAGACTCGTCAAACAAAAGTTAGTTAGGTTAGTTAGAATTTTTGATAGTTATGTTCCATAACTGAAGTATTTTTGATGTATTATTTAATGAAAAGGAATATTGGAGAGGGAGTTCAAAGTTTTGAAATTTTGACTTGTGTAATGGTTATGATTCCTTGAAGATAATAAAAATTACCAGTTTGATTCTAGTCTATTGTTGGATTAGATTATGTATTTATTTTCTTATTTGATTTTCATCCCTATTTTCTTCTTATGAAGCTAATATATGATTGTAGCGGGTCTTCTTGAATAAGACACGGATTTATTTTGTTTATTTAAAAGTTACAGAAAATACATGTGGTTTCCATTTAGAGAAGCCTTAGAGGGCTCTCCACTGCTTCAATGTCCCATTATGTACTTATAACTTTCATATTTTATTTCTTAGGGTTTAAAAGTTGGATTTTTAAAAGCCCAAGTTATAAACCCTAATTCCTACAAATTATTATTTTCAATAACATATTTCAAAATATTTAACCACTAATAAGAGGCCAGTCTAGGTATTAAACTCTATCTCCAAGATTAATTCTTCATTGCACACAAGGGTATATTGTCTCTGGACAACATTTTAATAATCGTTTTAACAATCTTTAAAAATTAGGAGAATGTCTTGGGTGTTAATTTTCCAATGTTTTTTTTTGTAGCAATAACTTATACACTTTTCCAATTCAATTTCAATCACCCAATAATAGTAAGTAATTGGAGATATAACCATAAATAATATGCACAATAGAAGATAGCCAAAATCAAATGAGACACAAAGATTTAGGTCAAAGACAGGGAAAAAACTCCACAAGGGGGAAAACCCAACCAAATTATTCTTCTATTAGATGTTCATCAAATGTTTAGTAGAGATACATAGACCAAGTACATCCAATACTAGCCAAAGTTCAAAGCTTTGACTTTCAAGTTAACAAATCCAATATCCAATCAAATATGAGACAAAAGTCAAATCTGGTTAAATGATAATTTTTCAGTTTTATAGCCCTCTCAAAGTCAAAGTCAACATCAGTAAACACATCCCTAAATAATCCAAACTCTACGATAAAACCAACTTGAAACAATTTGGTCAAAGTAGCAACAAACTTGACCTTCCTTGCTTGGTCAAACCCAGTCAAAACATTCCACAAATATGTCTCACAAATTGGTTAAAGTAAAAGTCAACCTCGTAGAAATATTATCTCTAGATCTACGATCAACGTTTCTCAAAGCGCCCAAAACATTTCAGTCTTCTCTCTCCTGAATTCGGCCTCCAAGATCAGATTAAAAAATAAATAAAACCAAGACAAAAAATCCCAAAGTCGATGTTGGTCAAAGGTTCCAAACAAAAGTCAAACACATCCAACAAATTTCTCTCTCTTCTCTTCACACATGTGAGCTTAGACCCTGCAATTTCAGATCAAATCGAATGAAATGAAGAAGAATGAATGTGTGATGTGATGCCTCCAAGTGATGTCACCTTAGGTGTATTTATATGTGGTTTAGGTGGATGAATTTCTCCTTTTGGGTTGACTTTTACTTTTTGAGGTGACTTGGATCCACATTAAAAATAATATTTTCCCAAGTGAAAAATTAAATTTTCCAATGGTGACTGGGGTCTTCTTAGGGTTTGTTGGGCTTCCTAAATGGGGTAATTTCTCCCTTAGTTTCCAATTTTCAACTCTCCCTCTCAAAAACGGAAGAATTTTCAACTACATCCTAGGTCTCAACTTGTATGTACATGTATCATTATAATAATATCATATGTTGTCTCTACTCATATTTTTTCATATTGTGAACAATGATTTCTCGATCTAAAGAAGAATAATCATCATAGGGGAGATTAATTTACCACCCTACATCCAATGACAATAGGCAAGATACGACTTACCATGAGAGGTAAGGATCAAACACATCCTATTGTCTGTTTATATTCCCACCTTGATCCTCAAGAATAAATTGGTGGAACACCTACATCTTAATGACGGATACCACTTGTCATAAAGGACAAGGATCAGACATGTCTCAAATATCCTCACCCATTGGCTAGATGGGAGCTTGTGGTTAGGATGCATACTCGAGTATACTCAGAAAAGTCTTGTACTTCACAATAGGAAATAGATACCACTTTCCATGGGAGAAAGTATCAGACATGCCTTAGTAACATATACAATTTACCATAAGTGTCAAGGAATGGACAGCCCTCCAATAATAATAAAGGAGTAGGGGACAAATAAACTTGTCACAAGTGGCAAGGATCAGACTCACCCTAAAACTCTCAACCCCTGGAGTTATCTCGCTCCATTCCCCTCCCTGGGAGATCTAAAAAGAAGGGGAAATATCATAGCTCAATGCTCTCGTTCAGCCATTACCACTTCCCATAATGGTTACCTTAATGATTCCAAGCTGCTCTCTGAAGACCAAGAACTTCCCTTTCCATAAAGGATTGGTAATAATTTCATCTATCTACTCATCAGTAAAAAATTTATGGAGTCTCACGGCTCCTCTTTATACCATATCCTAGATATAGTGATATATGATCTCAATATGCTTAGACCTGTCATGGAACACAGGATTCTCTAAAATTTGGATCCCACTCTTCTTGTTGTATTATATCACAGTTGTATCAAATACTTTCTCAAACAACTCTCAAAAGAGATTCCTCAACCATAATTCCTCGCAGCTATCAATGCTAGCAGCAATGTACTTAGCCTCGGTCGTATTAAGGGCAACATACTTCTACTTCTTTCTCATCTAATATAGCATAGTAGAACACAGGCTAATTTAGCACCCTGATGTGCTTTTCCTGTCAATGAAATTTATGTACCAAACAACATTAGTGTATCTATGAAGTCTCACATCTCCAGCAGTATATCTCAATCCAGGATTAATATTCCCATGCAGGTATCTCAACACTTGCTTAGCATCAACCCAATGTGCATGTTGTGGCTCAATCATAATTTGACTCAGAGTACTGTTTACAGCAAAACATATTTGGTCTAGTGGTCACCAAGAACATTAGTTCCCAATTAAATTTCGATACTCAGAGGGATTTTCCAAGTTATGTCCTACAAATTCACCACATAGCTTCTTAAAATTCATCTCCATCAATGTGGCCATGGACTTGAATTCCACTACACCAAATATCTCCAACAACTTGAAAACATATTTCCCTTTAGAAAGGAAAATATCACCACGTCTTTTCCACACCTCTAAGCCTAGGAAGTAGTGTTTCAAACCAAGTTTTTTTAATTTCAAATGCAGAGGTCATCTCTCTCTTAAATTGGAGAATAAGTGGCTCTCCAGTTGTCAAGAATCAATCATCAACATATAATACCAAAATTAGGGGCATACCTTGGATGAATTTTAAGTATATATTTGGATTATCATTACTTCTCGTAAATCCAAGTTTCATCAGGTAGTTATGCATACCAAGCCCTAGGGGCTTGCTTCAATCCATAAAGTGCTTTCTTCATCCTGCACACATGAGTCTTCCTATAAATCCCTCAAAGCCCTGTTTTTTCTCTATATATACTTCTTCCTTGAGAATGCCATGTAGAAAGGCAGTCTTTACATCCATCTGGTGAAGTAACCATCCTTGTCTAGGAGCAAGATCAATGATAGATTTGATTGTAGTATATCAGGAAACTGGCACAAAGATCTGATCATCATATTCCTCTCCCTATTTCTGGGAGAATCCTCTAGCCATCAACCTCGCCTTGTATTTCTCGATACTTCCATCTGCCCCATGCTTAATCTTGAACAACCATTTATAAGTCATAACATATTCCCTTCTAGTCCGACAGAATCACTTCCCACACATCGTTCTTCATAATATACTCATATTATTTGGCCATAACATCCTTCCATACTTTTTCTTTCACTACTTCTTCAAAGGTGCATGGTTTAGCTTGTATGATGTTTCTCATAGCCACGACATATCCCTGATATTGACATGGCTTATTGCTTTCCCTGAAGGTTCCTCTTGCAGTAGCATGTCTCTCAGCATCATGTAAAGTGCCATGAAGCCATGATGGAATTTTCCTGGCAGGAGGATCACACATAGAGGGATCCAAGGGGTCCATAGGTTCTAAGGTATTATCAACGAGATCAAAATATGGTTTTGGCATAGGAGGCTCTTTTTTTTCATCCATGGAATCATTCCTTCTTCTAGCACTGGCAAGGGGAGGAGTGTCTCTTTCTTTCCCAAGGGCAGCATATTCATCAAATGTCACATCTTTTCTAAATTCTATATTCATTTGACCAAGTACATATATTGTATAAGCTTTAGGATTTTCACAATAACCAACAAAATTACCTTTATTTCCTAAAGTGTCTAGCTTGTTCCTTTTCCCCTTTGACACATTAAAGTAGATGGGGTAGCCAAAGATCTTCAAATTTCCAACTTTGGGATTTACACCTGAGAAAACTTCTTCAAGATTTTTTTCACCCAAGGCTTAATGAGGAGTCATATTTTGATCATAGACAATAGTGTTAGCAGCTTCTCCCCATAGAAACTTCAACATCTTTTGATCATGCAACATAGATATGGCTTCTTCCATGATGGTCATGTTCTTCCTTTCAGCTACACCATTTTTCTCGGGGTTATAAAGCATGATGGTCTTCTTCTTGATTCATACTTTCTTTCAAAATTTAATGAATTCATTTGAAATTAATTCTCCTCCACAAATATTATATAGTACAGGTAACCACAAAGATAGGTCATCGGCATGGGTCCACACAGATCAGAATGTATGAGTTGAAGTATTCCATTAGACCTGTTTTTGCTTGAAGGGAATGGTCCCCTCACATGTTTTCCATTGGGACATCCTTGAAATACTCCATCATGATCTACAAGAATCTTTGGAATCCAAGAAACCATATTTATCACATGAGGCAAGATTTGTAGTGAAGGTGTGTGAATCTCCAGTGCCACAATTCACTATTGATGATTACTATCATGGACCAATGCTCAGATTGGTCTTCCATTAATTTTCTAAAGGCCATCAATTCTTGATCCCAAAGTGAAGGAATCTGTCAAGATATATTCCATTGGACAAGTAAGAACCTTCCCATTTGTAAAAGCAACTTTCATTCATTTGTCCTCCAAGGTAGATATAGACACAAGATTCTTTTCCAATATCGATACATACAGAACATCTTGTATTGTTTAAAAAAAATCCAAATTAAATGAAACATATATAAACCCATTCATAGGATAATTATAATTTTCCCCAATAATTATCTTCAAATTGGTCTCCCTCTCAACTAGGTTTGAGAGGACTTCACGATAACCAGTGAAGTGTCCAGAAGCTCCACTATCTACTAACTAGTTATTAAATGAATTCGAAGGAGAGGAACTAGAAAGAGCACAAATAAGAAATTATTAATATTGAGTTGCAGCTGCATGATTATAATAACTTGAATTCCTTGATCTATTTTGAGGATGGTGACCTTCTTCATGAGCAACAAGAGCTTCTCTTATTCTTCTATTGTTAGCCATGTTGTTGTAGCCATGATTTTTGTTGTAGGACCTAGGAGCATTTCCATTTTTTGAACAGTCTCGATCAAAGTGACCATGATTATGGAATTTGAAACATTGAACTTTTGATATGTCCCCTTTATATCTTCTATTGTAGTTCTTCAATGTTGGTGCAGGATTTCTTGAATTATATGGTCATGTTCTTCCTTTCCTCTTCTTGTCTTGGGTAGCAAATGCAATAGGTTATCCTTCTTCATGCTTTTGAATTCTCCCTCCAAATATCATCCTGGATTCCTCTTGAGTGCACTTTCTTAATATCTCATCAAATGTGTGAAACATGCCATTTTTGCTAATTTTGGTAATAAATTTCACCCAAATCGTAGGAATACCTCTAAGGGCGATTAGCACTAGCTCTCTATCAGATGTAATTTATCCAGTAAACAAAATTTGATCCTTGAGTTGATATATCCTCATGAAATATGATTGAATGGTCTCCCTCTTGTTCATCTTGATGTCCTTGAGTTGATTCTTCAAATTAATAATATGGCTTAATTTGTTGACCTCATACATCCCAACCATCTTATCATACATTTCCTTATACTTCTTCAACTTTGAAACATAAGTGATCAAAATATCTCTCAAAGAGTCAATAATGATTTTATTATATTTGACCTCACCTTTCTTGTACTCGGACTTGATAACATCAAAATAATTATCTAGAGGGTCAAGTACCTTGCCTTCAACATATTCCATAACATCAGTCTCCTCCAAAGTCAAATCAACCTTGGCTCTCAAACAACATAGTTAGATGAGTCATTCAACCTCTCTTCAATCTTGAACTATGAGGTAGTCACTGTGACCAAGTCAAAATAAATTTACCAATGGATAAGATATATTTAAAGGGTGATTGCTCTTGTCTCCTTGGGCTCGTCTTCACCTCAACTTTGATACCATGTTAATTTTCCAATGTTCTATGATGTGAAAATCAATTAGACAAATTCTTCTCACAGTAGCAATCACTTTTTCAATTCAATATTAATCACCACATAATAGTAAGTAAGTTTAAATAGAAAAATAAACAATATACATAATAGAAGACATCCAATATCAAATGAGAAACAGGGATTAGGTCAAAGACCATGGAAAACCCCACAAGGGGGAAAACCCAACAAGATTTTTCTTCTATTAGATGTTCATCAAATGTTTAGAAGAGATACATAGTCCAAGTACATCCACTATTAGTCAAAGGTCAAAGCCTTGACTTTCAATTCAATAAATAAAACCTCCAATCAAATATGAGACAAAATTCGAATCTGGTTAAATGATAATTCTGCAATTTTTCAACCTTTTCAAAGTCAAAGTGAATAGAAATCAACGCATCTCTAACCAGTCCAAAGTCAATGGTCAAATTAGCTCCAAATAGTTTGTTCAAAGTAGCAACAAAATTAACCTTCCTTTCTTTGTCAAACCTAGTCAAAAGAATCCACAAATCTGCCTCACAAATTGGTCAAAGTCAAATTCAACCCTACAGAAACCCTAACTTCAGATCTATTGTTAACACTGGTCAAAGTGCCCAGGAATTTTTGGTCTTCTCTCTCCTAAAATTTTCCTTCGATATTAGATTCAAAACCAAGTCAAACCAAGACAAAAATTCCCAAATTCAATATTGGTCAAAGGTGCCAAAACAGAAGTCAAACTCGGCCAACAAACTTCTCTCTCTCCTCTTCGCACATGTGAGCTCGAACCTTGCAATTTCAAACCAGATAGAACTAAATGAAGAAGAATGAGTGTGTGATGTGATGCCTCTAAGTGATATCACCTTATGAGTATTTTTATGTGGTTTAGGTGGATAAATTTCTCCTTTTGGGTTGACTTTTACTTTTTTAGGTGACTTGGATCCACATTAAAAATATTTTTTTCCCATGTGAAAATTTAATTTTTCCAAGAGAAAGTGGGGTCTCCTTAGGGTTTGTTGGGCTTCCCAAATGGGGAAATTGCTCCCTTATTTGCTGATTTTCAACACTAGGCATTGGTTCTTTTTCAACCAATGACAAAAGATAGCATGTAGCTATTATGGTCTCCAAGGTCCAATATTATGGACAAAAGATAGCATGTAGCTATGCTGGTCTTAAGAATGGAGGTGCAACATGTTACATGAAATTTGGTTTTAAACAACTCTTCATGCAACCTAAAGTTTGGAAGTTTTTTGTGTATGGATGCCAAGAAAAAGTATAGCACTGAATTTTGAGGGTTTTCTAGGTCCAAAAATACTTGTCAGCATAATACCTGAGAATATATACATAACAATTTCCACATGACTCTACTCTACATATTTTCACCGAATTGAACATTGTCTTGAATATAGACACAATATAGAGTCGTTTGTTGCCATTATAAACTTGATAATATATAAGTAGCTTTGGGGCACAACAAATATTTTGAGGATCACTATGATAAATTCATGCAAGGAAGAGGATGATATTGGGAAGGTCATGGAGAATCCATAAGAAGTAGTTTAAGCTAAATTGTGAAGGGTATCAAACTTTATTGAAGGTATTGGAAAAGTTGAAAAGGGCCATAGCTACTCTAAAAAAAAATTGAGATGTTGATGAATGGAATTTAGACAAGATGATTTGACCTACAATATGATGATGCACGTGCTTGGTAAATAGGGTAAATTGGAGGATGCTTAGAGGCATGGCATCTAAGGAGGGGAATATGGTAGACTTGTATGGGTTGTTGGTGGAGGGTTGAATTGGAATTGGAGGAATTAGTTGGCATGCTAATACTGGTCATTTTGTATATTACTTAGATTTCTCCTATTGATGAAGATTTTATAAGGAAAGGATTAATGAGTTTTCCCCTTGTGGGTTTTTCCTTGGCCTCTAGCCTAATTTCTAATGTCTCTTGTCTCAAATTTCTTATGCATTTTGATATCTATCTGAATGGCTAAATTATTAATGTATAATTACCTAATGTCTTAAATAAACAAAATGAATACTAAGAGAAAAGCATACACATATTTGTCACAATTAATTACCATGATAAGAAATTCTCTCTTGCACTGGAATTTCAACAGCAAGATCCAGTACTTGAAGATTTAAAGAGTTTTTTAAACTTGTGCAAGAAAAGAAATATTAACAAAATCTAAAACATAAGAATAAAAATAACACAATCACGAAATATTTTATGAAATGAAAAGGGTAGGGTGCAAACTTGACAGGGAATGGATACTCAAGAGGAGAAAATCATCTTCTTGCTTTCCAACCATGTTACATTTGTTGATGACATCTTTTTGGAATAAGAATACGTGTTGTAAAACATCCCTACCTTAACCCTGGTGAAAATTGTTCACTTGCTAATCCAATATCCCTTGTACAATTATAGAGATGGTATAATTAATATTTTTTAATTTAAATATTGAATTATATTTCACCATAGTGTTCATCTCGGCGATACATTTCTACTGATATAAAATTTCACCCCAATCCGACCTTTGGATCAAAAGCTATGGTCATTTGAATTTCCAGTGAATTTGATGATGCCACATTATCATCTTTTCCATGTGGCACCCATCCCACATGGTTGTCCCATTCAAACACCCAATGCCACTTCGCACAAGCGTATTATCAATCGACCCATTCATGGGTTCGGTTCTACCATTCCCTACGCTTAGCATTAACATGATCATATATATATATATATATATATATATATATATATATATATATATATATATATATATATATATTACGAGCTAGCTAATAGTGTTAGATTTCAATAATTTTCCCGTGTTTCGACAATTTTCCTACCTCCTGAGCTTGTTACCCCAACTCCTTTCCCTTTTGCATTCTCAGAAATGGCTCTGAGGTTGGGCCTCCGGGCTCACCTACCTACCATTAGAGAAATTTTAAGGTCTAAAATGGGCCTCAAAACAAAAATGTACAACCAAAATCAACTTTATCAGAACTAATAGGATTCAAGATGATGATGTCAACCATGGGGGATGATTCACCAATTTTGGAGTAAAAAAGTAAAAAGATTTAAAAATAAAAGACTACATTTTCAACTCGTATTTTTAGCTTATCTCCCTACGGTTTTACTCAAATTTCGAGTGGGAGTGATCATTGGATGCTAAATTTAATTCCTCATCCAAGAAGTACCCATGTTTCATATTTTTAATGGACCCTGCTATAGGAAAAATGAGAAATACATGAAAAATGTTATTGTAATCACATTTTTTCATGTATTTCTCATTTTTCGTGTAGCAAGGTTCATTGAAAGTATGCAACATGGGTAATCCTTGGATGAGGGATTAAATTATGCATAAAATGAGTGCTCCTGCTCAAAATTTGAGTAAACTGTAAAGAGATAAGTTTAAAATAAGAGTTGAAAAGGTAGTTTTTTTTTCCCCATAAAATTTGATGATGTAATCTAATATTATTTTATTATTTTCACTATTCCCATTTTAGACCTCAAAATTTATCTAACGATGTCAATTGGCAGAACGTTTGTCGATAGAACCCTTTTCCGTCTCTCGACTCTGGTATCCCATCATGTTGCACTTACACGTTTGTGAATTAATCTAGGTCACTGCTCTGGGTTTTCGTGCCTCGTGGCTCGATTTTGGTACCCCAACAGGCTACACTTACATGTTTACACTAGTAAAAAATGATGAAATTAATGACTAGGAATTAATCTAGGTCGATTCCCTGTGTTTTTGTGCCCCGTGGGACCACATCTCTTCACTGCAAGTGCCTTTCCATTGGACCAAGGCTCTCCATTGGCTCCATGATACCTTTGCATTACCCTCTCTTGGGATTTTTCCTATGCTTATTTCATTTACAACTCTGGGATGGGGTCCTGGGACACTTCATTCAGGCCCCTCCACCTAATGGCTTGACATATACCCCATCTCTTCGAACTTCTCCATGACGTAACTTGTCACATATCCTCAACCCTTTTATCCCCGACTCTTCTTTCAAAGGACCTCTAGTGTAACTCTGGCGTAATACCTCCAGGCTAAATTGATGAATCACTTCCACTCCTCCCATCTGACGTTCTACAATTTGCGAGCCTTCCACCAATATGATTGCAATAAGGTGTAATTGAAACACCCACTTGGAAACTTCCATGTCAAAACTCAATCAGGACATCTAGATAAGATATAAAATAATGAAACTATAAGGTTGGGTCTTTGCGCCTGTGTTAGTAGAGAAACCATCCATAACAGGAATTTTTATAACCCAACTAAGGCGGTTTTTCCTATAGCTTGGGCCATGTAATATGGTCAGTCTTTAATCCGGTGGTTTTCGTAAGGGATTTCTCCCAATTTTTACTATGTTCCATTCACAAAAGGACTCAATCATGGCACTACAAGAAAAAAGGACATTGGTGAGGATCATGATTGTGACGAACCTTTAAGGTTTGTCACCAATGTCACATATGGTGACGGTCCTTAAAAAACCGTTGTTGTAAGTGCATATAGTGACAGTCCCTTAAGGTTTGTCACCAAATCCATTTTCAGTGACACTTTTGGTGAGGTTTTTTAAAGGCCCATCACTAATTCTCTCATTGGTGACACTTCTAGTGATGATCTTTTATTGACCCTCACCAATTCTCTTTTTGGTTAATTTTGGTGACGGTTGAAAAATTTTCATCATCATTGATCATTCCAATGAATTTTTTATGACGCTATGTGCATGTTACTATATTTTTTTCAAAAGATAACAATTTAATACCATTGTTGTGAATTATTTTTAATTTTGTCTCCAAGGCCATATAATGTTTAGATTCAATCAATTTGTTAAGAATTAATTAGTGTGAATCATTTCCCTCGAGTAATGAGAATATAGTTTTCCTATGAGTCAATACATGATTAATCTCTATTAGGTTTATTATCTAACAAATTCACTTTAGATAAAGTTCCACTAGTGTGTAGAAACTATATTATTTAATACATAATCAAGATTTGGAAATTCTGTTATGAGAGAGATCTAGCACTCCTCAACACTCTTGGCACATCTTAACATGCTTTGGCACACACTAACATTCCTTGGCACCTCGCATGTCTTAGAAAATCTTTGTACCTAGAAAATATTTCCATGACTAAGACACCCAAGCACATGTTGGCAGGCCCTAGCATATCATAACACTCTCCTATCATGTACTATCATGTCTTGTAGTCCCTGGCATGCCCTGGAACACTTTGGCATGCATTAACATGCATGAGTAAATGGCACACATTGGAACTTGGCATGCATTGGAACCTATTATTAGCGTTCCTAGCATGCCCCTTTTGAAAAAGATAAAGTCCTGACTTATTAACCCTCTTATGTGTTCATTTCCTTGAATTTTATCTTGTTTCTTCTTCTTTTTTCCTTAATAATCCTTGACACATATTGGCATACCCTAGCTCCCTATACATCTTAGCATCCCTTAGCATCTTGCCTATCTTGGAACTATTTTTCACATGTTAACACATTTTGGAACTCCCTAGCATACTTTGGCACTTCTTGACATTCCATAATATTCCCTAGCATGCATTACTAGAGCTTAACATACGTTGTCACCCCCTCCTTGGCATGCTAGCTAGCACTTGTTGACACTCCCTGACAACCTACTCATATTAATTCACTTCCATGCATTTTTACCTAGTGCTCCCTTATGTTTCCCTAGTACTCCGTAACACTCCTCAGCATGCATTAGCACACTCTGTCACACTTTAGCACTCTTCAACATTCCTCTCCACTTCATAACATGTGTATCACTCCCTAACACACATTTACACTTGGCATGTGTTGGCGCTTGGCAGGTATTAGCATGTCTAGCATTCATTAAGATTCCTTAGTATGCTTTGGCATGGTTTAATATAAAATTTATTTGAGATCAATTATTGAAAAGTAGATGAGAAGTAACAGATGATGATTTGGCACTTAGAATGCACTAACACTTTGCATGTGGCACCTATTTCCACCTAGTGTTGGTGTGCCTAGCATGCCTCTCCTAGAAAAGGTAAATTGATGACTTATTAACCCTATTATGTGTTCATTTCCTTATAGTTTAACTTGTTTCTCCTTTTTGTTTCCTTGATATTCCCTAGCACATATTGTCACACCCTTGCATATCGTGGCATGCCTTAGAACTTGACACATCTTAGCATATTTGACATGCCTTCACGCTATCTGGCAGATGTTAGCATGCCTTGGAACTCATGCCCTCATAACTAGCCTTACATTGTTTCACAACTTGGGAACCGAATCAAGTCCTTAGCTACTGTAGTTCATGTGACATTGGCCTACTTCAGCTGCAACAACTTGACCAATTGCACCTACTACAAGTAGATTGTGCCTTGTTCACCTATGAATTTCCTATACCTCATCTTAGGCCACTCATGTCCAAGTTTAATGTGTCCCACTTAATAATTTACCAAGCCAAGGATCACATCTAGCCATGGACATAAAACAACTAAGCAACAATATAACTTACATATGCAATATTTCACATGTATTAAACAATAGAGCATTATTTTGGTTTTTAATTTCCTGTGGTTATCATCTTTTGAAGAGCTTCTCGGATTATCCACAGTACAAAGAAACATTTGTCGACGTTTCAAATCCGAGCGGGGATCCATCTTCAGGGCAATTGAATAGAGCATTAACTAAGAGTTTGCAAGAACCACAAGATACTCAAGACACACAAGATATAATTTGGCACAAGCCAAGTGCCCAAAAAATTATAAACAACAATGTACAATATGAAATTGTCTAAATTAGATTAAAACATGAGAAGTCGGCCAAAGTGTGCCACATTTCATATAAAAATAATAGATAAAGGCAAAATAGTGTTGTGCCCAGCACAAAGTATCCCTTTGTCTAAAACTTCTTTTTCGAGCCCCTTATCGCAATAGTAGGATTTCTCTTGTAAATCCTATTATTAAATTCTTCTAATACACTTCGTCCTTGGCACACGAATTCATTGACACTCCCTGTCACACACTCTTATTTGTTCATTTCCATGCATTTTGACCTAGTTCTCCCTTGTGATGCCTTGACACTCCTTAACACTCCTCAACATGCATTGACATTGTCTGGTTTTTGTTAGCACACCTTTTCATTCCTTGGCATGCCCTAACCCTCCCTAGCTACCATTCCTTCACAAATACCCTTACTTAATTTGCAACTTGGGAACCCAACAAGTCCTCGCTTCATTACAAGAGCTTGACAAAGTTACGATTACTACAACTAGACTATGTTGTTGAATTTTGTAGCTTGGGAGTTACTCCACAAGCCTAGTGAGATTGGTTTGTGTGATTTTGGTCACAAAAGGCTTTGTCGGAAAAGAACCCAAGCGAAGGGGTTTTAGACCCAAAAAAAAAAAGGAAAAAAGGAAAAATAATATTTCCTAAGGTCTAAGTGGATAAATATCGTAATTTCTAGAGGGTTATTAAGAGTTCTAGCTAGGAAAATCTATTTAACAAGGCCTTAGTATGAAGGCAAAAACATCAAGTGAGAAGGAGCTCATTTGATCAAGGAGGCCAAGAGAGATGTAGTCCTAAAGTAGGTCGAGTTAGAGGGCTGAGTAAGGGTTGCTAAAGGGAGGACATGATCATCCACTAAGAGAAAGATATCATGTGAGAGCTCACAAGAATGTCACATACCTTAATGGGTTAGAGATAGGAAGTAGGATAGAATATTTTTGGTTCTCTTATGGCAGATCGAGCTCAAGAGATGTGGCTCATGAGAATTTAGGCATGTGATTTCAATGGTGTTTCTATGTGAAGGTTGCATCAAATTTTGAAATAATAGAGAGGGTTGATATCCTATCTTGTGGTGGTTAGTGGGATGCAAGGTCTATGATAAAGACCAACACAAATGGAGGAGGGCCTACACTAGAATTTAGGGCCAGAAAATGGCTAGCCGCAGGTGTAATATTGACGGAGGTAACCGTAGTTTGAGGGTTGTAGATATATAAATTCTAGGTCAATATTCAGTAAAATAAATGCCTAGAATCTATGGATTCATATGAGCTAGGCCAAGTCTCGTATGGAGGCAATAGTTGTTGTTTTTTCTATGGGTGGATAGGGTTTGTTCTAAAGCAACTAGAATAGAAGTATAATGCCCTAGTTAGGGAGGTTTCCTAGCATGTTCATTCCATAATGTATTCCCTTAAGACTGTGACAAATAAGTCTAAAATAAGAGGGGCCGTGACCCTTATAGAGAGGTTTATCTCTACAATATATACCACATATTTGGAGGATAGTTTGGAGAACTATGTGCGGAGATATAAAATCCAGAGGAAGGTGGAACCTAAGTAGAATATTGAGCAGAAGAAATGTTCCATATGAGGAATGGATTGACATCAAGAGGAGTTGATTTTGGTGGATTTTCCATAAATTTTGGACAAATATATGAAGTGGCCTATAAAAATTTAGTCAATGGACTGTTAGTGGATGATTTCTAACCCTAGTTCAGTGATCTACAATTTTTTAGAAGGATGATAAGAGGATTAGTTCCAATTTTTTCATATATTGGACAAAAAAGAAATTGGTACACAAGAATAGTGATTTTGAGAGGACGCAAATCACTATTAGGTGGAAATTTTGAAGAGCCCTATATGAGGGAAGTGTTGTGGGCAATAGATCAGTAAAATAATTGACTATGGTTGGGAAAATTGATGGCAATCCAAGTACAATTGGAAGGTTTTTAGGTGACTGTCAAAGAAGAGCCCTAAGTCCTGTACTTGTGATGGAAAACAAGACTGTTAGAGGGTAGGTGTATTGGGCCTAAGGACATGCAGACTTTGAAGGACTAAAGTAGCTATCAAATGGGCTAGCCAACTAGCCCTAGTTCACTATATTGTGGATGATTGAGTCAGTGAGAAGAAGGGAAACCTCCAAAACCCTATATTGGTCATATTGGAGTAGGAGTATGGAAAAATTGGGCAGTCCAAATAGATGTTCACAAACAGAGTTGTGAAAAACTGATTGAAAACCCTAAGTGTTGCAGACCTTAAAGGAAAAAAGAGGTAGATAGAGGGGAAAGTTGTTTGAGCTGAGTTTAGTAACCTAAAGGAGTTGAGTTCATTGATAGAGGTAGATTGAGGAGTTGCATAATCAGAGGCAAGAGGACCTATCAGATGTGTTCATGAAATGTAGACTGAAAGGCTATGTGTGGCCACCCTAAAAAGTTGGGTCAAGTGTTGTCTTGTTCAAGGTAGATTGGTTTTAAAAATATTAACACCAAGCCCTAGTTGTATTCCTTGTACAAGTGTGATTGTAAAGGGCCATGATCCCTGGTACGATAGCTCTAGCCTATTCTATTATAGTTTGTAATTTAATGAAGAACGGTTTGAAAAAGTTAAAAATTATCATGTGCATTAGTTGATTCCATGATGTGTGTAGATTTCAATGTGCAAAGTAGATGTGTTGTGGCACTTGAGTGTGTTTGCATCAAATATTCTAAGACCAAACCCTGATTCTCATGTGTCATGGAAATTCAACATATTCCTTGTTCACCTAAGAACTATCTATAACTCATCTTATTCTACTCATGTCCAATCTCAACTCATCCCACTTAACAAGTTACCAAGACAAGGCTCATCACATCAAAATGTGGTCGTAAAACAACTAAGAAACACAGTTTACATCTTAACATGTCATAACACTTGACATGCCTTAAATGCCTTGGCACTATGTGTCATGTGTTAGCATCCCCTACATTCCTTGGCATGCTTTTAAACTCCCTAACACACCCTAGAAATTCCTAACACACCTTTTTAGTTTAGCATACCTTGACACTGCCTAGCATATAACCTTGTCACTCCCTCCTTATCACACCTAGAACTCATTGGCATTCCCTATCACACACTTATTTTTTCATTTCTATGAATTTTGATCTAGTGCATCCTTGTGTTTCCCTGACACCCCCTAACACTCCCTAGCACACATTGGCACACCCTAACACTTGGAACATCTTGGCATGTCGCCCTAACAGTCTAGGATTGCTTGGCACTAACTAGCATACCTTGTCACTCTTTCCTTAGCACACCTAGATCTCATTGACACTCCCAGTCACAAACTCGTATTCATTCATTTCCATGCATTTTTACGTAGTTCTTCCTTGGGTTTCCATAGCATTCCTTAAAAATCCTTGGCATGTGTTGGTACTCACTAGCACCTAGGACATATTGGCATGTCGCCTTGGCCTCTAGCATTCCTTAACACTGCCTAGCATACCTTGTTACTCCCTCCTTAGCACACCTAGAACTCACTGAAAATTCTAATCAGAAACTCTTATTTGTTCATTTCCATTCATTTTGACGTAGTTCTCACTTGCGTTTCCCTAGCACTCCAAGTTAACACTTCCTTGCACGCCTTGGCACATCTTGGATGCATGTTTCCCTAACACTCTAGCATTACTTAACATTTCCAAGCATGCCTTTTCACTCCTCCTTAACACACTTGGAACTCATTAACACTCCCTGTCACACACTCTTATTTATGCATTTCCATGCATTATGACATAGTTCTCCCTTGTGTTTATCTAACACTCCCTAACACTCCTTGACACACATTGGAACATCTTGGCATGCTTTCCTAGCACTCTATCATGCCTTGGAACTACCCATCATACCTTTTCACTCCCTCCTTAGCACACCTGGAAATTTCCAACACTCCCTATCACGCACTCTTATTCATTCATTTCCATGCAATTGAAACTAGTCCTCCCTTGTGTTTCCCTCACACTCCCTAACATGCATTGGTGTCACACCCTAGCACCTAGCACATCTTGGAATGCCTAACATGCCTTGGAAATTTCTAGCATGTGTTATCACTTCCTTGGATTCCTTGCACATCTTAGCACTCCCTATTTTTCATGCCCTCATAAATAGACTTACTTTTTTTGCGACTTGGCAACCCAACCAAGTCATTGAAAAAATAGTGTTGTGTCTAGCCCAAAGTCTCCCTTTGTTTGAAACTAGTTTTTTCATCCCCTTATCGCAATCATAGGCTTGCCTCCTGTAAGTACTATTATGAAATTATCCTAACACACTTTGTCCATGGAACACCTGGAATTCAATGACACTCCCTGGCAAACACTCTTATTCGTTCATTTCCATGCACTTTGAATTTTTTCTCCCTTGTGATGCCCTGACACTCCTCAACACTCTATGGCATGAATTGAAACTATCTGGAATGTGTTGTCACACCTTTTAATTCATTGGAATGCCTTGGAACTTCGTAACTATCATGTACACATAACTACCCTTATTTTGTTAAGACTTGGGAACCCAGCCAAGTCCTACTTCGACTACAACTTGACTAGGTTTCATTTACTACAACTATACTATCCCTTGTTCAGCTAAGAATGGCTTATAAATCATCTTAGGCTACTCATGTACAATGTTAAATCATCCCACTTAAAAAGTTACCAATTCAAGGCTCACATCCAACCGTGGCCATAAAACAACTAAGTAACACATTTTACATCTTAACATGCCATAACACCTGGAATGTCTAGCAATCCCTTGGAACTATGTGGCACACGTTAGCATCCCCTACATTCCTCGGCATGTTTTGGAACTCCCTAACACACCCTACCATTTCCTGACATGCCCTAGCACTCTAACATGCCTTGGAATTTCCTAGCATATAACCTTGTCACTCCCTCCTTAGCACACTTTGAACTCGCTAACACTCCCTATCACACACTCTTATCTGTTTATTTCCATGCATTTTGACCTAGTTCTCCCTTGTGTTTCGGTGGCACTCTTTAACACTCCCTAGCACACATTGGCACACCCTGGAACTTGGAACATCATGGGATGTCGCCCTGGCACTCTATAATTCCTTGGAACTACCTAACATACCTTGTCATTCCCTCCTTAACACACCTATAACTCGCTAAACATCCCTATAACACACTCTTATTCATTCATTTCCATGCATTTGAAACTAGTGATGCCTTTTTTTTCCCTAGCACTACATAACAATCCCTAGCATGCATTGGCACAACCTAGAAACTGGTACATCTTGGCATGTTTCCATAGCCTCTAGCATGCCTTAGCACTACCTAGTATACCTTGTCACTCCCTCCTTAACACACTTGTAACTCGCTGACACTTCCTATTACAATCTTTTAATCATTCATTTGCATGCATTATTTTCACCTAGTGTTACCTTGTGTGTCCCTAGGACTCCCTAACACTTCCTAGCATGTGTTCGCACACCCTAGAACCTGGCACATCTTGGTCGCATGCCTCTCTGGGGCATGAATTAACGTTTCCTAGCATACCATGTCATTCCCTCATTAGCACACCTGGAACTTGTTGACACTCCCTGCCACACACTCTTATTCATTCATTTCCATGCATTTTGAGATAGTTCTCCCTTGTGTTTCCCTAACACTCGCTAACACTCAACACACATTGGCACTTGGCACATCTTGGTATGATTCCCTAGCACTCTAGCATGCCTTGGAACTATCTAGCATATATTTCCACTCCCTCCTTAGCAAACCGGGAACTCCATAGCATGCCCTTTAACTCCCTAGCACATATTGGCACTTGGCACTTGGTGGAACTTGACCATTCTTGGCATGCATTTGGATGCCCTAGAATGCCTTTCCATGGTTTAAGATAAACTTTATTTGAGATCAATTATTCACAATTAAGAGAGAAGTAATAGAGGATGATTTTGGACTTAATACATGTTAGCACTTGGCCCTTGGCATGTATTGGCACTAGTGTTCGTATGCCTAGCATGCCCCTATTGAAAAGGTAAGGTCCTGCATTATTAACCCTCATATGGGTTCATTTATTTTCATTTTAACTTGGTGTTCCCTTTTTTTTCCTGACACTCCTTGACACATGTTCGCATACCCTAACACTTGACACATCTTATCATTCCTTCACACATGGCATGGATTTGCATGCCTCACATGCATTGACATGCATTCGCACTATCTAGCACATGTTAGTACACCTTGACACTTCTTGACATGCCCTAACATTCCCTAGTGTGCATTGTCACTCCCCCCTTGGCACGCTTGACACTCTTTGTCACTCCCCGAAACACCCTCTTATTCAATCATTTCCATTCATTTTGACTCGATGATTTATGTTTGATGGGGTGCATGTCTAGAAAGAGTTTTTTTAAGAGAATAAAAAAATGATCGCACCATTACTGACATAAGTAATTGCGAGATTCTACTTGAATGACATTAGGAAACTACAGAAGAGATTTTAATAATGACATTTTTAGGGTTTTTTTTTATGGTGTGGGAATGGTAAGAAGTGAGTGGTAAATATTGTTATTTTCTTTCTCACTAAAGTGCTTATCCTTATGAGAGACTTTCCTTGAGAAAATTACACCCTCGTCATGCTTACCCTCCATCTCCTAATCTTCTCAAAATAAAGGCCAACTTGCACAGTGAGGGAAGGGATATTTCTATGGTGTGTTGAGTGACTGGGTGAGAGTTTTTATGTACTATGAGAGGGACTAAACCATTTAATTTGTGTCCTCTATGTATGTCACGTTGTAGGTGTGTGTCATGGAACCACATGGCCACTAGAAAGATTGTGTAATATATAGCCCAACATAATCAACGCCTTGAGAGAAATATGTGGAGAGGGATCAAAATAAATTATATCGGTGAGCCCACCAAAAATATTTACTAGAGAGTGACACCGTGGTGACCAATGCCACACATGGAGTCTTTTGAGCTAGGCATTTTTTCTAAAAATTGTTTGGAGTGTCACCAAATTGGTGGAATTCTCAAATTCATGATGTTGTAAATTATGTAGGAACTTTGTTTTTGTTATAGAGGCTAAGGTTTGCAAGGATAATGTAGGGTTTGTGTGATCTTAGGGGAAAATAAGCATCAATTTCTAGCTCTTTGATATACTAAAGAGTATGGATTATATGAGTAGTAGATATGGATTATATGACATTGAATCCACCTTGAGATGAAGGTTGTTATGTGTTAGAGAAATTTAGGAGATGGAAGTTAAACAATTTATCTTATCATGACATTATCTTGTGATGTTTTGTTATTATTATTTATTCTTTCAATTTATATTTTCTTATCATCAACAGTAATTCCAATGAAAAAATAGAAGAAGACACAAGATGTAGGCACATGCCAAGGAAAATCCCCACTCTTTGGGGAAAACCCAGTCAAAATTATTCCTTTAATAGATTTATGATGAGACAACCAAGACCTTTAAACTATAGACTTCCTCCATCAAGTCATCCCTTCACTGTGTTAGCATCGAGATCTCCATGACACCAATATCTCCTTTGCTCGCACCTAAACTCCATCCTCATTACCTTGACCAAGTTTGAGATAGAAACATAGCAACAAGCATCATTACTGAGATCACCGAGAATCAACATAGCATTGATAATCATAACTAAGATCACCGAGCATATCCATAGCATTTATTATCATAACATAACATTGATTTTGTGTTGACACCGAGTCATTTTTTGTTGCAACATCATAGCATGGAAGTTACCCGAATCATAGCATAGATGGTTACCCGAATTATGTAATAGGTTCGACACCTTATCCTCAAACACCGAACCTGTGATCATGATCTGAATTGTATGTGTGGTCTGAAACTTTAGATATGTCAAAAAATTTGTGGTATAAAAGAAAAACTATGCCCCTGTATATATAGTTATTTTCCATAGTTATTGAGCCGACATGACAGTGGGAAGTAGTGTTTCTTGATTTGAGCCAACTTGAAGATTGTTTAAGGCTAACTTAAGGAGGCAACTTGGATGACTTGTATCACTTGACTTGAGGGTTGTATTTGAAGTAGATTTCGAGGATGATGACCTTGAAGAAGATGTCTTGATGGAGGAGCCTTTTGACAACCTAATGTTAGATGATTTAAAATCCCCAAAATTGGATCAATTTAAATCTGTAACAACTAACATAGAAGTCCACAATTGGGACCTTAATCTAAATATGACCCAAGCATGAAACCCATGCATTAATAAGTCATTTAATAATAATAATAATTTATTTTTACAAATACATTAATAATGGATACCGAACCTAGTTACATTCTTCAACATTATGACTCCTAAAGCCTCTTCCTTCTTCCTATAATGAAAAAAGAAAATATTAGTTATCCCTTGGATAAGAACCACCATTTTCGTAGTGTCCTATAACTCTTCACTATTCAACAATTTTCCCATATCTTGTGCCCAAATTCCATAATTGTGTCCATTAAAATTTATAAGATCTAGCTTGAAACTCATAATGTTGACCCACTGATTTGATCCTAGATTTAGTTTGCAATTAGAAACTTTGAACCAATCCACTAAACAAATCTTACTTTTTAAGAGCATCTACAACCTTACATAAGACTTGTCGGCAACATGCTACATCTCAAACCATTATCTTTAATACCATGTTAGAGAATCGATGGATTTTGTATATTAGAAAACTTGTATTCTAAAATAGAGTTGGTGTCTAAATACATTGTTACAACACCTAAGAACAACCAAACATAGTTAAAAATACTAAGAAGTGTAAGAAAAAAAATTATTTCCATACACAACAGCTATAATCTATTGTTCACCATATAATAAATACACCCATAAGACCATCTTTTGTAGCACCGAGATGTAACCAACACAATCCATACTTTGCTTAAAATAAAATGAATAATAACACAAGAATGATTTTAATGAAAAACTAAATGGAAACGAGTCATGGTAGAATGGAGGAATTCAAAAGGTTGAGTTGGAAATCCAAAAGATAATGCAAACCCAACATAAGGAATAAACACATCACAATTAAGATTTACCTTAGACAATGACGATAACAACTCCTCTTAACCACCCAAGCTAAACCTAATTAACATCCTAATTTATTTTTGATCCCTTTCTAATGATTCATAGATATGAAATTGAAATGAATATTTTTTTCTTTTTATAAAAACTATACCTCAAGCTCCATTTAAATTTGGATAATGTGGGTTGTCTTTAAAATAGATAAATTGAATTGACATTAAGCAGAACCATATTGAAACTTCGTCGAGAACATGTTTTGGAAATAAATAATTGAATTTGGTGATAGTGTGGGTTGTGTTTAAAATAGATAAATTGAATTGACATTAAGCATAACCATATTGAAACCTCGTTGAGAACATGTTTTGGCAATAAAGAATTGAATTTGGTCATAGAATCAGATTTTAAAAAAATTATGATTGACTAAAAGCTTGTTTTCCTTACACACAAGTAAATAAGCTAACTAAGCAATAAATAAAAATATATTCCAATAGTGAAAGTCCACCCCCTAATGGCCTGCCAGTGAATCATTTCAAATAACATAACTTTCCTTAAATAAAATTAATGAATTAGCTCTCACTCTATTTTTCTTATACAATACAATAAAAATAAATTACTTAAAAATGACCATTTTGAAATAACTTTTCATAAAATATGGTGATATAATAATAAAAAGTATGCACTTGAAATAGCCCAGTCCCTTCCATAGAACGAGAGGCAAAATCTGAGATTGTTTTAACAAAAATAAAATACTAACATTTACCTTTTCCCGCTAGAGAGAGCAAGGGTTCCCTCCCTGCCTGCATCTACATTTTACCTGAATACAGAAACAAAAAATCTTAGAGAAAGAAATAAAATCAGGAGTGAATTCAATTGTTCACCGATCTTTCCTGAAATCATTCAAAAAATCAATTCCTCCTCTCCATCTCTTATTTCCTACTCAAGACTCCACTTCAAGTCAACATTTTCACTTGCATAAAATGAAGCATGCATAAAGTTTGAAAATATAAGCAACTTAGATCTATGAATTTTCTCTGTTATATCTTCCCTTCTTGTCGGGTTGCTTTTCACGTTTGACACATTTCAAGGTTTTGATTTCGGTTATTAGCAGTGTGATTGAAGTAGGCAGGGGTTTTGTGAAAGGATTCAAGCCAAGGATCTGGTGGGGAAATCTTAGTTATACTCGTTGTGTTTTGGAAATCATAAGAAATTCATTATTATCATGTTATGAACAAAAAATGTAAGTAATCTCTGGAATCATTGTGAATTCTTAAATTTTAGGTGTTGTTCATGGAAGAGAGGGTTTGATTTTGAAACCATTGTTACACGTGGATAATTTATCCAACTCCTAGAGGGTTAGTCTCCTTCCATTATTCGTTAAGGGCATCAGGGCAAAAGAGCAGAATAGAGTTAAACTTTTGGGACCCTCTAACGAGAATGTTTTTGATCATCATTGCTAATGCAATAAAACCTATCAACGATAGTGAGTGCTCTTGAACCTATAGTTTTGTGCATGGATGGTTCCCTTTCTCTTTCTCATCTTTCTACAAGTTGTTTATATGCACTTTTTCCATGATTTAAACCACCTAATTATCAATGTACTTAATATGGATCCTGAGATTAGAAACCCACTGTATATGAAATTTGTTTCATTCTAAATCCATGTTAACTTATCTAATTGCACCACCTTTCGATTTAATTGAACAGGACTTGAGCCCATCTGCAGACCAAATGGGGCATAACGTTTCCTTAAGAACCTAAATCTAATTCCACCCCCCTCGCCTCCCCCTGAACTAAAGAAGTTAAAGTAAGTTCTTACCAGAAATCGTAATTGTAAAAAGGAAGGGAGAGGATTCAACCTTATCCTTGTCAGCATCATGGTTATAAATTTCTACAATCTGTCGGAAAGTCTTCAGCTAGCCTCATCTTATTCAACAGTTTTCTTGGTTTCACGCCTACTTGGCGACACAATGAGGGTCAAGTTGAGTTCTTGCATAACCTTGACCACATCCCATACATATTATTTATGTTGTGTAGATACCCAAAATAGGAAGGGTTGAAGGCCCGATGTGCAACTAAATAATGAATAAAACCATAGTGAAGTTGGAATAGACCTTGATCTCAAATTGGTTATGGATTGAATAGGGATATGCCTAATCAAATTCTTTAGGTTTATTTGTTTGGTCCAGACTCTAATAATGAAGATGTGAGCAGTGAGAAATTTCAAGTGATGCACTACTGGTTAAACCTCTGTCTTTGCTACTGGATGAGGTGCTTAGGAAACTCGGTCAACATAAGCTATTTCCAGGTATATATATTCTCTAATGATAAGGGACTATTAATAATTCAAAGGGGAAATGGATTTGAATTTTCTCAATCCGAAGAATCTTCTTCCTCCATTGGGGTCCATCATTCATATACTGGAATCGATGCTCCTACATTTGTCTCTATTTCCACTACATACATAGACTTGTTATTACCTAAACACACTAGAACATTTTCGAGTGAAACAAATCCTTTGGATATAGATAGTTTCAATTCTGGTGTTTTCACAACTGAATATAATAATGCAATTTCCCTTGTTACTGGTTCTTGAAATGGGAATAGGCATGTGTTTAACAAAACCACGATTTTCATTGTCCACCTAATGGGGTAAAAAGAGAAATGGTTGTATAAGTATCAACACCTCTATTTCATTATTCTCAACACCTCATCTTCATTAGGGAATTACGAAATTAGGAAAGGAGTACATGGGCTTGAATCGACACAAATCCTTGCAATCCTTCCAAAATTTTCCCCTAAGAAGAAACATCTCCTTGCCACCACCAAATCTAATACAAATCCCTCTCTAACTCTTTCCCTCCCTTTTGAACTATGGTTTCATCCCTTCAACAAACCCATATGATTTGATTTTGCGTCTCCCCATAATTTGTGCACATTCAATTTTCAAGGAAGAATGTAAAAAATTAGCGAAGGTGAGGAAGTTGTTAAATAACCACTTCAAGTGGGATATTTTTCCATGTGTAAGAATGATTTAAAGGAAGCTTGAGCCAAAACATTTTAATATGCAATATTATCAAAGTCTCAAAGGTTGGTTTTTCTTATTCTTCTTTTGAGTTTTTAAAAGTTATTTTATTTTTTATTTTAATAATTTCTCATTTGTTTGATTTTTTTGTTGATCATTTAATTTTTGTTTATAGTTGAGAATTTGTCCTTTTTTATTTTTTGCAATGGCCTATAAATATTTCATAAGCAATGAAAAAACAAAAAAACCTTTTTCATAACAACAACAACCAAACTAAACTTCTTGATTAATATTTTCATATGATTCATGAACCAACTGATATTTTAGGAATGAGAAGAACATAATTTGTAAAATTTATACATTTTGAAAAGCACAAGGCTAAAAACATGGTATCTCTTTTATGTATTTCAATGCTTGTGCTTCTCATATATTGATCTTTAAATGAATGAAAAGAAAATAGATAGAACCTTAATCATGGTCCATAAAGTGGTGATGAAAGCACAATCCCTTATACTAAGAACTAACTATTTATCCCAAAGAATCGAAATGATCCAAACCACTGTTAAAATTTATGACCTCCCAGATTTGTAGGTGGAATCTATACCTTCAAAATTGTCCAGTGAATATGGAAACAAACATTGAACAAAAACACTACAAAATGGTTGAATGAGTGAGAAGTATGAGGTTGTGTTAAGATCACAATGCCTAGAAGAAAGATTTTAAAAGGAGAAAAAGAAACTTTGTGCCATTAATGTACCCCTTACTAGCTATCCCAAGTGTAACATAAAAATGAATTTAAATAATAACATCTTATATGGCCTACTTACTAATATGAAAAATTGCCTCGTGTGGGGAAGGTGGATTGAAGATTATAATCGATATTCTAATTGAAGTAAAACCTACCCATTTTGTTACACTACAGAGGGTGCTCCTTAGGTAGGATAAGGTCATTGTGAGGGATACATTATTTTTTTCAATTCATGTTTACTCCATAGAAGGTTTTAGTACAAATATTTCAGCAGATGTATGGGTAAAAGGATTAACTAGAGTTGCTTATGAACTAACTGCCTTGTTATATTATGTGATCAACTTAATGTACTCTTCCTACTTTTATTGGAAACCTCATCCACCTTGGAAACTTGGATCATTGTAGTTTCTTCGTTTGAAGAGAATAAATAAACATGATTTTTGAACTCCCTTTTATAATGACATTTGGTCCATGTGGTGTTGCTCTTTGTGGAATTCAGGTGACTCCACAAGAATCAACATAGTTCTTAAATTGTTAAGGATATCTGATGGTATGAATTTTGAAATGACACATTTTTTTGTTATGCTACTTTTATCTTCACATTTTTGAAATTACGGTCCATCATTTATTAGAGTATTTATCACAATATGTGACAATTGGTTTGGATATACAAATTAACAAAATAATGAGTTTCCAATCTTAGCCTTGGTGGAACCTATCAAGGGTTGATGTCTTTTTGGGTTCTTGGCATTGAATTCCGCTCCAACCATGCAACCTCACACTTAAAGCACTGAATTTTTCTTTTTCTCATGCACAATTCAAGGACATTTTATATGCTCAAAATCACCAATACATTTAATTTCCCTCACAATGATAATGATCTTTCAATATTTTGTTCCTTTTGTACACCGAGTAAAAAATAGTTATGTTATATATAGTTTAAGTGGGTCCAATGGTTAAAAACATGTGTTTCTTGTAAGAGGTCACAAGTTCAGAGTGGAGTAGAGCATGTGCACCTCTAAATATTTTAGTAGTTAAATAACTTCATGGAGGGGGGTCCCTTTCCGACAAACAAATGGATCTCATAGGGGGTCTCCTAAACTTAAAATTTGATTATTATCATTATTGTTATTTATAAGTTCTCAATACATGATTGTCTTATTGTGCTAATGTTGAGGTGACCTCTTGTTTCGAGGGCTTCATGTCAAAAATGTTATCACACATAAAGGGTTCCAATTTTTCTAATGTTGATGTGGCCTCTTGTTTGAAGGGCATCATGAAAAAAATGTTATCACACATAAAGGGTGCTAATTATGTGCTCAACTACTATTACTTGTTAGTGGTTTGATCTCTATTAAGATATTGTTTTGAGCATTTGTTAGTAGTTTGACCCCTGTTAGGATAGTGTTTTGAGAATTTTTTTTTATTGTGGATTAATCTTGAATGTGTTTGTGTATGCAAAAATTGGTTGGGTTTGTAAACTATGAGTAGAGCAGTGTTTGATTGATGCATGCTTCCTACAATAAAATTTGTCTCTTACTTAAACAATTAAGTTAGTGGCAACGTGGGTATTTGGAAAATTATTTTGGACTTTATGCACCTTACAAGTATGTCAACTCATATAATATATACATAAATATAATGGAAAGTTGTAATGTGTTACATCATAGAAAGGATGTTGATAAAATTGAATAGCTTAAATGTACATGATAGTTTGGAAAGGTCAGGAATCGCTCCTAGTTGGTCATAGGTAGCCTAATCAATTCCTTTTTTAATCTATAAATGACTATGATGATTTTGAAAGTAGGTGGGGGGAATTCTTAGTCATGTCATAGATAGCCTAATGAGTACTTTTCTCTATCTGGAATGATACTAGATACAAAAAAAAATTGTTTTGTGTGCTTCCTTAAAAAAATTATAATACATCATGCTATAAAAAATTTAAAATAGGTTTCTCACTTTGGTTCTTGCATTTGTGGTAAAATATGGACCGGACTTTTGAAAGTAATGTTATTCTGGAGGATGCCAATAATATTTTTTACTCCATGAAGGTTTTAACCTATCTTTAGTATTTGATGAGATTTTTGGATGATTGTAATTTAAAAATAAAGATGTATCTGCATTTTTCTCACTTGCTAATTTAGAATCAATGAAAAAAATTAAAATAATTACTTACATTGTTTGTAGATTTTAACTGAAATTGATGGAACATGGTGATTACATCAAATGAGTGTGAAATTGAATTATGAAATTTTATTAATGTCCTCAATGGTTGGAAAATGTAATGGGATCAGATGATAAGTTAACATGTAAGGTATTTAGTGAGGCATTGCTTCTCTTCTGAGAAAAATATATCTAAACCAAGTGCAATATGAAGGAGAGAGAGGCTTTTGTAGTGTCCAAAGCTTAGTTGTGTGGGTTTGGGTCTCAAATCCTAGTTGCTCCATTTAACTGAAGTAAAATGTGAGGAAATGAGGCAATGAATACTTCGTAAATCTTAGCTATGAGGATTTTGGCTTCAAGGCTTAGTCACTTCAAAATTGAAATAAATTAGATGAAATGAGACAAGGACTTGAAATTATTAGTTATATGTAATGAAATGAAAGTGAGTAAACACAAAGTATAAAAATTTGAACTTGAATCAACCCTTTTGTATGAAAATTCAGCCAAGTATTTTTTTCTGGCCGAATTCCCCCTCAAATATATATTTGATTAATGAAAAAGCTTAGAAAAACACATCTATGTAATTGAGGACTCCCTCTTCGATGCACAAACCTTTCCATTTGGCTATCTATTGTCTCTAAGGTTGTGCTCCCCTGCAATCCTATATGCTCACTAGGGGTACCACACTCCAACATGAAAAATTCTAAGATATATTGTGATAGTGGGGGGGGGGGTGGTGTGGAGGGGGGAGTGTATGGGAAATTCTTGTTGCCACAAGAGGGCCTTGCCATGTTTAGTTCAACACTATGGGAGAAAATTTCTCATGTAGTAGTATTTATGGTGCTTTTTAAATTGTGGGAAATAGAAATTCCATACATTGTGATGCTTCTCGGTACAATATTATCGATTCATGGAGAAAGACCAATGGTGCCTTGAGTAGAACTGTAACAATGTGTGGGCGGGGGTCAGACTCATGAGATTCATTTTTAGTTCCATCACAATGAATTACAACCAAATTGGTTACAAAGGATTTAGGTGAAGTCAAAACCCATTGCATTCATTTTTTACTACCATAACAATGAACTACATCCAAATTGGTTATAGAGAATTACATTATTAAAAGTTAATTTTTAGCTTTAAAAATTAACTTAATAATTATAAAACTAAATCTCACTTGTATTCATAACATGGAAACACATAATATTAGATAATTAAACATTAATAAAAAGTATTTATAGTTTTTTTTAATTAATTATATAAAACTCAAATCCAAATTGGTTTAAAATTATAACTCAACATAATTAGTTATTAGTTATTATTTTGTAATTTTGGAAAATAAAAAATATAATTTTTTGAAGTGAGTATAATAAGATAAGAAAATATCATTCAATACATCTTTATATATTCATAAAATATAATGTTTTTAAAATTTATCAAAAATTTATATATTCATAAAATATAATTTTTTTAAATTTATCAAAAAATAAAATAATTACAGATTAAAAACTTTAACGATCATCGAAATTTAAAATTTATTTTCGGTCGCGCTTTCTTCCTCGCCTTTGGGGTATGCTAGTGTATTGGAATGAATGTTGAGGAGTTGAAAAAAAGGAAAGGCCAGAACAATAGTTAGGCATGGAACTATGCCTAGATCGATCTCCAGTATTCCCTACGACTATATGGAAATAGGTATAGGTCGCTACCCCGCCTTTGGGGTATGTTAGTGTATAGTAATGAATGTTGAGGAGTTGAAAAAAAGTAAAGGCCGGAGCAATATTTGGGCACAGCGCTGCACCTAGATCAATCTCCAATCTTCCCTGCGACTATATGGAAACAGGTATAGGTTGTTGGATCGATCTTTAGGATATCTAGATCTATTCTCGTTCTTCGAATTGTTTCAACTCTAACATCTTGGCTACAAATTTTTTCTATATTTTCACATGAAATGCAGCGATGATTCACTCGCAGTTAGGGTTTCACGGTTGAATTTGGATGCGTTGAGGGATCAACATGTTGAGGAGGATCTATTCAATGGATCGCCCACATAACATTGATTTTTTCGACGTCTATTTTCGCTGGGAAAGTTTGGATGATGATGACAATATCAGTGGTTCCTAAGAGTTCCAATTTACCCCAGCAAATACTTGCACAGGTATCCTTTTTCTCCTTTAATTCCTTCCTTGAATTTGATTGCTTCAAACAATCTACCCACTTTCAAAGATTTTCGCCAAAATTATGATTCATCAAAGTTGATTGAAATTAGGTTATTTTTGTCTTGTGTTTTCAATAATTTAGCTTCAAATGCACTAGCTACACAATTACTTTATTGGAAATGAAATTTATATTAAAGATAGGCCAAACCCTTATAGTAGTTTGGTAGCATACCACACAGGAACATAGTTCAAGAGCTTTTAGCAGAGGCAAATTCCCTTCACGTAGTTCCAAATTCATCTAAAGTAGAGCCCCAAGTTCCATGGCAGCATGGGGTAGGACCTTTGGATATGTTAAAAATTTGAATGCTCTGATACCATGTTAAAATTTTTAAAAGACAGAGGAAATGCTTTTCCTCAACACACAGAGTTCACACAGAGTTGCAGAAATTACTTTAATCAAGACAACATAGTTACGGAAGTTTACATAGAGTTGTTGAATTCACTTAATCCAGACCATACAGTTGCAGAAATAAAATTTTGAAGGTATTCCATTTAATACAGAGTGGCGGAGATTAAAATCGCATCTATAGAGGAGCAAATATAATCAAATAATTTTACTCGCGGTGAAACAAAGTAAACAGAGTGTTGCAGTAATAACGATACGTGAAAAATTTCTAGGATTATATCGCGACTAACCAAACTTTATATTATAACTTCAAATCATGAAATAAATTTTCACATATAGAGGTTGCGGCTCCTTTACCGTTAAAATAAGAGTTCTTACATTCACCAGGGTTGTAGAATTTACACACAGCAAAACCTGTAACTTGTTTTCACGCGCCCACCAAAATTTGCTTCACGATTTTCTCCTTCTTGTCTTTCCAGACTTACATCCGCCACATTACATTCTGCTACAACTTACATGTAAAATAAAAACATATATATCTAAGACATTTAATTCATGATAGACAGAATTTAATACAAAAGATGGGCGAACATCATTTTCTGAACATTACAGAAGTTCCGTGAAGTAAAAAACAGTTGTGGTTAAATGTTTTCCCATACAGTTTTACTAACCATGCATTAAATTTATATTTGACTTTAATAGTTTACTATGTTGTGAAATGGGTAAAATGTATTCAGCTCAGAACTTTTCCTTCTCTGCAAACTCAATCCGCAACCTGCAAAACATTCACTGAGGTATGGTTGCTTATCAGTGTATTTAACGTGGTGGTTGAGATTAATTCTCCAACACTCCCCCTTAATTGCAATTTCCGCCATTGACCATTCCCAAACAATCTCTGAGATAAACAAAATTTTCACCTACCAATGGCTTTGTGAAGATGTCTCCATATTGTTCTTCTAACCTACAATGATGCAACCCAATCTCACCATTGTTAACTAATTCTAGACTTATGAAATGATAGTTAGCATCAATGTGCTTTGTCCTCTTGTGAAAGACAGAATTCTTTGATAGTGCAATTTCAAAACTATTGTCACAGAAAATAGTGGTTGTTCCATCTTGTTCATGACATAAATCCTGCAACATCCTTATCATCCAAAATTCTTGACATGTTGTTGTTGTTGCGGAGACATATTTAGCTTTTGTTGTTGACAATAATACTATCGGTTGCTTCTTGGAAGCCCATGAAATGGCTCCCAAACCCAAATGAAAAACGTATCCTGACATGCTCTTTCTATCATCAACACTTCCTGCCCAATCACTGTCAGTGTAACTAACAGCCTGCTACGACTATACTACATCCTTGACACTTCTGCCAAATCATTGTCAGTCTTAATAACGGCCTAAAATCATCTATTGCAGAGTACAAAACACCATACTCCTTTGTCCCATTGACATGCTTTAAAATTATTTTGGCTGCTTTCCAATTTGTCTCCTTAGGTGTCTCCATGAACCTCGACACCAAACTCACTGCATACATTATGTCAGGCCTAGTTGCGGTCAAATACATTAGGCTTCCCACCATACTTTTGTATAATGTCGGATTAACATTGTTGCTGCAATCTTCCTTGCTCAACTTCAACCCCATGACAGTTGGAGTTGGTGTTGGCTTGTTGTTCTACATATTAAACCTCTCTAAAATGTCTACAACATACTTTGCTTGAGATATAAAAAATCCAATTTTTGTTTGCTTCACTTATATCCCCAAAAAATATCTTAACAACCCAAAGTCAGTCATTTCAAACTAACTTTTCATGACTAATTTGAAATTAGCAATGAGGAAATCATCACTCCCCATAAAAATCAAATCATATACATATAAAACGACAATAAGAAGCTTACCGTCACTTTCTTTGATGTAGAGAGTACGTTCACCGTCACATTTCTTGAACCCATTGTCCATCAAGTAAGCATCTATACTGCTATACCATGCGCACGGTGCTTGCTTCAGCCAATAAAGATCTTTTGCAACCTACACACCTTGTCTTCTTGGCCTTCTACCTCATAAACAGGAGGTTGCACAACATACACTTCCTATTTCAACACTCCATTTAAGAACGTTGATTTTACATCCATTTGATACACTTTCCATTTATGTTGCGCGGTAATCAACAACATTGTACACATTTTCTCCATCCTCGTGACTAGCACAAATGTTTCTGCATAGTCTCTTCCATGATGTTGCTTGTATCCTTTGACAACTAGCCTTGCTTTATGCCTTTCAATTTTTCCTTCAATGTTACTCTTGGTCTTATAGACCCACTTCACTCCAATGACTTATTTACCTTGTGGAATGTCCACTAACTCCCATGTGTCATTATTTTATATTTCTCCTATTTCTTCATCCATTGCCGCAACCCATTTATCTTCTTTAACTACATCCTCAAAGTGTATTGGGTCATATACATGACAAAATTATGCAAATAAAGAATTCAGACCAGCACTACTATCAACTTCATATTTCTCATAAATTTCATTTAAATTTCTGAATTTTGGTCTTCTTATGCTTGCTGAAGATGGGCTTGGTGTTGCGCTTTTAATAGATGGAGTTGTGGATCTTTGTGGTGTGCTTGGAGAAGCATTTGCTTGGTTACGAAACGTTGTCCTATTTTCTTTTTTGATGTCACATGTTGACTGCTTTGTTGAGCTTGTGTAGGTGGAGGAGGAGTCACTGTTGAGGAATTACTTGTTGAGGTCAATTCCTCTTTGTCTTCATGTGACATACATGTTTTCACATTCTTTGTCTTATCTAAACTTCCATCCCATGCTTCCTATTTTATGAACTGAACATATCTGAATATTATTACCTTCTTGGTTGATGGATTGTAGAGCTTGTATGCCTTGGATTCATTACTGTATCCAACAAATATACATTTCTCCCCCTTGTTGTCCAAATTCTTCCTCAACTTATCCAGGACATGTGCATACGCCATGCACCCAAACACTCTCACGTGAGTGACACTTTTCTTTCTTCCACTCCATGCCTCTTCAAGAACTATATTCATAACACTTTTTGTTGGACACCTATTAATAATATACGTTGCACAAGCGACAAATTCAACCTAATAATCATTTGGAAAATGATTTTCCTTCAACATACCCCTTGCCATTTCCATGATGGTCCTATTCTTTCTTTCCATGACACCTTTTTGCTGAGGTGTATACCTTGTTGTGAATTTCTTGTGAATTCCATGCTCCCTACAAAAACGTAGGAAGTCATTTGAGATATATTCGCCACCTCTATCAGTCCTCAACACTTTTATCTAGTGTCCACTTTTCTTCTCAACAAGAACTTTGTAGTGTCGAAGGTGCTCAAACACTTCACTTTTCTGTTTTAGGATATCGACCAATGTCAAGGTAAAAATATAATGGCTACCACCAATTGATGGTGTTTTCATTGGTCCACATAAATATGAATGGACAATTTCCAAAGGTGCCTTTTCCCTTATTGACTTTCCTGCTAGAAATGATTCTCTATGTTTTTTTCCCAAGATACCTCCTTCACATTGGTTGTCCGATTTTTCTATGAGTGACAATACTTTCACCATACCTTTCCTATGCAACAAGTTCAAACCTCCAAAGTTGAGATAACCAAATCTCAAATGCCATAACCAATTTTCATCTTTGACCTCTGCTTGAAAGTCTTCTTGTGTGTCAGTTGCTACATTTCTTTCATCCTTTTGTGAATTCATTGATAGTTGTGCTTGAGCACCTTCTTCCTTCAATTTTGATCTTATTTTGAGAGGAAACATTTTATTGTTTGTCATATGAACTTTTGCAATCAGTTTTCTACTTAGAGGCATATCCAAGATTATGCACACATCATTTTTTTAAAATAAATTGTAGCCCTTTTGCATGAGCTGCCCAATGCTTATGAGGTTATGTTTCAAACTAGGGACAAAGTAAAAATTTGACATGAACTTATTCTCTCCCTTATTTGTTAGAATGTCTACTTTTCCTTTTCCCATTACAAAGACTTTGATATTAGTCCCTAATTTCACTTCAGATTTCACACTTTCATCCAGATTGGAAAACATTTCTATGTTCCCAGTCATGTGGTTGCTACACCCTAAATCTAGAAACCATGCATCTCCTTGTTTTTCTTGTGCTATATGACAAGCTAAAAACATGCTATCATGGTTTTGATTTTCCTTTATGAAATTTGCACTATGTTTGTTACTTATGTCATATTGTTTCTTTCTACATTCATTTGCATAATGACCATGCCTCTTACAATAATGACATTGAACTTGAAATTTATCATACCTATGACCTTGTGCTTGATTTTGGCTTGGGCCTTGGCTTGGATTTTGATTGATGCCCCTTCCACTTGAGCTTGAAGGGATGTTTCTTCCACCTTTGTGTGGGATTCTTCCTCTTCCTCTATAATTTTATCTTCCTCGACCTCTACCTTGACCAAAGGAAACTTGTGTCTTGAAGGCATGCTCCAATGATGATTTTTTTGCTCTATTCAACCTATGCTCATGAGACATCAGTGATGCATGAAGCTCATCCACTGAAAACTGTGAGAGATATTTTATCTCTTCTATGGCCACAACTATGGCATCAAACCTTACTGGCACACTTCTCAAAACTTTCTCAACTATTCTCCTTTCCTCAAGTGTCTCACCATGAGACCTGATTTGGGTAACCAACCCAATTACTCATAATCTTTCATACAAATTGTCTCAAAATCTCTTCTCATCATTTGTAGTTTTGTTGTCTTCGCCTTTGCCAGGCTTTCGTAGGTTGTCTAGAGGGTATCCCATGCTTGTTTGGACTTTGTTGCTGTTGAAAATATTGTGAAGATACTTTCATAAAATGCTTGAAAAATATAGAAGAGGGCTTTGGAGTCCTTCTTCATGTTATCTCTTAACACATCCTTTTCTGCTTGTGTCAATGCATTGTATGCTATTGCATCTGTTGGTTCTTGGAAACCATTCTCCACCAATTCCCAAATATCTTGTGAGGAAAACAAAGCCTTCATTGTTATAGCCAAATAATCGTAATTTTTTTCATTAAACTGTGGTATTTGTGGATTAGTCAAGCTTTTGCTTGTTGCTACTGTTTTAACTGTGTAAACAAAAATTTCGCACTACGTAAAAAATTTCTCACTGTGTAAAAAATCTCACTGCTGGAGAATAAGCTTCACAAAAAAAACTTCCAGAGATCCTTTTAACTCCTTAGTAAAAAAACTTCCTTTTACTAAGATTTTAAACCCGCTCTGATACCATGTTAAAAATTTGAATGCTCTGATACCATGTTAAAAAATTTAAAAGACAGAGGAAATGCTTTTCCTCAACACACGAAGTTCACACAGAGTTTCAGAAATGACTTTAATCAAGACAACACAGTTACAGAAGTTTACACATAGTTGTGGAATTCACTTAATCTAGACCATACAGTTGCGGAAATCAAATTATGAAGGTATTCCTTTTAATACAGTGGAGATTAAAATCGCAACTTTAGGAGAAAATATAATCAAATAATTTTACTCACGGTGAAACAACATAAATAGAGTGTTGCCGTAATAACGATACGTGAAAAATTTCCAAGACTATATTGCAATTATCCAAACTTTATATAACTTCAAATCATGAAATACATTCACATATGGAGGCTGCAGCTCCTTTACCATTAAAACAAGAGTTCTTACATTCACCAGGGTTGAGGAATTTACACACAGCAAAACCTGCAACTTGTTTTCACATGCCCACCAAAATTTGCTCCACGATTTTCTCCTTCTTGTCTTTCCAGACTTACATCTACAACTTACATGTAAAATCAAAACATATATATCTAACACATTTAATTCATGACAAACATAATTTAATACAAAGGATGGGCGGACATCATTTTCTGAACATTACATAAGTTGCCTGAAGTTAACAATACTTGCGGATCAAATGTTTGCCCTTACAATTTTACTAACCATGCATTAAATTTATATTTGACTTTAATAGTTTACAATGTTGCGGAATGGGTAAAATGTACTCTGCTCAAAACTTGTCCTTCACTGAGGTATGGCTGCTTGTCATTGTATTTAACGAGGTGGTTGAGATTAATTCTCCAACAAGCGGTGGTTGAGATTAAGTCTCCAATAGGATAAATACACGCAAGGCTTCGAAGTGTTATTTATCAAGCTATCAAAGATATCTGCACTTTTCAAAACCTCATAGGCCTTCACAAGAATCAAACCTGGACTGGCATGGAAGCTGAACTATATGTTTCCACTGGGAGGTCTCTGCATTGAATTATTCAGCCTCTTCAAATTTCTCCACATATTCGAGCTTTTGCACAACATGGACAAGGACAACTTGCGGTGTAAAAAGTAGCATGGAAAACAATGGTGGTGCCACACCATGGCCATGCGGGCAAAGACTCTCTGCAAGTATCTTTAGTTAAAAAGGAAAACCACTAAGGAAACTCTTCGTGCCAAATAGAAGTTGAAAAAAACTCTCGAGGAGAAGAAAAAATTGTCGTTTCCCAAGCCCCTCGTATTGCATGCCTTTGTTATGCCCGTGGATACACATTCCGCTCCAAAACTTTCCAGAGGTACTGCAATTTCTTTGAAATCCCTGCGTTTGACGCTTATGAAAAAACTGGATGAATAGGTAGATGAAAAAGTGTTTTATAAAATATAGGAAAACATTAAGTTAAATTCAGTTGGCTAAGTTTGGTACAGGGAATAATGCAGAGCTGAGAAATGATTACAATAGTCCATGCCAACCCCAAAGGGGTAGGGACTCATAACACACAACGTGTAAAAGTTTTGAAAAGTTTTGAGGCCGAAATAACTACAGATGGTGGCAGCTTGCTCGCACCAGAGAAACATATTATCCTAGTATATAAATTATTGATATATTCTGGATACCATTATCTAAATACTAAAATTGAATAAGCCCCGGGTTTCAAAGTTCAGTAAATTGTCCTTTCTTTTTCAATCGTCTGCATTTCAATTCGAGGCCTTTCAATTTCTCTTCCAATTCTTCAACCTCTACAAAATCATTTTCATCGAGCCATTCTTGTACGCCATTTAACATTTGCTCCATATATTCTAAATTTGTGATGCTTCCCTTGGTTCTGGATTCTTTGACTCTACTTCTCATGTTGTAAACACAAGTAGCCAAATGTCCTCTCGTAATATGCCTCTTCTTGGCCTCTTCATCCTCTCGTCGGAATCTCTCTACATCACCAATTTGATTTCTTCAAACAATCTACCCACTTTTAAATAATTTCCCCAAAATTATGATTCATCTAAGTTGACTGAAATTAGGTTATTTGGGTTGTGTTTTCACGAATTTAGCTTCAAATGCACTAGCTGCACAATTTATTTATCGGCAATGAAATTTATATTAGAGAGAGGCTGAACTCTTATGGTAGTTTGGTAGCATACCACACAAGAACATAGTTTCTGATTGTGTAGTTGGTTTAATTTTCTTTCTTATATTATAAATTGAAGGATTTGAAAAGTCGTTAGAGCATGATGTTCTTTGTCCTTGTCCACTTGAGTGATATGTCTTAACATGATTACGTCTCTTAGATATTTCCACTGGATTTATCATACGATTCAATTAGTTATAGTTTTAGACTGTAAAAGAAAATGGTACGTAGCCCATCGGTCTATAAATTATGAGATCGTTGACTCAACTTGACTTCGGTATCTTTTTGAAGAATATTATAGGGCACATACAACTCTGTGTTTTTCTCAACATCTTTACCAGCTTCCATAATCTCTGAAGCAACTTCAGCAGACTCTATCTTGGCGATTGCTTTCAATTCTTCAAATAGTACTGCAGCAGTTTGGTATGCTTTTGCTAGTTGAGCTCGATTAGCCTCATCAGCTACATTATCAAGCACCTTAACATAGTTCTCATAGTATTGTTGAGATAAAAGTTCGGCATTTCTCTTGCATCACTTTTATGCTTCCTCGCTAGAAAAGTTGGTGTTGATATAAAGTTGGATGATCTCTCTGCCTTTTTCATTGTCTAATAATTATGTCTATGCACTCTACATATATGGATGCATGTTGATTAGAATGGCGCAAGCTTCCTTGGAAGGGCACAATTTTATAATGATTTAAAGCTATTAACACTAGCACAGAGGGGTTGCGAGTTGACACAAGATATTATGAGGGAAACTTTGTTTGGATCAATAGCATCTCAAATTCCTGCACCTCAAATTTCACCACCCACTATAGCTACACCATCTGTCTTTCTTCCCTCAGCGGGCATTAGAGATCCTATGATACAACTAAGTGTGGGAGGTGCTCAATAGTATATGCCTCAAGGAAATAATCGGTATTTACGGCCTGTGTCTCCATCGACTATTCCAAAACCAACCCCTTTGCAAGGAGCTTTCATGGGAATTTCTGGAGTTGGTACAATAGGTCAGTGACCACGAATTTCTAGTGGTTTTCTAGAGTGTTCAGGTTCAAGAATTGCTGGACCAACTTCCGTTGGACCTATTAACAATGTTTCTGCTGCGCAGGGTGTTAAAATTAGGGGGAAATGCTCCATTTTCACTCAAGAAAGATGGTCTTAGGCAGGCAAGTTCAACATTTCAAGAAGGGTTAATTCCATCACTACCATCAAAACCCTAGCAAGTAACATCAAATCTAGCTTGTCTACATGACTAAGTGATGTTAAAGGCATGTGTGCTAATGGAAATTATTTTTCTTCATTTTCAATTTTCTGTGGAGATGTTTTTTCTGCTACCCCCTCTCAATATAAACAGATTGTAGCTTCCCAACCTCTGTATTCAGTCAACAATGTTTCATCTTCTATGGCTTATCTACCTACACCAGCTACACCTGATCCAGATCTGGCTAAGCACAATGAGCTATTTAAATCACAATTGACATCAATTGTGCCTTTGTCTATTGGAGTTGGTGCAACGGCTTCAAGCCTCGGAGGAAACAGCCAATTGTCCCTTCCAAGGATGGTGCAGACTAATGCTCAAAAGTATACCAAGGTTTTCTCTGAGGTGGAAACTGAAAGGGATGGTAAAATCATCAGTGAACAAGCTCATGAACTTTTAGTGAGCTAGAAGCTTCCAAGAGGTATTGAAGAGACAAATCATAATCGAAAGTTGATGACTATTTCTATGCCATTTTACTGAAATGTTGGATTAATTGAGTCAGTGTGTGAGTTTACTCGATATCTTCATGGTTGTTGGCTTCTTAAAATTGGAATTTAATGTAACATTTCTAAAGGTTGATATAGACATGTCTGTGGACACATGAAGCTTTTCCAAAGGTTCTCAATTTTGTATGAAATAATAAATTAGTATTTAATGCTCATTTCATCATGTTTTATGTTGTTTCAATCAATAATGCTATCATAACAGCTATCCATTAGATATTCCGGTTTCTCATTTGAGGATTGAAATCCATGTTATCATTGAAATATATATAAATAAGGTTTGCCTTTAATGGAGACTTTGAAGGAAATGTTTGTCTGGCATCGTCATCACACTATCCTGATTTCAATTGTTGGTGTTCTTTTGGGTGCATCATTTAGAGGTTTAAAAGTAGGTTTGGGATTTGTATGACGAGGATGAAGAAAGTATGCTTTCTCTAAGGGATTTCTACATTGCACTCTATTTGATGGAACGATATAGAGAAGGTCGTCCCCTTCCTCCAGTGCTTCCTCCTGGTATTTAGATTGATGAAGCACTGAATTCTGGAGCTGAAGTGCAAACTACTACGAAACATTCAGTTATGTTCAGTCGAATGACCTGGCAGCAAAACCCGGGTATTTTTATTTTTACTACAGTTTTCTGAAAAAATACTTATGGTTCAAACTTGCACCTTCATTTCATCTTGTATTCAAGTCTTGTAAATGCAATTTTGTGCATCAATTGTTTTTCTGAATAGATGCAATTATATTTTGATTTCTTCAAAGTTGGTAATTGTTTATTGGATATTTTTTACTTGTACCATTCACTCAAATAATATATGTTTGTTTGGTTAATGTTATTTGGTTGGTTTCGATCTGTTAAAAGTGAACTTGGGTATGGCACTTTAACTTAACATAGGCTTACAACTGCATGTAGTCATGGTTTCTCGGCTTGGTATGAATGGTGATGTTCCTGGAAATATGTTAGGGAAATTTCAAGCACCTCGAAGTCATGGAATGAATATTGAACAGTCAGTTTAGCAGAAGCCCAGAGTGCCAGTTTTGGAAATTAATTTTGTAAATCAGCTCAGCCGGAATGAGCATAACACTTGAAGTCAAAACAGAAGGATGCAAAATAAGCAGAGAAAAAGGTATTCTTACAAATATCTCTCTTCAACAATTGCTTTGTTTTCAATGAATTTTTCACACTAATAGTGACAAAAGGCATCAACGGAAATTTGAGGTTTTATAGACTTATATATTGATGTTCCCATGTAATTAGATACAACTTATTATTTCACAGTATTGACTAGATATTGCAGCACCTATTGTATTCATTGTTGCATAGTTTGAGATGTTCTTATTGCATAGTTGGGTTGGAAATGGATGATATTTTAAAGTAATAAAATATTTGGTAATGAGCCAGTTTTGTTGGATCTTGAAATTTCTGATAGAAACTGTGCCCACGTGTAGCGCAAATAACAACAAGATTAAACCATACCATAAAATAACACTAACTAGGTTAATAATAGCTACCTTGTTTTGTTTCTAAATATTAGGATATAACATTAATGATCCTAATTTATTTGTAGATTAGGGCCATTATTAGCATGCTTTCGAGATGCTCGAATGGATGGCATGTCAATTATTTATAATATTTCTGAAGAAATTTTGGGGCATTCGGAACATGTGCGACTTCAAGTATGCACAAATCAAAGTCAATCATAAAGCCTAGCCATCTATATATCATAAATTTTCTTTAGAGTTAATTAGCTAGATAGGAATGTTTTATATGATATCACAACTCGTATTTAAGTTAAGATGAATATTCTTCTAAAAAATGTGGATACAACCAAAGCTTAAGGTATCATGGCATCCATAAGTTATTCATTTTGATAAAACAAAACAAATAGTGATTGCACTATTTGTATGAGTGTCACTAGTATTAGTGCAAAAGTTATTTTTGTTCACATTAAGGAAAGGATATTTAAATGGACATGAATCCATAAGAAAACAGGAAGGAAAAATGATACGTCGGCATATAACCAATGGTGGTAATGGAACTAATGAGCTTGTTATGATTAAGAACAAAGTAGTGGGTAATGGGTTACAAAGAAAACTTTCACCCTAGTTTATTATTGGAACTTTAATATATAAGATAATTAATAGTGAAAAGATATGAGTTGCTAGTGCGGGATTAATAGGTCATTTTTTATTGCGTTATTTCCTTGGTCTTGTAGATGAAATTTTCTTTACTAGTCCTTAACAATAAAGGGGAGTTTGTTCCATAGCTAATCATGTTTGTAGTTACTCTCAGGAAAATCTTTTTTTACACCCAAGGTTGACAATTTTTTTGAAATAGTGAATAAGCTAATGAGGAGAAGCATTGTACCCATGAACTATTTGGAATTTTATTTCTCAAAGAGTGCATCATGCCAAGGATGATGAGAAGTTATTTGATCTATACTCAAGGATGTAACTTTCTAAATTCAAACAGGTTTTGAGAACTCTTTTTACACATTAATATATGCATTTTTCAAGGAGTTATTTTATTAAAGGCCATGTTGTTTTGACATGCATTTGGAATTGTTCAATTTAGTAATTTCTAAGTATATACTTTTGACTAAAAATATCTTAAAGTACTTGACATGGTACTTAGATTTTTAAGATATTAATAGTTAATAATAAATCGTGTTTGTTGTTTAAAATCAATGTGAGATTGCAAGTTAGTTTATTTCTTGAAGTGCTCCTTAACCATTTATATCAAACAAAAAAATATTATGGATGATGAAGTACATATTAAAGAGAGGCATGTGTTTAAAATACATCTTACAAGTTAGGCATGTTGTATAACGGTAACTAGCCATCCATATTCTCTCTTACAACTAATGGATGCATGCATGGAATTCATTACTATTGTGTTTGTAACCAACATACAATGTGATGATTCATCACATTGTATTTCGTTTCATATCACATTTGGGTCATTTCTACCTTAATTGGTAAAGATACATGTATCCATAGTTATAAGATGAGACATCATGAGAAGGAATATATTTTTCTTCTATGGGTGTAAAGGAATACACATGAATTACATTTGGGGATTAAACCCTAAGAAGGGAAGAAAGGAGTTTTATAATTAATCTTTGGAACAACAATACTTGTTTGTTCTCCAAACTTCTCAATCTGAGCATATTTTAAAGGAGTGATAATTAGAGATTGGGGTTTTATTGAATTAATGAAATTTTCTGAAGTTGAGATTCTTTTGTTTTAGTTTTTTCTAATGATATTTTCCCACTTTGTGCCTCGCTCTGGGGTTGAACAACCTGAACATTTTCCAATGGGATTTTCTCATACAAAGCCCATTCAACTTTTCTCATAAAAAAAATTCCCACTTATCTATATCACCTTAGATCAAGTTTCTATTTCCCCTACATAAACAACTTGTGTTTGTGTACGTGGCACAACAACCTTCCTATTTGGATAGAATTCTCAATCCTTTCTCATTTTGTTGGGCATCATCTACTTTGTTTAAGAATTATTATTAATATATGAAATTTCCAGTGGTATGAATATTCCTCTCCTTGTTCCATATATCAAACACTTAATTTTTTTGTACATGGTGATCAAGTTTCTTATTATTGGTTTTTGGTGATCAATTTGACATTGAACATCTGTTGGAATGCTATATGAACCAAGTAACATGATTTATTATTATGTTTGATAGTCTTGAACCTTGATATAATACTCATATATTTATAACCTAAGTAACTAATGTGTGATATACAAAAAATTGAAACTTTGCATTGTTCTTATTACTACATAGTATATATTAATTGATATCCTTATGAATTGATTAGTAGTTATACACATTGTATACATGTGGGTTTAGCCTTCAATTTTTAACTCATGTTTTCCTTTTATGGTATATTTTACAGTGTTTGATATTCATTTTCCTCTTAATTGTATATCTTTACTGTGTTCTATATAGTGTCAAATCTAGTATTTTTTAAGGTTATATATTAGTTATTTCTAATTTATTCTAGTTATTTATTTCTAGTGCATATATGGGTGAAATCCCGAAGTTGGGAAACACTTTTTGGCGGAGGGCTAGAATTTGGGTGAAATTTTTAATTTCTCGTCCGATAAAATAGTCAACTCCATTTCTCGACCGAGAGTTTTTAAAACTCTCGTCTAAGAGATTTTTAATGTTTCGGACAAGAGTTTGATTGGGCTTGACCGGAGTTAAAATTCTCTCGGACGAGAGTTAAGTATTTTCTCATCCGAGAGTTGTGTTGACATAAACTCTCGGGAAGACTCTTGGACGAGAGTTTTTTAACTCTCGTCCGATAGTTTTTCTAACTCTAGTCCGAGAGTTTTTTTAACTCTCGTCCGAGAGTTTTATTCTTATAATAAAACCCAAAATTTCTTAACTTGCCTGACATTTTGCACTGTCGTTTACATTTTCACATTATTGTTTTCACGTTTTGTTGGACTGGAGCTGTCGTTTGGATTGGAGTTGTCGCCGTCGAGCCATCGTTATCATCTAGCCAGCCAGGTAAGCTTCTTCAACTAACCATTGAATATTTCTTTTTTCAGAGATAAAAATGTGTTGCCTTGCATATTCGGTGGAGTCTTTTATATTTAGATTAGAGCATTTGGGGAGGCCGAGATGAGCAGATTAATCGATTTCACAACTTGCCTCTATAATCATTAAACATAATTTGTTAACACCACATGCAGTGGTAGCTCAATATAGATATAAACATGATAAAAAATGTGTTTCCTTGCATATAAACCCCATAGTCACAGCATCATAATATAGCAGTTTCAAAACTGTTGAAAGGTCTCCTAAGCCAAAAAAGGAAAACCCCGTCTGGTGTGACCCTTTTGATGCTGGTAATAAAAATTTAAACCCCAAAAGATATAGTGAATGGAGAATCTTTCATTATTATCGACCATTATTAGTCTGAAATATTTGCAAGGATCTTTCACATGGATCAGGGCGATCTTGTTTAAGGTAAATGCAAGAGTCTTTTACATTTAGATTAGGGCCTCTCACTCACTGTGGAAGGTTACTCAATGGATCTTTATATATCTCTACAATGAAATTTGATGACTCTGTTTTGAGGCTCGATGATTTTGGTTGAATGGATTTGTTTTGAGGCTTGAAAACTAGCCCTTTTCGTGCAATACTTTGTCCAATACTTTGTCCACTTAATTGTATCAATACTTTGTCCACTTATTTGTATCGAGTTTTCCATAGTTCACAGTAATAGGGCACACCAAGCAACCTCTAACAAGCCTCCAAATTCACTATAATTAGGTCATTTAGCATTATTGTTTAAACATATACAAGGGCAGACCATATCTTCTAGCAAATAATCGAAATAGAATACAATTACTTACCCTTGAGGATGTTAACTTTTGCTCATGAAAGCTTGGCCCTTTGCACACTTTTAATCTCTAAAGATTCAGCCTCGATTAGGGCTTCTTGTAGCTAATGCTACAACTCCAATTATAGCTTATAAACCACTTGCAAATAAACCTTATCTTCAACGATGTTTCACTAGAAAATATGGCCCTTAGACATAGGTTTGTTCCAGCATTGAATGACCTCAGATCTGATCCAATTTAGGGCTCGAACCTCTGGAAACCAACTCAAAATATGCAACCCTATTCCCAAAAAAAACAGCCCTTTTGCATGCACAGAATCATCCATGAACTCAGCTTGTTGCCTGCCTTGATTGGGTGCTCCAAGACATACCTTACAGCCTTCCAAATAGGTTACCATAGGGGCTCAGCCTTACCTCCAAGACATAGAAAGTATGCAACCTATTCACAGAGATTGTGTCACCAAATATGCCCAGAAATACTCCAAACAAGATTGGCTAACCTCCTTCCTTACTCGGCCAATCAGATCATACACCATAGACACCCAAACTCTCCTTTTTCCACTTCGGTTAGGGCTCTCAATCCTGCGGCTACCTCAGAAGCCCTTTTTTAACTTTTGTCTGATGCAATTAATATGATTTAAATGAGCTCCAAGGCCTTCTATTTATATAAATAGATGAAGGAATCAAGGGGTTCCTTTTGGTGTCAATGTGACCCTTCATTTGTGAGGTTGACTTTGACAAAAAGCCTCTTTTAATTTTCCCTCGAGAATATTTAAATATATTCACCTTGATGATTGCTCACCCAAATAAATTTTATGCCACATTAAATGATAGGAGGAATACCAAGTCTATTTGAACACATTAATAATAATAATTTTCCTTTATCCAAATAAATTTTCTTTGGGTCAAGATGGTTTCTCCTTGGGGTAGTTCGGCTTCTCTTGGGGGAGTTCATCCCAAAGCTACTCCAAATTTCAACACTCCCTCTCAAAATTGATTGGGCTTAAAGAAAATTTCCCAGAAATGGCTATCCAACACCCCTTAAACAATAACAATATTTACTAAATCCTTCAAAACCTATAGTATGTGAAAGTATAATGGCTCAAGGTTTGGGATAAACATAAAGCAACATTGGGTGGTGGATCACCATGGCCCTTGTGGGTTAGGCCCCAATCATCCAGAACAATTTTAGGGATAACAATAATTGGTTCTCATCCATGATTGGTAGGTCCAATAGGCTTATTGGCTTTTGGTATGGTGAGACCAATTTTTTGAAAACCACAACCAAAATCAACTAGTTAAGGGTTCTACCAAACCAAAACAAGAAAGTGGTCCATATAGACTAGTTTTTTAACAAATTTACTAAAAACAACATAAAATATTAAAAAAATAATTAAAAAATACATATTCATTGACTTCAATGTAAATCCAAATAATTAGACACCAAATATGCAAAGTTTAGGTAGTTGGAATGCATGGAGTTTGTAGTGTGGTTGGGTTTTTTTCCACCCATCTTCTTACCAACAACAACATAGTTAGAGGCATTATCAGTGATAACCTAAACAACATTCTCCACACCCAGCTTGAGGACAATCACATTTCATAGCTGAAATAACAAGTTTGCATATTAATCCCCGTTAGATGCATTTATTGATCTAAAAAACAAGGATCCTTGTGTGAAAATAAAAAAGGAAATTAATCATGGTAAGAAACTTTCCATCATTCCATCCATTTGAGAAAAAATCACCCATTTTTTCCCCATGATTTTTCAATCTCTATAAACTAGTCATTTATGGATTAAACATTTCTTCTTCTTTTTTAATCTATAAAAATGGCCTTTGAAGCTCTTACTAACAACAACTATGAACTCTAGAGTAGATTGATAATAAGCTGAGTAGGAACTATTGAAGGGGATATCTTCATCATACCACAATTTGGCCATGTCCTCATAAGCATATTCCTTGTACTTATTCCAATGGTTTCAATGGTGGGTTGAGTGCAACTAATAGTGGTGGAGGAAGGTGGAATAAAACCAACAATACTCTCTCATTTGTGGAATTGAAAGTGAAAATATGGGATGTTTTTCATGAATGGGAGAAACATGTCTAAAGTGTTCCCTAAAAATTATAGAGTTAGAGGAGAAACCTTGAAAATTATGGCTACATTTCTATAGAATCTCTCTCCTTTTCTCTATCTTAGCTTGCATATCTTTCTGGCTGACCTTTTTCTGATTTATATTTCTCAATAAGGGTTTTCATTTCCTTTATAATTTCTAGATCCTCCATAGTAAACCTCATCATCGTTTAATTTTCCCTCAAATACTAACTAAGTGTTATTCCAGACTAAAAATCATAGCATTGGGTGGTGGGTCATCCTAGTCCTTTGGGGTTAGGCCCCAACCATCCATGCCAAGTTTAAGATTAATAAATATAGGATTTCATCCATTATTAGTAGGTTCAAGAGTATTTTCGACATTTGGTATGTTGATATCCTGTTTTGAAAATTATAACCAGAATCAACCAGGTGAGGGTCTAACGAAACTAGAATAAAAAACCAGGAGTTCCTGCCATGCTTAGATCAGGATGCTACATTATTTCCAACAAAAATTAATTCCTTATTCATAAGTTTGCATGATTTTTTTCTTTAATCTTCTTTTCTTACTCCTATTGATATTGTCCCTTTAGGACCATCTTTCTTGTAATTTCCTCAACTTCCATTTTTCTTTTGCAAATGTTTGAGTCTTTTATCCTTCAACATTTTTGCCCTTGATTTGTCTTTTTCCACCTAGTATAGAGACCACTAGTTGAATGAGGTAATTTTTCTTGTCTATTTGTTACGTTTTCCATCTTATCGCCTTTTCCATATCTCACAGTTAAGATCTTATGAAGATATCCCTTCATTCTTTGATACCTCAATTTTGTATAAATATGGTCTAAGTGACATTTAACCTTACTTTCTTCAAGGACTGTGACTATTCTCCTCATGAAAGGAATCTTGGTAACCCAACCAACTTATAGATCTCCCTGCAAAAATAAAGTCATTTAAAAAAAAATTGATTATAGAATGAAAGATACTTACTTGATAAGTGAAGATAAAGTCTTCATCTTGATTTCTTCGATGGTGGAGAAAAGATGTGTTAGTGATTTCTCTTTGAATGATCTTCTTCAAGGGTAAGGATTAGATCTTTGTTGTAATGATGATAAAGCCTTCTTTTTTGCACTCTTTTGTACCAGTCCTAGGAAAGCTCAGTTCCTAGTCTTTAGATAATATCCTTCCTTGACCAAGTCTGAGATCTTGTATAGCGATGCTGCTCTTTTATACACCTTATGATGATCTTCTCTTTTCTGCACTACTTTGCACTAGGACATGACGTAGCAGATTGAACCCAAAACTTCCTTGATTGCAGCATGTTGCACTTTGACACTAGAACATGTTCATGTACAAGGTTATCATTGTAGCAACATCAAGACCACAATGATACATCATTGTACTGTGACCTCTATATAACACCAAAACATAGTCCCTTGACCTTCCTGTGATCTTCCATTTGATACCGATGTTTACGGAGAATGACACCATACATTTAAATCGAGACATCATCTCGTAAAACATCGAAACACTGAACTGTGACATCATCTAAATTTCATCTACTATAATTGGTACTTGAACTAAGCCATTGTATCACTGTAAAATTATTATTGAGTAGCACTTAAACTAGCACCGAACCACTATGTCCCTGAGATTTTCTCCGAACCTGTAATATGATCCTTTCTCGACCTCCTGAAATTTTGACCTGAACCCAGAAGATAATTTGAAAATCTCAGAGGAAGATCTGAACTTGATTCACTGTAATTCGGTTCAAAAATCTCAAACCAAGCTGAACTCTGTCCATGTCTTTTTTGCGCAATCCATTGGGCTATTTCTGTTGAGAATTTGTATCACTGAATTTGTATCGAAATTTTTCTTTGTGAAAGCACAAAACTTCTTCTCTCTGAATTTGATCCCAGATAGTAACTTTTCTCTAATTTCAAAATCTTCTTGCCTATAAGGTGATCATATTTTGCCATAGCTCCGAAACCATGTTGAAAATCTGGAGGGGTTATAAATTCTCTTTTTGATAATTACTTGTGAGCTTGTTTGCTTATGTATTCTTCTTAATTAATCCTTCATCAAGTCAATTACCAAAGTGTACAGGACACAAATGATTTAAGCATAAGTAATACTTTTATTATAGGAAGGTAAATCACAGATTTACCTTCCTTTCATTAGACTTCAGAATTCATCACAGCCCTTGCGATATCTGCATTGTAACCTTGTAAGTATCTGCACTGTATTCTTCTCAAACTAGCTTCATCAATCTGCAGTCTATACCTTCAGTTTACACCTTCAGTCTATGCCTTCAGTTACTTCTATTTCAGGTGAATATGCATCCCTTTTAGCTACTTTACCATCTCAAATAAATCCGCAAACTCTATCTTGGTTGACCGAAAAACTTCCTCCTCAAATGAGCCGCAGAGAGGTTATTTATATAGACAATCTAATTGTCTTTTAGGCCGACCAGTCAGCACAATAGGGAGCCGACTTTATGGTTAATTATAGGCCGACATGAAGAATAGATATTTCAGCATTTGTAAGATTATCTTTGTGCATCTTTTGGGAGTCACCTCTTCACGGTATTTTTCCAAGATCTTGGAGTATATTTGTTGACTAGATCCTTCATGATCATGACTCTTAAATACATCTTATTATTTTGACTTCTTCTTTACATAAGAATATAATTACATAGTCAACATGAAGACTGACCTAGTTATACTTTTCAACATGCCATTGCGTTCACACATACATATTATAACACAAAAAACATAAAATGATAAGATCAATATCAATAAAAACATATGAGGAAGCATTTTTATCAATGAACATACGTGAAAATCTAGTTTAATCATCCATAGTTAGAGAGAAGCCATGTTGAGAAGAGGAACGTTGGTTACATCCTTATATGGCATGTAACCTCGGTCCCATAACTTGGTGAGTCACTTTAGCCTTGACCCGTGTCCATGTATGTTTTTGTAAACTTTGTATGCTAATGTCCATAGCTTGCTCCACCTCAACGCCGCATAATTGTAACCTTTGACCCTTGTCATCGTAACCTAAGCATGTGTTCCTATATGTCCTTGCGTCCCTGTAACCTCAACCTTGTAACATTGCGCTTTGACATAAACCATGTCCTCATAGAGACAATTTAACTTATTGCAAAGGAAAATAGGAGAGGTTTTAATTGGGATTGTAAATCAAATTTGGAAATTTTGAGTTTAATAACTAAAATTTTAGGATACAGGAAATAGATATAAAAAATTATTAACATTAACTTTTTATATGAGATTGCTAACAAAATTCCAGACATTGAAAAATTCTTACCATACTTTTTATACCATATAACTAATATTGTTGTTGGCTTCAAAATGTTGGAGCTATAGTACTTGTTATCCATTGGTTGATGACATGACTGTCGATTGATAATTTTTTTTCTAATTTTTTTATGAGGGGCAGAAATTTTATTTGATATTATAGCAACAATGCCATCAGGCGAGCCCTATAGAGACCCCTCCATGAGAGGAGGATTATCAGGTACATTGGTTGTTTAGTTATGTCATGTTTTCAAGTAGGTTATATTTATTGTTCGTTGTGAAAAATTGATTAATGTGAAATTTTTTTGTCCTGCACAGGTGGATGCACTCATATGACTCATGCGCCCAGACAAGAAATTGAACAAGAGGAGCCCCATAGACCTGTTCCCATTCGCCCCCAATTTCATATAGCCAATTCTAAGGATTATATTATACACGGTATAGGTACACATTAGATCAATTTCTGGTTAAAATGTTCAATTTTACGTTATATTCAATGTTGAATAGGTGAATTTTTTTTTCAAATGACATGTGTTTAATGTGAAAAAATTATGCTCCATAGGTGCAAATGTAGGAGTTGGGGTTGGCCCTATTGCTGGTGAGGGGCAAAGGAGAACAATGTCTTAGCCTGTGGCATCCATCCCACACTTGGATACTTCTCCTCCAAGTAAAATCTAAAGGAAAATTTATTATTTGATATAGGTTTATTGTGAAACTTGTGTTATAAAACAATTTAATGTTTTGTACAGTGGGTGTTAGAGACGTTCATTCCTCGGAAGGGAACCATCCTAGTATGAGCGAAGAGGAAGAGATAGTTTTTCCACCAGGTATTTTCAAATGATCGAAAAGTTTTTTAAATACAAATTTTGCTTATAAATTATTTAATTTTTAATATGTGCAATAATTTAACATGTTACAGGTGGTGGTAGTCACCCTCCTAGGGGTAGAGGTTGTAGGGTTCATGAGTTTGCTCGAAATCCGAGCTATGATCCCCTTTACACCCATCCCGGTGATATTCTTGAGCAGATGCCTTGGGAAGATACCATCTCCTTACTTACTGTTGATGGGATGAGGGAGCATTCCACGAGATTGCGTAATGAATTGCAAAGTTGCAATCTCTCTGCCCCTAGTCAAAATTGTCTCCAAATTGTTTTGCGCAATTTGGAGAGTTTTATAGAGACTTATCATGGGTTTGGACCATCAACCCAAGTTTTTTTTGACATGATGTGTAGGAGGAGAGAGTCAGTGATTGGTATTCAGTCCTACAATGAAGTTAAAAGTAAGGTCACTAAAGAAATGGCCTTTTCACTATTTGACTTGCGGCCTAAAGACAAAAAACGTCTGAAGATTGCAAGATTCAATGATCCCAATATTGCACCTTATATTTATGAGAATTTCCTATATGCATACGGGAAGTTCTCAAATAATGATGAGGTGCTACAATATTTTGTTAGGATTTTGTTTGCTCAATTCCGAGAGCACATGGACCCTAACTATACAGATACTGGGTCCAAATTCTATGGAGCTGGAAAAGGTCGTACATATGAACGACTTGATGCTATGTGAGATGTTGGGTTTAGGCCTCCAGCACCTCGTTTAGCACCTCGACCACCTAGGGTAGTTACACTTCCAGAGGAGTTAGCCCTTATCTCTAGTGTTGCGTCACAAATGAGGGAGAAGATACAAGAACATATTGCAGCTGCTTTAGGAGGGGTGGAAGTCGGCTTAGGGACAAGCCAACCTTCATCTAGTGCAGGAGTTCGTTCATTTGTGAGTATTCCAAATGACGTGTTGAGGGAGATGGAGTGAGATGAGCTTATGGAGTATGCATCCTCATGTAGAGACTTCTATGAGTGATCCATTACATGACAAATGCACACCATGGGCGAGGTATGTACAAGCATGTTTTGATCTATTTTAAAATACACATTTATAAGATGAGCTAGAGTGCATGTAACATGTTTTTTTGGTGTATATACATTTAGTAGATCCAAAAATTTATGCCAATATATTTATTTAACTTATGCAGTTTACAAAATTCTTAGAACAACATTGCCTTGCTCCTAGTCCTCATTCTGTAGATCATGGACATGATCATGTACAGGTACCACATTCATTTCTATCTATCTATATTTTTGTACATCAAATTGAAATTGAATTTATGTCACATAATTTTATATGGTATGAGTATTAACATTATGGAATTTTTAGGTTAGCGCTACACATCAAGGGCTTCCTGAAGACATTATTCCTTCTCAGGTTCCAGTTGTGACACAGGTATTGATACTTTTCGTTAAGCATATTTATAATGTTTATTATATTTCTTTTCACAATTTTTTCTATTAACTTTGGTTTCTAATTTTTAGGCTACACCCCATATTGACATGATGCAGACTGAGCCTCAAGGAGATCGTGTAGGCTCTGGGTTAGAGAGTCTACATTAAACCATGGTAACCTCTTACCATTTCTTCGTTGGTATCATTGCCACATTATAAATAGGCTATCTAGTGAATTTATAGATAGTTGAGAGGTTCCTTTATGTATCTAGTGAATGCTAAAAATAATATTTAATTTTCAGTAAAAACTTTGAGCCATAGTCAATTCACTAGGTTATTGACAGTATAGGTGCTTCATTTGGCTTAGAGGAATAAAAAAATTTGTTTCCTTGACCATCTCAAACACTGTTACAATGTCAATATGTTGTAATTCCTACTCAAGTCCCTGAAAAATAAGGAATCCCATGCACAAAAAGCAAACATACCAAGATATTTCATCTCTCTCCATGGCCTTATCAGGTTACTCATGGTACAAGCTCTAAAAAAAGCAAGAAAATCCTGGGAAGAAGTCAT
>CM076572.1:780127896-780408221 GCA_034641835.2 Pinus albicaulis
CCCATAGCCGGCTTTGCCTTGATTTCCTTTGGAAGCGTCGTCAAAGTTTAGTTTGAAGGTGTTCTTTGGAGTAGGGATCCAAGAAGTTTTGGTGTGATCTGTTCTAGGGATTTTTTTCACTGGCTCTCGAAGGTGAAGCTGAATTCCCCAGTTATCCCAGATCGATTTTTCTTTTGCTAGAGTTGGATAGTCCTTCGTGTCCGAAGAATGCAGAGCTAGGGTCTCAGAGAGAATGAGACAGAAGTTCCTCCATATGATGTCAAGCGGCGTTTTTTGATCCCTAAAGATGTGTATGTTTCTTTCCTTCCAAATTGTCCACAGGAGGAGACCTGGGATTATTCTCCAGAGTTGGTTTAGGATTTCGCTTTTGTAGGGATTCTTATGCCAGTTCCTGATGGATTTGACAATGTATTTGGAGGGACGACAATTTCGTTGACATCTAAAGCTTACTTTTTCCCAGAGTTGGTTGGCTAGAGAGCAATAGTTTAGAAGGTGATGCTGCGTTTCCTCATGAGTGCCGCAGTTTGGGCATATTGAGGGGCCATGAAAGCTTCATTTTCTTAAGTTGTCCCAAGTAAGAATTCTTTGATGCCCAAAGAGCCAGAGAAAAAGTGAGACTTTGGGCCAAACCTCCGGGCTCTAAATTTTGTTCCATAGGGGATCTTTGGGCCTAGGATCGTAACTGATCAATTTGAAGGCTTCCGGGGTGGAGAAGGAACCTTTTGGCATATATCCCCATCTGAGAATATCCCTAACAAGAAATGTTCTAACACACCTTCTTTTGAGTTCAGTGTTTAATGCTGCTTTTCTGTGTTCATATATGTTCCCTATGATCTCTTCAACCTGCTTCCACTATCTATAGCTCTGCCTCGTATTGTCTGCCCAATGTTGCTGCACTGTATCCATTTGCTGTCTGTTCCAGTCCTGTCCTGGAGGCGGCCTGTAGGTGTTAGTTAATTTGGGAAATTGGTTCCAGGAATCTGTCCAGAATCTTGCAGAGCCACCATTCCTTAATTCCCCAAAACTGTGTTGTTGTATAAGAAGGTGATGATGTTTGGTTGCATTCCATATGAGAGATCCTTTCTCCGTTGGAGTGAATCTGATTAATTCTTCCTGAGGTCTGTGGTTTGCGTACTTGGCTGTCCAGATGATTTCCCATGGTTTATTAGGGGCGGTGAGCTAGCTCCACCAAATTTTGGCTCCCATTATTGCATTGCTATGGGCTAGATCATGCAGTCCTATTCCTCCTTGTTCCTTTGGCTTGCATACCACTGACCATTTGACCAGAGCCCATTTTCGATGTGTTCCTTTGGAACCCCACAGGAAGTCCCTCTGTAGGGCCTTTATTCTTTTGAGAACCCATTTGGGCGCAGCTAAGAGGGAGAAAAGGTACAAAGGCATGGACTGTAACACTGCCTTGATGAGAACTACTCTACTGGCAATATTCAAAGATCTGTGAGTCCAAGAGGAAAGGTGAGCTTCGAGTTTTTCTAGGAGCTCACGCCATGAGGCATGCTTTAAGGAAGAAGCAATTAAGGGGGCGCCTAAGTATTTTGACGGGAGGGAGGCAATGGAGAAACCAAGGATGCAGGCGATGGCTCTTTGAGTGAAGGGAGGGGTGTGAAATAAGAAGAGCTCGGATTTAGCAGAATTAATGCACGCACCCGAGGCTTCCGAAAAGTCATTCAACAGGGATTTAAGTCGGGAGGCTTCGAGTACAGAAGGGTAACCAAACACCATAATGTCATCCACAAATTGCTGATGAGTTTGGGCAGGGGAGTTGTGAACAGAGAGGCCCCTAATCTACTGGGAGTGGAGGGCGATTTTGAGAAGTCGCCCTAGGCCTTCCGCCATTAAGACGAAGAGGAAGGGGGACAGAGGGTCCCCTTGTCAGATTCCTCTAGAGGGGGTAAAGGGACGCGAGGGAATGCCATTGATGAGGATTGAGAAGAAAGAGGAGGAGATAAGGTTATGAACCCAGCGAATCTAAGTGGGGGAAAAACCAAAAGCAGATAATACTTTCTGAATGTACGTCCAACTTAATCTATCAAAAGCTTTTGAGAGGTCAATCTTGAGAATCATACCTGCCTGTTTCGTTTCCTTGAGGGAATGGAGGATTTCATGTGTGAGAATTATGCCATCCAGAATTTTCCTTCCTTCAACATAGCTAGCTTGCTCGGGCGAGATGAGAAGGGGCAAAAGCGGTTTTATTCTGTTGGCAATGACTTTCGAAATAACCTTGTAGATGATGTTGCATAAGGCAATAGGGCGGAATTTTTCCGGTGTGCAGGAAGCGTCTTCTTTGGGGATTAGTGCAATGAAGGTTGCGTTCAATGATGGGAGGAGCCAATTCATTGAGCGCGATTCCTCCACTACCAACCAAACCTCCTCTTTGATTAGCTCCCAGAATTTGTGAAAGAAGGTGATTGTAAATCCATCCGGTCTAGGAGCCTTTCCCTCTTTGAGCTGTTTCATGGCTGTATCCACCTCCAGACATGAGACAGGGCGCAGTAGGAGTTGATTATGCTCGTCATTTATTAACTTAGGAATATTCTGAGTGATTTTGTCGATGGCTGGCAATTTGTCCTTGAGAGGCTCTTGATGCATTGTGTGGAAGTGATTGATGAACACCTGTTCGATCTCAGAGTGTTCTTCCACTTTCTCCCCATCCTGATTCTTAACAAATGAGATTGTATTATGCATGCGTCGTTGAATCGTGGACCTGTGGAAAAATTTAGTGTTTCTTTCACCCTCCTTCAGCCATCTTATATGAGATTTTTGCCTCCATAAAATTTCCTCCTGCTTTGATCTTTCCTCCATCTGGGATCGAAGTTGCTTTTCCTTTTCCATAGCTTGTTCCGTGTAACCCTCCGTGATAATACTTTGCTGGAGAGCGTCCATTTCTTTGTTTAGATTCTGCTAAGCCTGAAAGATGTTGCCGAAAGTGGAATGATTCCAGCTCTTGATGTGGCCTTTTAAGAATTTGAGCTTCTGCTGGAATTGGAACATTTTGGATCCTTCTCGCGGTTTGAAGGTTTTCCACAGCGAGCTGATGAGGTCATTGGATGCAGGATGATTGAGCCATAAGGCTTCAAAGCGAAAAGGGCGTCGCACCGAGTGACCCGACCTTTGCCAATGAAGTGAAATCAGCCAATGGTCAAAGCCCGTTAGAGGGAGGATGGAGGAGAAGATATCGCCTCCCAAATGTACTGCATTATCTGAAAGAAGAAATCTATCTAACTTAGATGCTATGTTCTGCCGACCCGTTCTGCGATTGCTCCAGGTGAAAGTACCATTGCAGAATTGCATATCAATCAACTGTTGGTCATGAATGAAATCTTTGAAAAGGCTGCTCTCTGGATCTAGCCTGGCTCTGCCCCCCATTTTTTCCTCCAACTTGGTGATCATGTTAAAATCACCTCCTAAAATCCATAGGGGATGCAATCTGTCCTGATTGAGCACTCCTATAGTCTCTAGGAGAGCATTTTTACTAGTGATGTTCTGAGGGAAGTAGACGTTTGTGAGGTGACCATGTATATTGGTCCCAATAATATGAAAAGTTGCATGTATTATGTGGTGGGAAGCATCGAAGTTTGAGAGAGAGATTTCTTGAGTATTCCAGGCAATGGCCAGCCCACCAGAGGCACCCGAGGCATCCACCACGACGGAGTGACAACCAGGCCAAGCTTTTGAAAGAATGTTGCCTAGTGTGCTGCTATTACATTTTGTTTCTTGCATGAAAAAAAATTGAGGCTTCTTCTACTTTACCATGTTTTTTATCATTCTGTGTTTCCCGAGACTATTAAGTCCTCTAAGGTTCCATGAAGTGAGCTTCATGATTCACTATTTGGGAGAGGCTTGTAGTACTTCGTCAACTTGGCATATCTACCGGAATCAATGAGGATTTTTCCCACGATGATTTTTCTTTCCAGATCTGTCTTCCTTCCCCTCTTCTTGGATTCTTTTGGGTTTTGATTGCCATCCAAGCTCCTACCTGGTTGGATTCCCAATTCTTTCTGTCTGAAAGCCCTGAAAATAATTACTTCCAGCGTGTCTATCTGATGTTATGGAATCTTGTCAAATTTTTTTTTCCGGCATGCTTGTTCGAGCTCAAGGATATCAAGCCCTCTCATGTCAATGCTTTCTGGTTCTTCTTCCATGTTTTAGGCTTGACTGCTTTCTGCTTCAGGTAGGTTGGGAATGCATTCCACATCCATACCATTTGGTTTCCAATCTGGGTCTTTAAAAGGTGTTTCCTGTTGACCAATCTGAATCCCCTTGGAATGAGGATTAGGAGGGGAATTAGGCGTAAGGTGAGGCAAGGTCGAGTTGACTACTTGGGTATCAATCGGGTTGGCTTGAAGGGATTTTTCCATGAAATTTTCTAAGACTTCAAAGCTGTTGCTTGTAGAGGGTTTGGAGTTGCCAGGGTGGATGGGCTTTTTCCCATTGGGAGGTTTCTTATGGGATCTTCTTCGGCTGGTGAGTTTGGTAAACCCTTCCAGAGTAGATGATTCCGGGTGTTCTGTGGTCGATGGCTTAGCATTGAGCGGACAATCCCTAAAGAGATGCCCATGAATGTGACATCTACGACAATGGAAAGGAACATTTTCAAAGTCTAGGGGTTGAGTCCATTCAAAATCATCGTGGAAGAGGCTTACCGAATCAGGGAGAGCTTGGTCCAGACGCATGTAGACACATATGCGAGCATACGAGGTATAACGGTGCAGCTTCGTTTCCTCCGAGATTTTTATGAACTCCCCCAACCCCCTGCCAATGTCTTTAAGTGATTCTTCATCCCAGTACTCCAAAGGGAGTGAGTACATCGTGATCCAAACCAGAGCCGAGCTTAAATCTTCCGTATCTAGGTTGAATCTCTCCACCCAATCTCGCAGATACAGACCGGCAGAGTTAAAGAAATACGGCCCTTCATCTAACACCCTATTGCGATCCTCGATACAGATGAAAATAACAGTGAAGAAACCCTTGGGTCCAAGCTGAAGGGTGATGTGCCCTTTGGGTTTCCATTTTGCCGAAATCCATCCTTGCAGTGCTTTTTTCGTAGGCCAGAAGCCAATAAATTTACCTATTAGAGCATGATCCCTCATAAACTAGATTTGACCATTAATCCTGTGGCTTGGAAGCTTGATTTTTGGTCTTTCCGCTGCGATTGGTTTGCGGGTAGTGGATTTCACTGTGGGGGTATCTTTCTGCCCCGAGCCTTCGTCCTGTGCCTCATTTTTCTTTTCGTTTGTATCTTGTGGCGTACCAATGCATTTCATTTGTCCAGAATTAGCAGGGAGCGTTTGGTGCTCTTTGAGTGCATGAAGGTTCCAATGAATTTGTTTTGTCGTTTCTGACGAGGGAAGCTGTACGCCCTCCAGAAGGGCTTTGTCATGGAAAAAGGACAATTCAGTCCAGCCTTGGAATCTGCGAGAGTGTAGTGGTCGAGAGGTAAGCGAAGCTTACAAAGTCGATCGCGCAGGTGCGGGGAAGCGAAACCCTGCAGGCCCAGCTGCATTCTTTCCTAATGAAAATGGTATATTAATTATTACCTTTCTTGTTTACATGATATCATGTACAAGATGTGTGCCCAATAAGGTCTCATTAACCTCAATAGCTATATTTTTTAATGAGAAGAAAATATGCTTAAAAAATATAGAGTAATGCTCTAACATTTTTAAGTAATAAAATTTTACAACTTGTTTTATTTATTTTTAATATGACAAAACATATGTCAAAAAATTATAACATTTGAAATTTGGTGGGTGTGTTAACCATTTTAACTTTGGTGGCTTATCAATTCTAGGGAAAGCTAAAGAATGAGCACAGGGTTACTGGATATTTGAGGGTTCAGTAGTTTTGGCCGTTAAACATTTTTGCGAAAACAAAGCTTTCAGAGATTCTGTGCAATGATGGTTTTCGGGGACCTTTAAACAGGAAGAAAGGAAGGATTTTAGGCCGCCGTAAGTGCGAATTTAGGCATTCTGTTGCGCTTCATCATGTTCTCAACTATCTCCATTTACTGAAATGCGGACTCGTTCATCTGAGATTTTGGGGATAGTGATATTATTGTAATGATTTTGACTGGTGTTTTGTTTTGATCTTCTGTTATATTTTGGAATGTAGATCTCCATGTTAGATGCTGGAAGGTCCTTCAAACTGGGGCTAGCATGCCAAAAGAAGCAATGTCACATGACCAACCAATGAGGTGCTTCAGATTGTGGTTGGAATTCTAGTACCTGTTCTTTTTTTCTTGTGAATTTTATCCAGAAGTTGTAATATGCTTGCAGGAACCAGGGTTGTATTACGTATGGCAAGAACCATTACTGAAGTTTCGGAGTGTGCTTCTAAGTTTTTTTTATTATGTAATGCTTCGTATGCAGGTTCTCTGCTCGACATGGAAGGATGATGGCACTGCTATTTTCTCTGTTGGCTGTGATAAACAAGATAAAATGTGGCCATTGCTGACTAGGGGCCAGCTAGTGACTGTGGCTATGCATGATGCACCTATTAAGGAAATTGCATGGATTCCAGCAATGAACTTGCTTGCAACTGGAAGCTGGGACAAGACACTTAAGTATGTATATGATGGTTTTATTTGATTCTGTCTCTCTTTACTTATTTATGTTATGAGGTTGCTTGTAAATGTTAGTGGAGTTGTGACCTTCTGAATTTTAAACCCATTTGAGCACAGTGCCAAAAATTTAATATCTTTTAGGCTTTGAGTGAAATATAAACTTCTCATATGGCCAATTTTTTTATAAAATTATATGAGATAAAGGGAAAAAAATTTGTTAGATTAACCCAGGTCCTAGATTAACTACTCAACATTCTTCTCTTACTACCATAGCCTCGTACCTATGTAATCCTTGTTAGAAATAGAGACACCTTCCTTTTAATTTGGATTAGCATTGTATTCTGCAAATCTTCATATAAATTGTGTTGTCCCTGGTGATAACTTTTAATGCCTGGATCTCCTGCTTTCAACTGTCTATCACTCTCTCCTTTTATCCTATGCACTGCTCCACAGGTACATGACCAAAGGTTGACTGGAACATCGGAAACTTGAAGTTATTTAAGACTGCATCAACCTCTCCTCCAAACTTGAAGCAAATTTTGAAAGCTTCCTCAGCCTTTTCCTCTAAGGCTCTAGCCCTATCGAGACATTTACAAGCTTTAGAAAAACAGATTATTTTTTCCAAGTCACGGAGATGAGGAATGTCTACCCCCTCATCAGGATACTGTATTTTCCATTGAATGATGTCATCTAGCATATTTATAATATTCTCCAATTCTTCCTTGACAGGCACCATCCTCTTTATATAATCATCAAACTTAGGAGTTTTATCTTTGATGCCCTAAATGCTCCTGTAGAATTATTTCTGAACCGTACTCAGTTCCTCTTGGATCTCAAGTGATTTCCCTTTGAACTCTTTAACTGAGTCTAGTTCACCTTGCTACTGGAGTTTTAGCTCTGTAATTCTTTGCTTAGCAACACTGAGTTCCAACTGAGAAACATAGACCTTTCTCTTCAGCATGGCAACATTATCACCTGTTGCTTGGGCCATGGTAATACTGGCAGCTGCAGTCATCTCTGAATCAACTGTTGTTTCATGAATGAGAACCTCCTTAGTGACAATTGCTCCCCCAACCTTATCATTTTGGAAACTCTCCTGCTGACTTTGTTCTTCTTGTATTCATAATTGAATGTTTTCAATACTACTACTGGGTCAGCCATGGTCATGGGGAAAAATTGCTCCTTCTCCATTTCTTCAATCTTACATGGTTCAACTGGAGACTGAGGAGTGGGGTTTATCTTCGGAGATGATGGAATGCCAAGGTGTTCAATCCTTTTATCTTTCCACATAGCTTATTCCTTCTTCTTTTGGAGTTCCTCATCTATTTTCCTCCAAAGCTCTTCATCTCTTTTCCTTTGTTTTTCCTGTTGCTTGATTCTTTTTTCATTTTCCAAAGCCAATTATTTCACCAAGTCATCTTGTTTTTCTTTCCTTCTCGGTTCTTCTACCTCCTTCACTACTTGCTCTTCTTCAATCCTCCTCTTGATTCTGTCTACTTCTTTCTCCAATGCTTCCTTCATCTCCTTCACCTGTTCCAACACCCTCTGGAGCTTTTCAACTTCTTCTTGGAGGTTGACAATAGGTGAAGCATGGGTCTATTCGGCCTTCTTCTGAGGTCCTTGATTTAGCTTTGCTTTAACCTCAATGGATAAATAAGTCTCTTGAATATTTCCTCATTAGTATCCCTCTCATGGGTATAAGACCACATCTGGTTTGACATCCACACAATGACTATTAACAAAAGCTTCAGGATCATGTTTCCTGAATCTTATCTCTCCAAAATTATATGATTCAATTTCACTAGCCTCTTTCATGGCTTGGTTGGTGGGATCAAATACATAGTATCTGATCCTGATAGGAAAATTAGGCCATATGGACCACTTTTCCCTCTTAAGAGTACCTATCACTCGATGAGAAAATGTATGATATAATATTTCCAATAGAACCACTATGTCTGGAGCATATAAAGGTAGTAGATGAGGAGCTCTCAATGCACCATCTCCATTACACCATTACACCATACACCATAGGGCTCACAAGAGGAAATATGAAAAAAAAATAATACACCATCAATCTACTCTCAGAAGAGATGAAAACAATGCACCATCAATCTCCTCTCAGGAGAGATTAACATAGTGCACCATCAATCTCCTCTGAAGAGATATGAAAATAGTACACCATCAATCTCCTCTTAGGGAGAGATGAAATTTGTACACCATTAATCTCTTCTTAGGGAGAGATGAAATTTGTACACCGTCAATATCCTCTCAAGGAGAGATGAAATTTGTACCTCATGATTGCAAGCCTCAGAACCAAATTCCCTGACCACATAGGTCTTACGGTAACCCGATGATGCTATCAAACCAATGCTCCCTCTCAAAGGGATCCTTAGCCATTCTAGGCTTCTTACATAATCTTCAACCTACTCAAAAGAAGAAAGGTAGCCATGGTGGATTTCAATACTTGTTTTATTAGTAACATCTAGCTATTCGTCCAACTTTAACCAAAGCTTTGAACAAAAGCGAACACCAACAACCTATCAATGCTATTTCTTTGCTCAACAACATATTCTTGCAACTTTTTCTTCATCAAGGAAGTAGCCATGGGCTCACAATCCATCATGCCACATTCTCAACAAGTATTTTATCAGGTTCATGTAACACTTTCAATCAACTCCCTCTTACACTAAAGAGGTTCTCATCCTTTGTGAGAAATATATCATCAACACAGAGATAATTTCACAAATTCGTCTTCAGTAGATCAACTTCTTCCTTCAGGACTTCAAGCCATCTTCATATTTGAACTTGTAAATTTATGTAGATGTTCTATGCTTGATGCAACTTTACTTTCACTACAACAATCACACAATCAAGTAAAGTGCTGATAGAACATACCAGTAGATCAACAGAAGACAAACCAAAAACAGATAAATGTGTTGGTGCGTTACGGCGGTCAACAGGATGCTTCAACCAAAAAAGTCTCCTTGGTCAGCCAACCCAGCATGTGTCACAACAACCCTCAAAACATCCACACGGTCAACTCAAAGTCAACCCCAGAAAATTCAATGCTTCCCAGAAAAGTCAACGCAAAACAGCAGCAAGCAGCAGCATTCAACAATAACAGTAACTAAATTGGCATGAGGTTTAGGTCTTAGAGTATTAAACTTTATTACTCCTCTCATTGGGAGAAATTAAATCTTTTAATGCAGATCAAACATCGTGTGTCATCCCGCCGTTTCTGATCAGGAGGAAGAGATTTGGATAACTTAACCATTTTAGGATTCTCTTCAGTTCCTAAATTATGTTCTTCAATATCTTCTTTCACTGGTTCCATTTTGGGTTTCTTTGGAATATCATTTGAGTCGAAAAGATCTTCTAAAGGAGTTAATCCCTTAGGTAAATGATTGTCCTTCAAGTTAATGATTTCAGATTCATCTTCTATAATTTCATCAACTTCCATTTGTTCAAGGTTTTGCATGTCTTTTTTAGTGAACTTTGTTGGATGCAGAAGTTGAATTGCATTCTCTTCTGAAATATCTGTTTCTTGTTCATTTATTTGATCAGATTCAATGACTATGTCTTCATCTATGCTACTGTTATAAAATTCATTCTCTAATGTCAAAAAGTTGTTAATCTGCTCATTACTTGCAAATACTTGCCAATTCTTGAAATTGTCTGGTATAACTGGTCTATGTCTAATCTCAGCTGTGAACTGATGATTAGGTTCAAAAGGTAATTTACAAGTACTGGCAAACATTGCAAGACTATGAGCATGCAAATTTTGTTTTCTAGGGATTTTGGCACGCTGAGCTTGCATAAAAGTATTGAGAATTTCTACAACTGTTCCTCTATATTCTCTCAATCTGGGATCTTTTGTCGAACATTCACCGTTGATCTGTTGAATAATCAAATCAGAGTCTCCTATTACAGATACTCTAATTGCTCCTAATCTTTTGACAAGTTTAAGCCCTAACAAAAGAGCTTCATACTCTGCCATATTATTAGTGCATTTAAAGTTTAGTCTATAAGCATGACCTTCAGCATGATCGTTCTCAAGATTATGTATCCAAATTCCATCTCCTTCTCCTAACTTATTGACTGAACCATAAAATTCTAAATGCCACAGAATTTCATGTTCATAATTAGTATCAGGATATTCAGGAACTTTCTTAATAGTGAGATCTGACTCTTTACTTTCTTCTGTTTTTTCTTGGGTATCTGATGTTTTATTGTCTTCAGAAATTTCTTCGATTTGAACACCTTATTTTTTATTTGCAATTTCTTTTGGTTATGTTACTGGCACTTCTAATTCAGTAGGAAGGTCAAATTCAACATTATAAATAATGAAAGAATCCATATCAGAATGTACTGAGTAGATGGGGAAGTGTTCAGGCTTCTCATGACTACTGACTGCATATTTCATCAAGGTTTCTCTGTATAGTCTTTTAGGTTGACCAAATACTGAAATAGTAGCATATGACATATCCAATTGAAGAGATCCTCCAAGTTTGGCACCCCAGGATCTGGACAATAACATACCATATTTGGGAGGAATATTTGCTACTACTATATCCATCAGAATAGATTTTGTAGGATATTGAACCAAAGTAACACACAAATCTTTAATCAATCCTAAACATCTCACCTGACTTGAATCAAAAGAAAACAGGTCTTTGTAGGGTCGGGTGATGTCTAGGTTCAATTTTTCCATTACAGCTTTGGGCATTAAATTATGAGATGCCCCAGAATCAACCATGGTGTTATGAAGTATTTTTTCATGTACATTCAAACTCACATAGAAAGGAGGAGTTCCTCCATTTCCTGGTTTTCCATTTACTTCAGGGCCAAATAATAATTTAGGGCGGTCGTCAAAAATATTTACTGAATCATCAATTCCAGTAATATTAAGTGATCTGTTGATTTGGTTCCTGTAGACATCATGTCTAGCTAGTTCTGACAATGGAATAACTATCTTTAGTTTGCCTACTTCAGCTTTGAGATTGAAATATTTTTCTGTTTGAGTTCTTGTATTGCGAACAGTTGGATTTTCTCTATTTTCTATGTTTTCATTGTTTTTCTCCTTTTCGGGAGGGGGGTTATGAGTTGAAGTTGTTTCTGAATCAACTTCTGCAAGCTCTTCTACATTTCCTCTGGGAGGAAAAGTATTGGAAAGTTGTTTGTTTTTCAGTTGACTATCAAACACATCTTCAATTATTGGGTTAGCAGGATTAGGATTTGCTCTAGAAAGAATTTGTACAGGGGAAGTGTTAATTTTGCCTTTAAAGTTTTGTTTCACAGCTTTCTGTTTGCTAGTCTCTGGGACATCAATCCTTCTGCTTCTCAAATTGTATTGTTTATGAACTTCGTAAATTGTAGTATCAAATCCTTCTTTAAAATCAAATGACTCTCCTGAATGAGTTTGAAATGTTTCAAGAATGTGATCTTCTTGATCATCTTGTGATAAGAAAACTTCTGGTTCGTTCTTTCGTTGAGTGAAGTTATTTATTTCCACATCTTCAGTTGGTTCTTCAGAAGATGAACCTTCAATAAAATATTCCTGGAATGGTGGCCTGATGTTTTGGTCAGGAACATTTTTTCCAGTATTTTGGTTTTGATTTCTTCTAAAGTTTGGATTCCTAACAGCATTACTAGGTTGACTATCTCCAGGAGATCTTCTTTCAATCGTCTCTACTCTATCTCCTAGTCTCTCCATACCCTTAATGATTGCATCCAACTTCTTTTCAAAAGCCGAAGGTTCTTCATTTAAAGGCATTCTCTTTTCAGCTCTAGCTCTGGCTCATTTTTCTATCAAGTTAGCTTCAACACTAACAGCTATGCTTTGCATTTCTTCTAAGGTTTGAGGGGCTCTTTCCCTAAGTTGATATGCCATGTCATAATCAAATCCATCAGGGAATTTAATTAACACAGAATCTGGGGGAGGTCTAAGATTTTGGGGAACAGCATTGTAAGCCTCATTAAACCTAGTGATGTAATCTTGTACTATTTCTTTAGGTCCTCTTCTTATGCTTCCAAAGTCTGATAGGATTTGAAGAGGGTCTTTCTTCTTCTCCCATCTATTTAAAAACATTCTATAAAGGGCTGGCAAGTCAGCAACACTGTTTGGAGGAAGAGCTCTAAACCAAGTCCTGACTTCTCCAGTAAGACTCTGGACAAATATCCTCATTCTAACATCATCAGCGTCTATTTCATAAATTTCAAGTAATCGGTCATCCTTTTGGTATGCTGTTGGGCAGTATAAGTACCAAAACCGTCAAAAGGAGTGATTTTGCTTTGGTAATCCTGGGGCATAGCCGCAGGGTTGACTGGCAACCTTAAAGGAGCATATCTGTTTTCCATTGGAAGGTGTAATGGTGGTATAACAGGTGAAGTTGGTCTGGAAGTAGTGGGTGGAGGAGAAGAAGGGGTAGTTTGTGGTTGAGAAGTTTGGGGAAAAGTAGATGAACTTGGGGAAGCTGAAGTGATCACATAAATGTTTGATGTTTCTTCAAAAGTAATTTCAGATTGAATAGAATTTTGTAAATGTTTATCAAGATGTGAAGTGAAAAATTCAAATTGTAAATCTTCAAGAAATAATGGATCAGGAACCAAATTGGACAACTCAGATTCAGAAAAATTCACGAATAGAGAAGTTTCAAAATGTTCATCAAATGGTTCGTCTTCAAGATAAATAAACTTCACAGGACATGAATTTGATCTATGAAGAGGTCGAGAACTCCCAGAGCTTTCTTGACTCTCTTGTCTTCTAAGAATTCTGGGAATCAGATTGGGATTTTCAAACATCGGTGGTGGGTTTGGATCAGGGTTAGACCTGGTGTAATGAGTCCTTTCTGAAGCCAGTTTTCTAGATGATTCTCTTTTTGTTTTTGTTTTAAATGGAATGAAAAAATACAACTTTCGACAAATTCTTCAAGAAATTTAAGATTTTGGATTAAAATTTTCTCAAATATTTATTGGATTAGAGAAACTGATTGAATGTTTGAAACCAAAGTTCAGTTCATAAACTAGACCGGAGATTGACTGAAGCAGCTTTTATTTACTATGAAATTGCAGAGCAAAAGCAGTTCAAAGGCTACCTGGCTAATCTTTAGGCTCCGTCTGTAGTTTATAAATCAAACAATAGTAACAATAAAATGATTCAGTTCCCCAGTGGAGTCACCACTATGTTATAACTCATATTTTCCTTGAAGTTGTAGAGAAAAGGAAAGGGGTCCGAGGTAACCACAAACCAACCTTTAGATACAGAATCTAGCCAATCTGTATCCAGAGAGGGCTCTCTCTTTAAAATTTAGCTTTGTTTTAGGAGGTATTAGGCTAGTTATAAAGTCTAGGGGTTTTGATTGAATTTGGTTGATGGAATTCTATAGCTGAGAGTAAGATCAAGTAGTTTTATTCCATTGGGCTAATGGGGTCAAAAAATTGGCTGAACTGCATTGAGTTTCTCAACAAAAGATGGTTTATCAGGGCAAGATATTCAAACTAGAAACAATTATAGATCTAAAGTGAATGGAAAGGAATATAAATGGATGAAAGGCAGTTAAGAATCTTTCAACATATTTATAAGAGGGAAAATTGAGTGATTATTAACAAAGAGCAATTAAGTATTCTTTATTAAATAATCAAAATGCTTAAACTAGTAAAAAAGGAGTAGTTAAGAATTCACTGTTTATAACCAGTTTAGAAGAAAACATTTAGAATAATAACGATTGAAAGAAGATTACACTTAAGTACTTTCTGATTTATTCATTTTCGTTAATTATTCAGAGATGAAACACAAGTGATATAATAAACAAATATAAAACTTCAAAACATAAGATAGAGATGACTTATTGATCCTTCATTCGACACAAAAATCCTGAGAAAAGTCTTCTGCATCAATTCCTTGTCCAACTTGCCACGAAAATTTTTCCAATAGCACTTTATTCCAAAATAGTCAATGTTACATCAAATTCTAAGAATCCACCCTCAATACTCCAATTGAGGGCTTATTTATACAAATAATTATCAAAAATATCTCATAACAAATTGAGATATAATCTAGGGTGACTCATGAATAAGTTACAATAAAAATAGAGACAGATGGTCTCGTTGATAAGATAAAAAGTAACTGATGTTGTGTTGTTTCCTTCTTTTGAGAATGTACTGGAGGCATGCCCTATGGTTTGGCTCGTTGCTGTCACCTTCAGTAACTCTGTGCTAGATGCTCTGTTTCACTTATACTCTTTATCTGCACTGATACTCTTTGAATTCTGTTTATCCTTTTATCCTTTTTATCATGACATATTGTAGTAAACAGGCAAAAATTCATGTAAGAACAATTTTTACAAAAGTTCCAACATTTCATCCCACCATAGAACTTCTGGTATTCTGGTCCTTTGCAATTTTCTTAGTGTTTCATCAGCCTCAGTATATCTGAAAAAATTAGGCTGATTTGGGAACAAATGCTTTACTTCATGCTCGAGATAAAAAAAATTTTCCAAACTGTCATGAAGATTCTTTCCTGTTGGCAATGCTGCTTCTGATGAACTAGTTGAGGAACTAGCTTGATTGTCAGCATGCTTGTCCAGTTTCTCAACATAATTTTCAAGTTCCATTAGTTTATCTTCTGAAGTTATAGGACTGGGCAATCCTTTATTTAACAGAATATTCAATCTTTCTCTCAAGGCAATAATTTCTTCTTGCATATCAGAACACCTTCATTCTAAATTCTGTATCAGAGTTCTTTTAGTAAAAACTCTTTTTATTTCCAAGATTGTTCTTGTCCTGTCTTGAATGCCAAGTTCTGTAAGTTGATGCTTGTTCTGAGTATTCAAAAAATGTATAAGTCTATTGTCTTCTTCAGGCATGTTTCCTAATTCTTCTCTTACTTTCTCAATTTCATCCAGAGCCAATTTAACTAAGTCATTCTGTTCATACATTATTTGAATTGAGGACCAGACATCTTTCATTGACTGAATGATGTTGTCCCAAAGAATTTTATTTATTTCCTTTAAAGGTTTCTCCAGCTTAAGATCCTTTTCTAATGCTTTAACCAATTTTTCTAATCTTTTGACCTCTCTTGTTTTATCTGCCACACTCATTTTAGAGAGATCATATTTCTGTTCTAAACTGGTTAACTATAACTTTGTTTGCTGAAGTTCTGTCACCTGGAGTTTTAATTCCTCCATTGACTTTATTAATTCATCATTGCTTAAATTGGAAGGATTTACCTGTGACAATTCTGTTGGTTGACCTGTTGTGGATGTACATGTACCTGTAATTGCTTATGTTGTAGATACTACAATATGAGACTGCTTGTCTTTCAATGTCTGTTCAAGCTCTTTTTCTATTTCATTTAGTTGCTCATTTAATTTCAAGAGCAAGTCCATCATTTCTTCTTCAGATTTTTTCTTTGTAATTTCTGCAGTCTGTGGATGTCTTGAGGCTGGTATTTTCAACTGCTTTCTCAAAGTTGCAATATCATCATCTTTTTTCTTGATTAGGGCCTCTATACCTTTGACATCTTTAGTATTGTGTCCTAATCCAATGATTATCTCCTCCAAAGTCTTTATCCCGTTATCTTTAGCCTGAGATGAAGCTTTTTCTAGCTGTAATTGTACATTAGTATTCTCTAAAGAATCCTGCAATTTATGATTCATCATTGCTTTATCAGTCAGTGTAGAATAGATCATTTCACCTGTTTTTTTGTGTAACTCAATTTGATCCAAAGGATGGATATCCTTTGCTATGACTTCAAAATTAGTCCTGATATAATCAGCAGCTGTTTGAGGTTGCTGCACCTTGGGTTTAAAGTGGCTCATTACCATTTTTCCCTGCTGGATGTCATAAGCTGACATCAATCTTTCTTGATTCTTCGGAGCCATTTTCAAATATTGATTGTACACTTGAATTCTCAGTGGATCATTTCTGGCTTTTATATTTATGAATGTTCTTTTGACATCTCCAGCATCGTTTACTGGTGGTTTAAAAGAAGACACTTCTGCACTAGGCTGGTTTTGTAGTTCCTTTCTTTGAAAACTAGTGGATGTCCCATTGACTGAATATGTTTGTTGACTATCTTCTCTCCCTTGGCTATCAATTATTTCTTGAACAATTTCAACTTCTAGGAGACGATCTAATTTTTTTCTTTTAAAATCATGTTGTTCTGAAAATTCACCAACAGGAGTAGCAGCTTCAGCATCTCTTTTCTTACCTTTTTCTACATTAAGAGGAGTTTGTAAGATTGAAATTTCTGGCTCATTGATCTAAATAGGAGGAATCTATACTTGACCCTGATCTTTAGAAGTCTCAGGTTGTTCTGTCATTGTCAATTTTTAAAATACTTGTATGTCAGGCTCCTTTTCTTTTCATTTAGATTCTACTGTGGCCAATGCACTGATCTCCTGTAAATTTTGCTGAGAAGTCCCTACAGAAGAAGGACCAATACCTAGTATCTGCACCTGTCCAAAAGAGTCTAGGTCAAGTATTTTCTCAAGGTCTTTCATTACATTTTCAACATTGACCTACTCACTATGTTGTTCTATTAATGTCCCTTCCATCCATTCATCCATATTGGCATATTGTTCAATTTCTGGGATTCTATGATGAATGTATGGTGATAGTTTATTTTTCGTTCTTCTATTACAAATAAAGTTGTTGGGGTCATAAGGCACCTAATAGAAACTTTTTTGTAATCTGAGATATTCTTCTAAGATTCTTTCTGCTTCCTTTCCAGCATCTCTAGAGTTACAAACAAAGGGACCTAATTGACTTTTGATCCTGAGTTGAGCCTTTTTCTTTGAATTGCAGAAATGAACTATATCTGAGTTAATCATATGCCTGAATGGGGACATATTTGGGCAACTTGAATGGGCACAATTCACATCCATATATTCTGATCTCAGTGTGATTTTGATACAAGTACCAGTCACCTACCCTATATTGTTTTGAGAGCTGTAGAATTTTCTTGATTTCATTATTGACTCTAGGAGGGGAAACTCCTGTTAAAAATGTGGTTGCAGGGTGTACAAATAGGTCAATAAACTCATTATAGGAGTAAGGAGAATCAGAGGAATTATGGGTGATGGCAGACCAAAATATCATAGACCTAGGATTTCCTTTGGCATCAAGTTTCTGAACATGGAAAGGGAAAATTTCTGATTGGTAATAAATCATGAGATGATATATAACAGAAGAATATTTGAACACTTTTCATTCTCAAATCTCATGAACTGATCATGGATTTTATCAGCAATGTAGGATGCAAAATCATACTTGACAGCATGGGACTGTCCAGGGGTAAATATAGACAACAATACTAGGGTTAATTGATCAACATATTCACTAGTATTGAAACCCATGATAGAGGATATCATATTTAGAATAAGCCTGCCCACATCAGTGAAAAAAGTATAACCATAGGGGGGAGGACCTTTGGGTTGATACTCTGGTAACATGAAGGTTTGATAGATGCATTTTAACTCTTCATCAGACAAATTGGTAGATTTCTCAAGCAATTCTCCCATGGACAAGGGAGTAAGGGCTTGACCAGGCTGAAACTACAACATTTCATTTATTGACTGAGCAGTTATTTGGAAAAGGATATTTTGATTTGGGGATAAAACTGCTCTTAGATTGGGATCATATTTTGCATGGCAGTGATGGATTAACTCAGGAAAAATGTGGACAGAGGGGAGAAGATACATGGGAAGATTGGACTCCCATAATCCAATAATATCGGTACCATTTATGAAGTTATCTCTGCAGCGGAAAAATATTCGCAAAGGATTTTCGCTAAGAACTAGGTCTTTTATCTGAAAATATTTTTCGGCCAAAGGAAGATAATCTAAATCTCTATGAGAAGCATTCAAGGGCGCAACATTCAGGGCCAAGGGAATCTCCATTTCTGGTTCTTGTGGATTCATAAATGGAAATTCGAGTTTAAATGGGAAAAACAGGTATAATTGCTAGTTTGGGAATGTAATTATAATTCTTCAGGATTAAGAAATGAACTAACAATCAATTTTGGCCCTGCTTCAGTGAAAGAAAATGAAAACCAGGTTTCTTACAGAGTTCAGTGGGAGTTTCTAGGGTAAATACCTGTTTTCTAAGGATAACAATGATTTTAAACAGGTGCTGGTTAAGGCAGACGATTTATTGAATGCTTTTCTGCAATTATCTTCGACGGGGAACTGGTTGGCGGACTTCAGCAGTTGGTATTTGAAATTCTTTGCATGGGCGTGTAGTCATTCACTGCGAACGAAATAATGAAAAAAAGTGGGCTTCTTTTGTTTTATTTGCAAAGTCAATGGGTGGCGGATTTTTTTATTAATTTAACAGATTATGTCAGCATGTACGGGGATTGGTCACAAAAGGCAGGTGGTAAATGGTTTTCATCGCATCGCTTATGAGGGAAGGCGGTTTTGGGCGGAAGGGCAGCGATGCCATACGATGATCGACACGTAGCCAAGCACTGTTTGGAATACCGCCGGCCCATCGTGCATTATCCTTCGTACGCGTATGGTCAGCGATAAGGCTAATAGTCGTTGATTTCAGACGAGTCGATCGGACGGTTGATGGTACAGGGAGATGTCGGGATTTTAATGTTGCAGGCCCAACGTAATTAACTGTTAAATAAACTCATCGGGCGGAATTTGATTGGCTGAGGTTCAGTTATTAATTAATCGTAAGGATTAATTAATCCCTTTGTATAGTGGATGGTCGGGTGATAAAATTACGCGGGGAAAGGATTTCTTTGAAGTTTTAGTTTGGACTAAACTTCGGGTTTATTTTTGTTTTAAACACATATAAATATATGCTTAAAATATTTTTCATATATATTTTTATTATATAGTAATTAAATCAATGCGATTTATTTACCATAGTGGGCGGGAATAATATTAAAGTTATATTTTAGCCAAAAGGGGGTATAATGTGGGTTTTTGATTTGAATAAGTAAGAATTAAATACTTTTGGCTAAAAAGTTATAATACATGGGTTTTGGGGATATTATTTTAAAATGGAGTTATATATAATAGGAAAAGGTGAATTTCATGGGGAGTTAATATATAAATTAGAGTTAATATGACAAAGGGACAATGTAAACTCAAAATATTTTATTATAACTAAGAGAGTGAAGATTTTCAAAAGCAAATTGTATTATAATACCTTCATCATTCAGACTTACAATAAAAAGTGATTTTGAGGGTTTTTATGAAATATTGCATGATTTTCCTATGCAAAATGAGATTTTACTTTAGGAAAAGATTTTTGAATGTTATGAAGAATGATTTCAAGTACTAAGGCTTTTCCAATTATTGGGCCGAGGGTCCGGTCCCTCCAAAAGTCAAGGAAATGCCTTGAGCCCCTTTAATCTTCAAATACCTTATTACTCAGGGGAAATTAGTAAAATCTTAGGGGAAAATGAGAAGGGAAATTAATGATTTTGACTTTGCTTTGCTTGAACTTCTTCCAGTGTAGTATCTGCCTTAGCACTTGTGATGAAATTAAAGATTGTACACATTTAGAACCATCATTCATCACATGTAATTCTGCAACAACATCTACCTACCCTACCTACTTTACTCTACCATTTTTTCTTCTTTATTAGGGTGCACTTAGATTGGAAAACCCTTATCACACTTTTTCTTTTACATGAGGTAATCTATCTAATTCTAACATTATTACATCCAAGGGCTCAGATTAAACTGTTGAGCTCCTTTTATTTACTCTACCTATCTACTTATCTGCCAAGATTAAACGGTTTGGTCAGATTTTATTCTCTATCTCTAAAACATGAAATTGAAAAATGAACTAGCCAAGATTAAACTGTTTGACTGTTCATAAATTGTGGCATAGGATACAAGTTGCACACAATTTGTTTATTACATCAGAATAAAAAGGAGTGGCATTTAGACTTGCACACTTTCTTTGGCCTTTCTTTTGGTGGGGTTCATTTTCTTTTACTTTTTTGGCCATTTTTATTATTTTTACCCTTTGATTTTTCTTTTAGGGTATACCCTCTTTACATTTTTTAAATTTTTTGATTTTTTTTTTTGAAAATATGGAAAACCTTTGCAACCAGAAAAGGTATGAACATATTACATAGTTCATCAAATCAATCATGAAATATGACACCTATTGGTATAGGAGGCTAACACTGGCTCCACATGGGGATGGCTTTTCCTAGTGAAAAGTCAAGAACAACAGATCAGTTGCCTTCAGAATGATTTTGAATGAACCATGGAATCTTCTCCTGCTTGTTGCTTTATTATATGTATGACAGTAAAACTTTCTGAAGCTTAGGGCCTTCTCTTCGAGCTTCAACTCCAGTAGGTTACTATCCACTCCAAACTGATGCATTACAAAGGATATAATATGTACATGTTAAAAAAAATCAGAACATCCTAGTAAATAGGATCAAAGTAGTGTTTTAACATTCGACCATTGACTGGTCCTTCCTCAGCTTCTGTACCATCCAAAGTCTTTAAGAAATATGTGTTGTTCCCCTTCAAAGCATGAATAATATAAGGTCCCTTCCACAGAAAATCAAACTTTCCATGTTTTCCCTTATCTTCTCTTCTGGAATCCCACCATAAGACTTTGTTTCCCAGTTGAAAATCCTCTACCTTAGTCCTTTTATCAAACATCTTCTTTAATTTTTCCTGCAATACTTGGGATCTCTGATAAACTTCTTCTCTGGTCTGCTGCAAATTAATAGTCTGATTTATTCTTCTTTGAATATCATTGGGTTCCACCTGTGCTTCCTGGAGTAATTTCATTACAGGCACCCCCAAAGATGAAGGAAAAAAAACCTCAATACCATAAATTAATTCATAAGGACTGGTTCCAATGGATTTTTTGGTAGTAAGCCTATCTGCCCATAATGCATTTGCGAGTTTCTTATGCCAATTTTTCTTATTTTCTTCCAATAATTTCTTGATAATATTAATAAGGCTTTTATTGGAAGATCCGGCCAGTCCATTACCCTGAGGGTAATAGGCTATGGAATGGCCTAAAGTAATGTGATATTTATTACAGAAACTTATTATTTTCTTAGACTTAAAAGAAGCAGCATTATCAGTTATAATTTTTTCAGGACAACCAAATATTGATAATATATTGTTTTCTAGGAATCCTATGATCACAGTATCATTAGCCTGTCTGGAAGGAATTGCTTCTATCCATTTAGTAAAATAATCTGTGGCAGTGAGGATCCATCTATGTTGACCAGAAGAAGGAGGATGGATTTCTCCAATGAAATCAAGGCCCCATTGTTGGAAAGGTCTTTTAGTAGAAATTGGTTTCAATGGTAAGGGTAGAAATTTTCTCTTGCCTTCAAAAATTTGACATTTATGACAAGAGGTGACAAATTTCTTTACATCAGAGAACAAGGTCGACCAATAAAATCCATCCCTTCGGATCTTATCTACAGTTGACTTCCAATAAAGATGTCCACCACAATCTCCTGCATGAAATTCATTGAGAACCTTGTCAGCTTCATCTTTTAATAAACAATTTAATAGAATACCTTCATGATTTTTCCAAAAGAGAATATTATCTAAAGTACAGAATTTTGAAGATTTCATTTTCAAAAACCTTTGCTTTGTTCTGGACAACCCTGGAGGAGCTTGCAGGTTTAACAATAAATAAATTATATCAGCATACCAAGGTGAATCTAAGAAGTCTTGACTGATTTGTGGAGTCGCCATCTCCTGTTCGTCATCCAGTTGATTAATATCTAGGGCTTGGAAATTAGTTTCTATCATGAGTTGAGCCAATCCTTGCCCTTTTATCAGCTTTGTAGGTCCTATTTCAATATCATATTCTAATATGGTATCAATCCATTTACCTCTTTTGCCTTCAATTCCATCTTGAGTTAAAATGTCTTTGACGATAGCATTAGGTACATATGCTATCACATGAGAATACAATATATAGATTCTAAAATATTTGATGGCTTTTACAAGTGAAAAAGCTTGTTTTTCCATGATATTGTATTTTAATGATGCATCTCTAAGTGCTTTACTAAAAAAGGCTATAGGTTTTTCACATCCTTGATCATCCTTTTGTAGTAAAACAACTGCTACAGTATGTTCTGAAGCAAATGAAAAAATTATGAAATCTCTATTAAATTTTGGACTGGTAAGAACTGGTGTTCTGGTTAAAGCCATTTTAATTTCTTCAAATGATTTCTTGGCTTCTACTGTCCATTTAATACTCGAATCCTTTCTTAACATGTTAGTAAGAAATCTAAGTAATTCAGCTAAGCTAGATATGAATCTTCTCAAAAAATTGATCTTTCCTATGAAAGCTTGAAGTTCTTTAACATTCCTGGGATGAGGTATCTGCAATATGGCTTGTATTCTTTCAGGATCGATTCTAATGCCATCTTTTGAGATAATATGACCTAGGAGCTTACCTTCTTCAAGACCAAACAATGACTTTTTCGGATTTAAAGAAATACCATACTTTCTGCATTTTATGAACACTTGTCTAAGATGGTCTAAATGTTGCTGATTTGTTTTAGAAAAAACAGTTAAATCATCCAGATATATAACCAGAAAATCATGAATTTCTTTGGCAAATGCAATGTCCATTGCTCGTTGGAAGGTTTCTCCTGCATTTTTTAGTCCAAATGGCATCTTAACTTAATTAAATGTACCCCATGGTGTTGTAAAAGCTGTTTTATCTTGAACATCAGGGTGAACCAGAATCTGGTTATATCCTGAGAACCCATCTAGAAGAGAAATCCTTGAAGCACCTACTACTCTTTGCAAAATGTGATCCATTTTAGGCAGGGGATAGTTATCCTTCAAAGAAACCTTGTTTAAATTTCTCAAATCAACACATAATCTAATCTCTCCTGATTTATTCCTTGTAGGAAATAAATTAGAGACCCAATCTGAGAACCTAATAGGAGAAATTATCCTTGCATCATACATTCTTTTAATTTCTTTTTCAATTGAAGGTAACAATACAGGGTTGATCCTTCTAAGTTTCTGTTTAAATGGTTTCTGATTTGGTTTTAAAGGTATTGTATGTTGAATGATCGAGGTATCATATGATTTCAGGTCTTCATAACTCCAGGAAAAGACATCCTGGAATTATCTCAAAAGTTCAACATATTTTTGTTTCTGATCAGGAGGAAGAGATTTGGATAACTTAACCATTTTAGGATTTTCTTCAGTTCCTAAATTATGTTCTTCAATATCTGCTTTCACTGGTTCCATTTTGGGTTTCTTTGGAATATCATTTGAGTCGAAAATATCTTCTAAAGGAGTTAATCCCTTAGGTAAATGATTATCCTTTAAGTTAATGATTTCAGATTCATCTTCTATAATTTCATCAACTTCCATCTGTTTGAGATCCTCCATTTATTTTTTGGTAAACTTGGTTGGATGAAGGATTTGAATTGCATTTTCTTCAGAAATGTTTGTTTCTTGTTCATTTATTTGATTAGATTCAAATACTGTATCTTCATCTATGCTACTGTTAGAAAATTCATTCTCTAAAGTTAAAAAATTGTTAATTTGCTCATTACTTGCAAATACTTGCCAGTTCTTAAAATTGTCAGGTATGGATGGTCTATGTCTAACCTCAGCTGTGAACTGATGATTAGGTTCAAATGGTAATTTACAAGTACTAGCAAACATTGCAAGACTATGAGCATGTAAGTTTTGTTTTCTTGGAATTTTGGCTAACTGACACTGTAGAAAAGTATTGAGAATTTCTACAACCGTTCCTCTATATTCTCTCAATCTGGGATCATTCGTCAAAAATTCACCTTTAATCTGTTGAATAATCAAATCAGAGTCTCCTATTATAGATACTCTAATTGCTCCTAATCTTTTGACAAGTTTAAGCCCTAACAAAAGAGCTTCATACTCTGCCATATTATTAGTGCATTTAAAGTTTAGTCTATAAGCATGACCTTCAGCATGATCGTTCTCAAGATTATGTATCCAAATTCCATCTCCTTCTCCTAACTTATTGACTGAACCATAAAATTCTAAATGCCACAGAATTTCATGTTCATAATTAGTATCAGGATATTCAGGAACTTTCTTAATAGTGAGATCTGACTCTTTACTTTCTTCTGTTTTTTCTTGGGTATCTGATGTTTTATTGTCTTCAGAAATTTCTTCGATTTGAACACCTTATTTTTTATTTGCAATTTCTTTTGGTTATGTTACTGGCACTTCTAATTCAGTAGGAAGGTCAAATTCAACATTATAAATAATGAAAGAATCCATATCAGAATGTACTGAGTAGATGGGGAAGTGTTCAGGCTTCTCATGACTACTGACTGCATATTTCATCAAGGTTTCTCTGTATAGTCTTTTAGGTTGACCAAATACTGAAATAGTAGCATATGACATATCCAATTGAAGAGATCCTCCAAGTTTGGCACCCCAGGATCTGGACAATAACATACCATATTTGGGAGGAATATTTGCTACTACTATATCCATCAGAATAGATTTTGTAGGATATTGAACCAAAGTAACACACAAATCTTTAATCAATCCTAAACATCTCACCTGACTTGAATCAAAAGAAAACAGGTCTTTGTAGGGTCGGGTGATGTCTAGGTTCAATTTTTCCATTACAGCTTTGGGCATTAAATTATGAGATGCCCCAGAATCAACCATGGTGTTATGAAGTATTTTTTCATGTACATTCAAACTCACATAGAAAGGAGGAGTTCCTCCATTTCCTGGTTTTCCATTTACTTCAGGGCCAAATAATAATTTAGGGCGGTCGTCAAAAATATTTACTGAATCATCAATTCCAGTAATATTAAGTGATCTGTTGATTTGGTTCCTGTAGACATCATGTCTAGCTAGTTCTGACAATGGAATAACTATCTTTAGTTTGCCTACTTCAGCTTTGAGATTGAAATATTTTTCTGTTTGAGTTCTTGTATTGCGAACAGTTGGATTTTCTCTATTTTCTATGTTTTCATTGTTTTTCTCCTTTTCGGGAGGGGGGTTATGAGTTGAAGTTGTTTCTGAATCAACTTCTGCAAGCTCTTCTACATTTCCTCTGGGAGGAAAAGTATTGGAAAGTTGTTTGTTTTTCAGTTGACTATCAAACACATCTTCAATTATTGGGTTAGCAGGATTAGGATTTGCTCTAGAAAGAATTTGTACAGGGGAAGTGTTAATTTTGCCTTTAAAGTTTTGTTTCACAGCTTTCTGTTTGCTAGTCTCTGGGACATCAATCCTTCTGCTTCTCAAATTGTATTGTTTATGAACTTCGTAAATTGTAGTATCAAATCCTTCTTTAAAATCAAATGACTCTCCTGAATGAGTTTGAAATGTTTCAAGAATGTGATCTTCTTGATCATCTTGTGATAAGAAAACTTCTGGTTCGTTCTTTCGTTGAGTGAAGTTATTTATTTCCACATCTTCAGTTGGTTCTTCAGAAGATGAACCTTCAATAAAATATTCCTGGAATGGTGGCCTGATGTTTTGGTCAGGAACATTTTTTCCAGTATTTTGGTTTTGATTTCTTCTAAAGTTTGGATTCCTAACAGCATTACTAGGTTGACTATCTCCAGGAGATCTTCTTTCAATCGTCTCTACTCTATCTCCTAGTCTCTCCATACCCTTAATGATTGCATCCAACTTCTTTTCAAAAGCCGAAGGTTCTTCATTTAAAGGCATTCTCTTTTCAGCTCTAGCTTTGGCTCGTTTTTCTATCAAGTTAGCTTCAACACTAACAGCTATGCCTTGCATTTCTTCTAAGGTTTGAGGAGCTCTTTCCCTAAGTTTATATGCCATGTCATAATCAAATCTGTCAGGGAATTTAATTAATACAGAATCTGGGGGAGGCCTAAGATTTTGGGGAACAGCATTGTAAGCCTCATTAAACCTAGTGATGTAATCTTGTACTATTTCTTTAGGTCCTCTTCTTATGCTTCCAAAGTCTGATAGGATTTGAAGAGGGTCTTTCTTCTTCTCCCATCTATTTAAAAACATTCTATAAAGGGCTGGCAAGTCAGCAACACTGTTTGGAGGAAGAGCTCTAAACCAAGTCCTGACTTCTCCAGTAAGACTCTGGACAAATATCCTCATTCTAACATCATCAGCGTCTATTTCATAAATTTCAAGTAATCGGTCATCCTTTTGGTATGCTGTTGGGCAGTGTAAGTACCAGAACCATAAAAAGGGGTGATTTGGCTTTGGTAATCTTGGGGCATAGCCGCAGGGTTGACTGGCAACCTTAAAGGAGCATATCTGTTTGCCATTGGAAGAGATAGTGTTGGAATAACAGGTGAAGTTGATCTAGAAGTAGTGGGTGGAGGAGTAGAAGGGGTAACTTGAGACTGAGAAGTTTGGGGAAAAGTTGATGAAATTTGAGAGGCAGAAGTAATCACAGAAGTATTTGAAGTTTCTTCAAAGGTCAGCTCAGATTGAATGGAATTATGTAAATGTTTATCAAGATGTGAAGTGACAAATTCAAATTGTAAATCTTCAAGAAATAATGGATCAGGAACTAAATTGGACAACTCAGATTCAGAAAAATTCACAAATAGAGAAGTTTAAAAATGTTCATCAAATGGTTTGTCTTCAAGATAAACAAACTTCACAGGACATGAGTTTGATCTAATAAGAGGTTGAGAACTCCCAGAGCTTTCTTGACTCCCTTGTCTTCTAATAATTCTGGGAATCAGATTCGGATTTTCAAACACCGGTGGTGGGTTTGGATCAAGATTAGACCTGGTGTAATGAGTCCTTTCCGAAGCCAGTTTTCTGGATGATTCTATTTTTGGTTTTTTGTTTTAAATGAAATGAAAAATACAACTTCGAAAAACTCTTCAAGAAATTTAAGATTTTGGTTTAAAATTTTCTCAAAGATTTATTGGACTAGAGAAACTGATTGAATGTTTAAAACTAAAGTTCAGTTCATAAACTATACCGGAGATAGATTGAAGCAGCGTTTATTTACTATGCAATTGCAAAGAAAAAGCAGTTCAAAGGCTACCTGGCTGATTTTTAGGCTCCGTCTGTAGTTTATAAAATAAACAAAAGTAACAAATGAATTATTCAGATCCCCAGTATGGTCGCCACTGTGTTATCACTCAAATTTTCCTTGAAGTTGTTGGAAGAGGAAAGGGGTCCGAGGTAACCACAAACCAACCTTTAAGTACATAATCTAGCCAATCTGTACTAAGAGAGGGCTCTCTCTGTAAAATTTAGCTTTGTTTTGGAAAGGTATTAGGCTAGTTATAAAGTTCAAGGGTTTTGATTTTGTTTGGGTTGATGGAATTCTATAGCTGAGGGTAAGATCGAGTAGTTTTAGTCCATTGGGCTAATGGAGTCAAAAAATATGGCTGAACTGGATTAAGTTTTTTAACAAAAGATGGTTTAACAGGGCAAGGTAATCAAACAAGAAACAATTATAGATCCAAATTGAATGAAATGAATTTCAAAATAGAGGAAGAGAAATTAAGAATTCTTCAACATATTTCAAAAGAAAGAAATTGACTGATTATCAATAAAGAGCAGTTAAGTATTCTTTATTAAATAACCAAAATGCTTAAACCAGAAAAACAGGAGCAATTAAGAATTCACTGTTTAAACCAGTTTAGAAGAAAAAATTCAGAATAATAACGACTGAAATCAGATTACACTTAAGTACCTTCTGATTTACTCCTTTTCGTTAATTATTAAGATAATGGAACACAGATGATATTATAAACAAATATAAAACTTCAAAACATGAGATAGAGATGACTTATTGATCCGTTGCTTGACACAAGAATCCTGAGAAAAGTCTTCTGCATCAATCCCTTGTCCAGTTTGCCACAAAAATTTCTCCAAAAGCTCTTTATTCCAAAATAGTCAATGTTACATCAAAGTCTAAGAATCCACACTCAATACTCTAACTGAGGGCTTATTTATACAAAAATTAATCAAAAATATCTCATAACAAATTGAGATATAATCTAGGGTGACTCATAAATAAGTTACAATAAAAATAGAGACAGATGGTCTCGTAGATAAGATAGAAAGTAACTGATGTTGTTCTGTTTCCTTCTTTTGAGAATGTGCTGGAGGCAGGCCCTATGGTTTGGCTCGTTGCTGTCCTCCTCAGTAATTCTTTTCTGACTGTCTTTCTTCACTGATACTCTTTGTTTTCACTGATACACTTTGACCTTTTGTTTATCCCTTTATCTTTTCATCATGGTATACTGTAGTCAATAAGCAAAATCTCATGTAAAGATAATTTTACAAAAGTTCCAACAATTATTCCCACCATTTATCTTCTGGTATTCTGGTCCATTGAATTTTTCTCAATGTTTCATCAGCCTCAGTATATCTGAAGAAATCAGGCTGAGTTGGGAACAAATGTTTTACTTCATGCTCAAGAAAAAATAGATTTTCCAATCTATCAAGAAGATTATTTCCTGTTGGCAATGATTCTTCTGATGGACTGGTCGAGGAACTGGCTTGATTATCAACATGCTTGTCCAATTTCTCAATATAACTTTCCAGGTCCATTAATTTGTCTTCTGAAACTATAGGACTGGGAAATCCTTTATTCAACAAAATATCAAATCTTTCTTTGAAGGCAATGATTTCTTCTTGCATATCGGAGCACCTTCGTTCTAAATTCTGCATAAGAGTTCTTTTAGTAAAAACTCTTTTTATTTCCAAAATTGTTCCAGTTCTGTCTTGAATACCAAATTCTGCAAGTTGCTTTCTAGTTTGGGTGTTTAGAAATTGTATGAGTCGATTGGCTTCATCAGGCCTATATCCCAACTCTTCTCTTGTACTTTGAACTTCCTCTATAGCCAATTTGACTAAATCATTATGTTCATACATTATTTGGATTGAAGACCAGACATCCTTTATTGATTGAATGATGTTATCCCATAGAATTTCATTTATTTCCTTTAAAGGTTTCTCCAGCGTGAGATCCTTCTCTAATGCTTTAACCAATTTTTCTAATTTTTTGACTTCTCTTGTTTTATCTGCCACACTCATTTTAGAGAGATCATATTTATGTTCTAAATTGGTTAACTATAACTTTGTCTGTTGAAGCTCTGTCACCTGAAGTTTTAATTCATTCATTGACTTTATTAATTCTTCGGAACTCAAATTGGAAGTATTTACCTGTGATAGCTCTGTTAGCTGACCTGTTGTAGATGTACCTGTACCTGCTTCTGTTGTAGATGCTAAAATAGTAGACTGCTTGTTCTTTAATGTTTGTTCAAGATCTTTTTTTGTTTCATTCAGTTTCTCATTCATCTTCAAAAGCAAGTCCATCATTTCTTCTTCAGAATTTTTCTTTATTATCTCTTCAGTTTGTGGATGTCTTGAGGCTGGCAATTTCAATTGTTTTCTCAAAGCAGCAATGTCATCATATTTTTTCTTTATTAATGCTTCTATGCCTTTGACATCTTTAGGATTATGACCAAAACTAATGATTATTTCCTCCAAAGTTTTAATTCTGTTGTCTTTAGCCTGAGATGAAGCTTTTTCAATCTGCAGTTGTGCATTTGTATTCTCCAAAGAATCCTGCAATTTCTGAGTCATCATTGCTTTATCAGTCAGTGTAGAATAGATCATCTCACCTGTTTGCTTATGTTATTCAATTTGATCCAAAGGATGGATATCCTTTGCTAGGACTTCAAAGTTAGTCCTGATATAATCAGCAACTGTTTGAGGTTGCTGCACCTTGGGTTTGAAGTGGCTCATTAACATTTTACCCTGTTGGATGTCATAAGCTGACATCAATCTTTCTTGATTCTTTGGAGCCATTTTCAAATATTGATTGTATACTTGAATTCTCAGTGGATCATTTCTGGCTTTTATATTTATGAATTTTCTTTTGATATCTCCAGCATCTTTTATTGATTGTTTGAATGAAGACACTTCTGTACTTGGATGATTTTGTATTTCATTTCTTTGAAGACTAGTATATGTTCCACTGACTGAATCTGTTTGCTGACTATATTCTCTCCCTTGACTATCAATTATTTATTGAATAATTTCAACTTCTGGGAGAGGATCTAATTTTTTTCTTTTAAAATCATGCTGTTCAGAAAATTCACCAACAGGGGTAGAAGCTTCAGCATCTCTTTTCTTGCCTTTTTAAATATTAAGAGGAGTTTGCAAGATTGAAATATCTGGTTCATTGATCTGAATAGAAGGAATATTTACTTGACCCTGTTCTTTAGAAGTCTCAGGTTTCTCTGTCATTTTGAATTTTTCAAGTACTTGTATATCATGCTCCTTTTCTTTTCCTTTAGATTCTGTTGTGGCCAATGCACTGACCTCCTGTAAATCTTGTTGAGAAGTCCCTGCAGTAGAAGGACCAATACTTGGTATCTGCACCTGTCCAAAAGAGTCTAGGTCAAGCATATTTTCAAGGTCTTTCATTACATTTTCAACATTGACCTGCTCACTATCCTGTTCTATCAATTTCCCTTCCATCCATTCATCCATATTGGCATATTTTTCAATTTCTGGGATTCTATGATGAAAGTATGGTGATAATTTATTTTTTGTTCTTCTATCACAAATAAAGTCGTTTGGGTCATAAAGCACCCAATAGAAACTTTTTTGTAATCTGAGATATTCTTCTAATATTATTTCTGCTTCCTTTCCAGCATCTCTAGAGTTACAAACAAAGGGCCCTAATTGACTTTTGATCCTGAGTTGAGCCTTCTTATTTGCATTGCAGAAATGAACTATATCTGAATTAATCATCTGCCTGAAATACTCTAATGCAAAGAGTCTCATGGGGACATATTTGGGTAACTTGAATGGACACAATTCACATCCATAAATTCTGATCTCAGTGTGATTTTGATACAGGTACCAGTCACCCACCCTATATTGCTTTGAGAGCTGTAGAATTTTCTTGATTTCATTATTGACTCTAGGAGGGGAAACTCCTGTTAACAAAGTGGTTGCAGGGTGTACAAACAAGTCAATAAACTCATTATAGGAGTAAGGAGAATCATAGGAATTATGGGTGATGGCAGACCAAAATATCACAGATCTAGGATTTCCTTTGGCATCAAGTTTCTGAACATGGAAAGGGAAACTTTCTGATTGGTAATAAATCATGAGATGATATATGACAGAAGAATATTTGAAAACTTTTTCATTCTCAAATCTCATAAACTGATCATGGATTTTATCAGCAATGTAGGATGCAAAATCATACTTGACAGCAGGGGGTTGTCCAAGGGTAAAAATAGACAACAATACTAGGGTCAATTGGTCAACATATTCACTAGTATTGAAACCCATAATAGAGGATATCATATTCAGAATAAGCCTGCCAATATCAGTGAAAAAAGTATAACCATATGGAGGAGGGCCTTTGGGCTGATGCTCTGGTAACATGAAGGTTTGAAAAAGGCGATTTATCTCTTCATGGGATAAATTGGCATACTTCTCAAGTAATTATCCCATGGACAGGGGAGTGAGGGCTTGACCAGGTTGAGATTGCAGCATTTCATTAATTGACTGAGCAGTTATTTGGAAAAGGACTGTTTGACTAGGGAATAATACTGCTCTTAGATTGGGATCATAGTTTGCATGGCAGTAATGGATTAACTCAGGAAAAATGTAGACAGAGGGGAGAAGGTACATGGGAAAATTGGATTCCCATAGCCCATAAATGTTAGAACCTTTTAAGTAATTATCTCGGCAGTAGCAAAAGATTCGAAGAGGGTTTTCACTGAGAATTGGGTCTTTAATTTGGAAATCTTTGTCTACTAAAGGAAGATAATCTAAATCTCTATGAGGGGCATTCAGGGGCACGACATTCAGGGCCATGGGAATCTCCATTTCTGGTTCTTGTGGATTCATAAATGAATTTTCGAATTTCGACGGAAAAACAAGTACAATTGCAAGTTGGGAATGTATTGGGAATGTAATTACAGTTCTGGGGATTTGAAAAAGAGTAAATCGAACTCTGTTTCTGTTTTTTTTTTGTGCGGAAATTTTAAAATAATAACCAAGGTTTTACAGAGTTTCAATGGGAATCGGGGTAAATACCTGTTTTCTGAAGATGAAAGTGATTTAAACAGGTACTGGTTAAGGCGGACGAATTGTTGGATGCTTGACTGCAATTCTCTTCGACAGGGTAATGGTTGGCAGACTTCAACAGTTGGTATTTGAAATTTTCTGCATGGAAGTGTAGTCGTTCACTGCGCACGAGAAAATGAAAAAGACGCAGGCGTATTTTTTTTATTTACAAAGTCAAAAGGTGGCGAATTTTTTATTAATTTAGTGGATGACGTCAGCAGGTACGGAAGATGAGTCACGGAAACGAGCAGTAAGTGGTTTTCATCGCACAGCTTTTGGGAAAAGGTGGTTTTAGGCGGAGGGACAATGATTCCATACGACGATCGACGCGTGGCATGGTACTGTTTGGAAAACCGCCAGTCCATCACGTGTTATCGTTCGTACGTGGATGGCTAGCGATATGGATAATGGTCGTAGATCTTAAACGGGTTGATCGAACGGTTGACGGGACAGGGAGATGATGGGGTTTTAATGGTGTGGGCCCGACGTAATTAATCATTAAATAAACTCATCGGGCGGAATTTGATTGGCGGGTTAAGTTCTTAATTAATCTTGAGGATTAATTAATTATTTTTGTACGAAGAAGGGTCGGGTTTTATTTCTTTGAAGTTTTAGTTTAAACTAAACTTAGGGTTATTTTTGTTTTAAACATATATAAAATATGTTTAAACACTTTTTCATATATTTTTATTATATAGTAATTAAATCAAAGCGATTTATTTACCATACGGGGCGGGAATAAAATAAAGATATTTTTTAGCCAACGGGGTATAAAGTAGGTTTTTATTTGAACAAATAGGGATTAAATACCTCGGCTAAAGCTATAATACATGGGTTTTTAGGGATATTATATAAAAGGAGTTATTTATTATAGGAAAAGGTGATTTTTATAGGGAGTTAATATATAAATTAGAGTTAATATGACAAGGGGACAATGTGAACTCAAAATACATTAATATAACTAAGAAAGTGAAGATATTAAAGAAAATTGCATTATAATCACTTCATCACTTAAACTTAGGATAAAATGTGATTTTGAGGGTTTTTTATGAAATAATGCATAATTTTCCTAAGTAAAATGGGATTTTACTTAGGAAAAGATGTTTAGAAATGGGTGAATGTTATGAAGAATGATTTCAAGTACTAAGGCTTTTCCAATTATTGGGCCGAGGGTCCGGTCCCTCCAAAAGTCAAGGAAATGCCTTAAGCCCCTTTAATCTTCAAATACCTTATTACTTAGGGGAAATTAGTAAAATATTAGGGGAAAATGAGAAGGGAAATTAATGATTTTGACTTTGCTTTGTTTGAACTTCTTCCAGTGTAGTATCTGCCTTAGCACTTGTGATGAAAGTAAAGATTGTACACATTTAGAACCATCATTCATCACATGTAATTCTGCAACAACATCTACCTACCCTACGTACTTTACTCTACCATTTTTTCTTCTTTAATAGGGTGCACTTAGATTGGCAAACCCTTATCACACTTTTTCTTTTACATGAGGTAATCTATCTAATTCTAACCTTATTACATCCAAGGGCTCAGATTAAACTGTTGAGCTCCTTTTATTTACTCTACCTATCTACTTATCTGCCAAGATTAAACGGTTTGGTCAGATTTTATTCTCTATCTCTAAAACATGAAATTGAAAAATGAACTAGCCAAGATTAAACTGTTTGACTGTTCATAAATTGTGGCATAGGATACAAGTTGCACACAATTTTTTTATTACATCAGAATAAAAAGTAGTGGCATTTAGACTTGCACACTTTCTTTGGTCTTTCTTTTGGTGGGGTTCATTTTATTTTACTTTTTTGGCCATTTTTATTATTTTTACCGTTTGATTTTTCTTTTAGGGTATACCCTCTTTACATTTTTTAATTTTTTTGATTTTTTTTTTTTTTAAATATGGAAAACCTTTACAACCAGAAAAGGTATGAAAATATTACATAGTTCATCAAATCAATCATGAAATATGACACCTATTGGTATAGGAGGCTAACAGCGTGGATCCATGCCTGAAGCCCGCGCCAATCGCGGAGGCCCTAATTTTGCAATTCCTCCTCTCAGGGATGCCAAATAACAATCAAAAGCTATAAAATATGACTTAAAATATGGCTAATGGAAGCGGCTCTTACCTGAAGAAGACATAATCCGGATTAGTCCACTAGATTTTTCACAATCATCGACTCAAGATCGCATAGGAAATGGCTCACTATCTCTCTGCAAAGAGGTAAAAAGGTGAAAAGTGAAAAAGTTTTTACTATTTGTAATATTTATAACTTTTCAAATCGAAATTAGGTTTTAAGACTTTTTTTCTGATATTTTTTTATATTTTCGTCGAAAAATGGGTTTTACACTTGCTTTTTGTGCAATGATAGGTTTTCACGCGATTAGGGCAAAGACACGAGTTGTATTTTATAATTTTTCGGACTCGGTAAAAACATGAAAAATTCACTACTGGAGTCACCTTTCAGCTCTTTCCTAACTCTCTAAAACTGAAAATATTGACGAGTAGCTTGTTGTTTTGAGCTCGTTAAATTGGCTGCGAAACGACATCTACCTAGTATACGTTTACCCCTTTTTCAGGCTAGGATAGATTATTTACGAAAAGGAATACCCTAGCCTATTGCGACTAAGAGGTTCTCTCAGGTATTGTTTTCTACCTTTTCGGATCTGAGGGACTATTCACGAAAAGGGACTTGTTGGAGTTTTCTTTTCTGCTGTCTTTTCAAACTCTCTAAACATGAAAAGATGTCGAGTTCTTCCTTTGTCAGACTCGTTAAAAACTGATGACATCGGACTCCGTCGTAATGAAGTTACTTGAGTTACTCCTTCCTAGGGCTCGTTAAATGTAATAGGTTGGATTTGTCCGAAGGAAAAACTTATATCACAAGCACATGCTATCCCCTTCAAGCTTGTTTTCAAAAATAATTAGGGTACTCTCCAGAAATGGTGGGGGAAAATGGAACTAGTATTATAGTCATGTTGGCAGTATGTCGCTCTTCAACATGGCACTTATCTGCATTCATGTCGAGTTGGGGACATCTCATCTTGTTATCTGCTTGCTTTCATGGGTTTGGGTAATCTCTTTTGACCGCTCATCTGCTCTTTGCCACGTCACCATGACCGCAGATCCCTTGATGTCAAATACTGCCAAATCCAATGTCGTGCCGCCGATATGTTCAAGAGAAGTTGGCCTCTGCAGTTTTCAACCTCCCTCTAATTCTCTGTTGGTCTTGATTCACAAACATTATATCCCTCTGTCTCATGTCGACGATGTGGGAAACATTATGGCCCACCTTCAATCGAGGTCACTTCATGTCGACTTCAACTCATTATCCAGGAAGTTGATCTAGAAACTCCCTTCAGGTACCTTGGAGCCTGCATGCCTCAATGGCAGGTTCTTTTTATTTGACGCAAGGTTTTCATTATTGGCCTTCGATCGGATGATTCTATGGGTGTTCGACGCCAGCTCACTGTTCGCATTCTGTGGATTGTACCTCTTGTACCTTGAGAGACATCGTCATTATTGGTGGTTTCTCTTGCGTCTGTTAATGACTTTCATTATTGGATGGTAATCAGACGATGTTCTTGCATGTTCGACTTTAGCTCACATATTCGCATGCTCGAACTTGTACTCTGTTCAGGTCGAGATGGAGCGCAAGACCCTAGATTTTTTCTAATAAACATCCAGGTTGCGGGTTCTTTGTGGATTATTATGATTTATTTCATGACTCATTCGATTGGATGGTTGGGACCATACTTGAGTCTACTTGTTGATCCTTATTTACTAGATGGCTGCGTCCATACCTTGGATCCTATTTTTTGTACACTCTATTATGGATGGCTGCGCCCATACCACATATCATGTATCAGAGATATTAGTTGTATTTGTATTCGCAGGTCTTCCGACGACAGTGTTTTCAGTTGGGCGCATTCTCATAAAGCATTTCACCCCTCCCTCTCTCTCGGACCTCATGCTTTAGGGGGCATCTGTTACACAGCATTTTGTCACCATCCCTGCAATCCCTCATCCCGTACATTGGAGGACTATTCTCGTGACTTGTGAACAGTAAAATGTCTTCAAAACACCTTGATGGCATCCTTCTGCATAAGGACAATAATTATCCTCAAGAAAATTTCCTCTGGAAAACCCTAAAAACCCATGTTTTGGCATTGGCGTGGGTAGCCATTTCATCCCTCGCACCAATGGGGGAAATGCACACTAGTGGGCGCGCCAGCTGGCTCTATATCCCTGTGTTATGCCCACACCAAGCCTATTAAGGTATGTTTTTTAACAATAGAAGGCAGAAGTTTGATTCTAACAACTTCAGAACGGATCATCAAAATGAGGTTGGGTTGTTTGCCTCCAGATCTCCCTATTTAGGAAGTGGTTTTCCACCTCTCATGGAACCTTCCTAAGATATAGGACTCTCCCATATGATTATAGGGAGCCTAACCTCTCCTTCTCCCTCTATAAAAGCCCACCCTCTCCATTTGATAGCTAGCTAAACTTTTGGGAAGGAAATTATAGCTTAGTGACAATCAAGAGCAGAGCTAAGGAGAACCCTGTGTGAGAGAGATAGTTTTGTCAAATCCCTGACGAGCTTTGTGAGACATGTCTCGCTGGAACCCTGTCAAAGGAAGTCACGATGTCAAAGCACCTGTTGTAATAATTATCTCGTATCTTAATATACATGACTCTGCTATTGGTTCCATGATTGTGTTTTTCCATTATATAATGCAATTTCATTTTTTCCTCTCTAACTGATCGATAGTTATAAAAGTGTGAAATATTACGTTGCATGTTGTCTCTCTTCTTTGCATGTGTATAGGTATCTGGATGTAGCAAGCTCATGGATCGTGACCTGTCCAGCTAGGAACGGAAGCACTACTTCTTCTTCTACAACAATAACGAAGGAATCACGGTAAGCGATCTATTGTGATTCTATCTTTTGTAACTAGGAACCAATAACTTTGCATGTTTCGATTGTTGCTAGACCCACTCTAGGGCTAGTGGGATCGCCTCTATCCACAAAGGGGATTTACCTCCACAACAATATATGAAGGTTATTGTATGATAAATTCCATGTTTGTTGTGAGAGAAATTTTATGTATATGATCTATAGATTAGAGCGTAACTTTGTGTTTATTGGCAAACTATTACTAGGATTACTAGTAATATTATAAGCATTGTTTTTTTTTTACATAGAGTTAGTGAGAATACTAGACTTCCAAGTCATTATTCAGAAGAGAAAGGAAGAGTGAATTTGTGTTGTGATATGAGGAAGAGTTATCTATGGTGTTAAGGTGGTAGTTGAGTTCCTTCTAAGAATATCTTGAAATAAAAAAAACCAATTATATTGCAAATTGGGTTAGGGTTGTGCTTGAATGCTCAAGTTACGACATTTACCCTTGTTCCTTCATTGTTCAATTTAAAGTTATATCTTCATAAGATAATGTTTTTGGCTAAAGAAAATGCTCTTATAAGATTATTTCCCAAAATGCAATCATTAACAATGAAAGTAATTTATGTTTAAAATCGATAGCTTTATTGTTAGTATGTATGAATATTGTTTATTTAATTTGAGGAAAACTCCACTAAGAAATGCTATTGTTCCAAATATACATTTCTTGTTGTTTGAGAAATGTTTTCATAGTTATCCTGATCCTTGGATAGGGCTAGCCCCAATGTTGGTTTTAAGAATGTTCTTACCGCCTATGTGATGTCACCATGATTATGCAAGGCTCGATCGAGGTTAGACACTTGTGGGGCTATTTTTATCCCTCACAGGTGGCTCCCACCCTCAATCCCTTCACACAATATTTGAATTATTGACCAAATGAGGACTAAACCCCACAAAAACCAATTGATCTACACCTCATAAGTACAAATTTTGAGAAATACTTATCTTCATTTTGAATGTTGTTAAAATTTCATATTGTAGCATGACTACTAAGTCAATGTTGTATCAAGTTGGATATAAACATGGAATATGCATGAAATTAACATTGTTGACACTATTGAAGATTCTAGATGTTATAATTATTTCTATGTAAAATGATGTTGTATACATTATGTTATGTCACTCTTTTATATTTGATGTTGGTATCATAAAAGTTATAAGTTGAAATATTTATATAATTAAATTATATACAAAGTGTAAGTTGAATTATTTATATAATTATATGTGAATATGCATGCAATTTAATTGTATCATTTGGAAAATTCATTGAAAATATATTCATTTTCATAAAAAATATTGATTTTAAGTATGTGAATGTAAAATAATTGATGAACAAAAGGACGAATATAAGAATGTACAATTAGTCATGGGATGTTTAGGTTGAAACAAGTTGATAGTGAGAAAATACCAATTTGAGAATGCATATCAAGTAACATAGTGCTCCCCACAACAGTGGATATTATCCCCCATACACCACATGGTATTCTTTGAAAGGCACACACTTTATTTAATTAAATGGAAATGGTTTACATGGATCTCCTACAAATAATTGATGAAGTATCTCCACAAGTGTAAATTTGGAGGTTCAAAATATAGAGAGTACAAATAATTGTACACCTAATAGAGGGGAATTTGGATTTATTCAAATTAAAACTATTTGAAATGACATTTCCCTCATAAATTGAACTCAGTTACATAATTTTCTAGAAACATAATGAAATAGGCTGTTGATTGTGGTATGGTTACAAGTTAAAATCCCATCACACATCTATATGTTTTTTTTTTTAATGGAGGGAAAAATAGCACTCATGGTACTATCATATGCTTATGGAGTGCCTTCCACCCAAATCACATTGTTTCTCACAGATGGCTTCACAATTTCTTTGTAGGTCTCTCTTGTGGAGATGGTGTCATGATAATAATAGAATATGATCAAACCATTAGTATTATGTTGTGTTTTCATAAACAAATTCTCAAAAATGTGTGTCAAGAAATTTATTTGTATAAATTGTGTAGCATTTTAATATCAATTCGAAGTTCATAAACTTGTGAAATGGAAACATTATAAGTGTAGTATAAGATTGTTTATCAAAATATATATCTAGAAGACTTAATTCTTATACTACTTTGTGAAATTAATTACATAAAATGAAACACACCACACTTCATCAATCAAAGTAAGCTTAATCAATCTTGGAAATTTCAATGTACACTGCATATATGGTGCTATTGAGCAAGGACCCTAATGTCACCAGGTTAACTCCTTGCATCATTTTCCATGGACTATTTATTTTGACGTTAGCAAGATTTTATAAAATTGTAAACTAGCAATGTAACTTTCAAGACAAAATAAGAACTAAACTTCTCAAATCTAGTCTTCCAAAACTTGCATAGGTAGAAAACTAGGCTATGAGATATCACACCTTAAATGGCTCACACAACAATACTCTATTCACTTATGGAGATTGTTGATTGGGTAAGAATTCTAATCACCCATGCATTAAACGAAAACCTAATCTAAACGAAAGAAAATTAAGTGAGGGGAATTGAATCAAGTTTATATATATTGTCAAGCATTCATTAAGGTCTGATAGGTGGAAAAATAGGGTGCAGTGTCTCTTATTCAAATCTTAATGGTTGAAAGGGATTGAAACTATACTATATTTACTAATTAGTCATTATCTAAAAATAAATATTAACATTGGTTTAAGAAGCAAATTATACCCTAATTAAAGGAATTATTTCCATAATATAAAAACACAGAATGATATACACATATATAACAATGAGTAAAGAAAATAATGAGAAGTATTTACTAGGAAATAATGTACATGAAATGAGATTTCATAAAATTAAATAAGAGAACATAAAATTAAATAAAATGTCACCATGATGTATATGGAGTTAGCTCAATTCTCCTAAGAATAAAGTAGAAAATTATTCTATGACATCATAAACTAAATCAAAACATTCTACTTATAAAACTAGAGAATGAAAATATATGTAAAGAAATATTAAGAAGTTTTATTATATGCTCCAAGAGTATTCCCTTTGGAATGAAGAAGGCACTCTTATTTATACAAAAAAATTCTTTGAAACTAAGATAAAAAATAATAAATTTAGATCCACATATCTCTCTTGTGGTTACAACCATTTGCTAATCATTAACAAGTAAATTTTTTAAAATATTTCTAAATATATTGTAATGAATATCTCCAAGATATTCGATAACAAATATTCCTTGATTCTTTTGCATCCAAAATTTTTGAGTGATCCTCCCAAGTCCTCATTAGAGCTTCTAAGGTTGAAGAGAAAATTCGAATTTGGACATTAGTAGTAAAAAATTGCATTGTTGGAATTTACAAATATATTTATAACCATCACCAAACTCACCCAAATTTCAAATATGAGTGAAAACATGTTATTTTTCTAGTATTTAATCATAAAATCACTTAAAAAACAAATAAATGCATTGAAAAATATTGAGCCCAATACCACATAGAAGCATGAAATGGAGTAAAATTCAAGGAATGATTATGAAAATAAAATGAAAAGTATGTGAAAAGATGGTCATATCTTGACTAAAAATTCACCCCAACTGAAGATGTTGCATGTCTTCATGCAACATTACATATAATTTTCCTAACCTGTGTGACTAAGTCTTCCTCCTCTAAAAAAATGGCAAGTTGCAATTGGATTTCTTATGTCTAGTTCTTGTGTAATAACCACACATTTCGTAAGTGTTGGTTCTTTTGTTATAATACTTATTTCATGGACTTGAATTTTGATTAAGCATCGTGTGTTTGGTTCTTGTGTGACAACTACAAGTTTGTAAATATTGGTTCTTATGTGGCAACTCTTACATTTTATTCCCCCATGTTGCAACAAAAGAATCACATGCTTATCTAATAAACTTGAAAAATAATCTCACGTACAGTCATTCATAACCCAACAATGTACATTTCAATCTAATTTCCAGATGACAAACCCATACCTGCAAAATAGCCAATATCACGTAAAAAGAAATATAGGTTTCATTTATTTTTGGTGAACATACTTATTAAACACAATGTACATTCTCACAAAAAATTAGAAACACCGAGTTAATGTATTTCAAGTTATGGATAAATTAGTTTCTACACTTGAAAAAAATTCTCACATGTCACGTGGCCATAGAAAACTACATGCCAAATCTTGTAGACATCTGCTTTTAAGAAAGAAAGACATGTTGGTTGAAGATTACCACCTTGTTAAAAAATCTCATGTCATAGAATTTTCCATCTCTGTTGTGTAACCAACTCCAAAAAGAGAAGAAAAGAGATCTCAACGCCTTAGAAATAAGCCACTTCGAGGGGGCAACCTCCAATACATTACATAAATGAACAATTCTTGGATGATACAATTTACAAAACCTCCTTTCTATATATAGGAGTCCATGGGGCCATGATGTAATCCTAGTGGGCCACAATGTAATCCTAGCCGACCTAACAATAATAATTTAGGGGCACAATAATAACAAAATGGGGGTTACAAGGGTTCAATAATAACAATAAGGGGGTTACACTAACAATAATAAGGGACTATACTAGTGATATAGGGACCTAACATGCCCCTCTCCCTCAAAAAAGTTTTGTCCTCAACGCTTGAGTAGCTTCGGGTGCTTCTGTATAAAATTCTCATCCTCCCATGTAGAATCTTCAGTGGGTAAGTTCTTCACTTGATGAGATACTTTGAAATTGATCGATTTCGTAGCTGTCGAGTTCTTGTTTCCATGACCACTTCAGGTTCCAATATTATTTTTCCTTCCTCATCAAGTTCTGGCAATATTGTTTGAACTGGAAGATTTTCACCTATAACCTTCTTTAAGCATGAAACATGGAAAACTGGATGTACTCGCGAAGAAGCAGGGAGCTCCAATTTGTATGCCATAGTACCAATCTTTTGCAACACCTTGTAAGGACCATAGTACTTTGGCGATAATTTATTATCCTTCTTCGCTTGCTTGAGGGACATTTGTTTGTATGGTTGTAGCCGTAAAAATACCCAATCTCCTACATCAAAACTTCTCTCGCTGCGATGTTGATCTGCCTGTTGTTTCATTCGATTTTGTGCCAAATTCAGGTTATCCTTTAAGAGTTGGAGAACTTCTTGCTAATGCTCGATGTGATCTTCCACTGCTTGAACCTTCGAATTTTCTCTTAAATATGATGTGATGGATGGTGGATGATATCCATAAAGTGCCATAAATGGGGTCATTTTTGCTGCGGTATGGAAGGAAGTGTTATACCACCATTCAGCAAGAGGTAACCACTTGACCCATTGTGTTTGTTTATCAGATACAAAACAACGAAGATATCCTTCCAAACATTTATTTACGATCTCGGTTTGACCATCAGATTGAGGATGATAAGATGAGCTATGAGCTAATTGAGTACCCAAACAAGAAAATAACTCCGTCCAAAAATTTCCAGTAAAAATGGGATCTCTGTCACTCACAATAACCCTTGGGCTTCCCTGTAGCTTTTGAATTCTGTCCATAAATGTAGTAGCAACTGTACTTGCTTTAAATGGATGAGATAATGCACAAAAGTGTGCATACTTGGTAAGTCTATCAACTACCACCATGATGACACTCTTTCCTTCGGACTTAGGTAAACCTGTGATAAAATCCCTTGAAATCTCCTCCCAACGTTGACTTGGAATGGATAAAGGTTGTAGAAGTCCTGGGGTCTTAATTGTTTCCACTTTATTCTGCTGGCAAACCAAACATTCCGCCACAAACTTTTGAATATCGGATTTAAGGCCATCCCAAAAAAATTCTTTCTTCACCCTGTGGTAAGTTTTTAAAAATCCTGAGTGTCCTCCTAAAGGAGAAGTGTGCAATTCCGGAAGAATATTTTGTTTTAGTTGGGAATTCTTACAAAGATATAAGCGATCTTTGTACCATAAGGAATCATTTTTCCAACTAAATGTATCGGATGTACTAGGATCTTGCTGCAACTTTTGAATGAGTGTCCATACATCTTTGTCCTTCTTCCATTCATCTCTTGCTTCGGTTATCCAATGTGGTTGGATAATAGAAATGGCACAAAGCAATGCTTCCACCTCTTCATTCTTTCTTGAGAGTGCATCTGCAACAACATTAAGCTTTCCTTTTTTGTAGTTTATTTCAAAGTCATAACCCAACATCTTTGTGACCCATTTTTGCTGCTCTTCTGATGATAGTCTTTGTTCCAAAAAGTGTTTAAGACTATCATGTTCAGTTTTTACCTTGAAGTGTCTTCCCATTAGGTAAGTTCGCCATTTCTTTAGTGCATGCAGTATTGCTAACATTTCCTTCTCATAAATAGGTTTCTGTAAATACTTTCCTTTGATTGGACGACTTCCAAAAGCAATGGGTCTTCCTTCCTGCATTAAAACTGCACCAATTCCATTTCCTGAGGCATCACATTCCACAATAAAGGTTTTTGTGAAGTCTGGCGTAGCTAAGACAGGTGCATGGCACATTGCCTCCTTAAGACGTTCAAAGGCCTTAGTTGCTTCAGGAGTCCATGAAAATGCATCTTTCTTCAATAATGTTGTTAGAGGTGCTGCTATTCTCCCATAATTCTTAACAAACTTGCGATAATACCCTGTTAACCCGAGAAGTCCTCGCAACTTCTTTATGGTTGTGGGGACTTTCCATTCCTTAATGGCTTTAATTTTGTTAGGGTCTACTTTCACACCCTCGTGAGATACAATATGACCCAGATATTCCACCTCTTGTACTCCAAAGAAACATTTGGATTTTTTTGCATATAATTGTTTCTCCTGCAATAGTTTGAGCACCCTGTCAGCATGTTCAACATGATCCTTCCAAGACCTGCTGTAGATTAGTATATCATCAAAAAATACTAGCACAAATTTTCTAAGGAAGGGTTTGAAAATGGAATTCATCAACCCTTGAAATGTAGAAGGTGCATTGGTAAGGCCAAAAGGCATGACCAAAAATTCATAATGACCCTCATGAGTTCGAAATGTTTTTTTTGGAATATCTTCGATCTTCATTCTAATTTGATGATATCCTGAACGAAGATCCAACTTGGTAAAATAAATTGCTCCATGTAATTCATCCAATAATTCATCAATCACAGGAATGGAAATTTGTCTTTAATGGTGAGCTTATTGAGCTCCCTATAATCCGGACACATTCGCCATGATCCATCCTTCTTGTGTACCAATACTACAGGAGCAGAGAAAGAACTTTGACTAGGTTGAATTATGCCCGCCTCTAACATTTCTGCAATCATATGTTCAATTTCGCTCTTTTGGAAGTAAGGATATCTATAAGGCCTGATGTTTGGAGGAACACTTCCTGGAATCAAATGAATAGCATGATCATGATCACGAATAGGTGGGGGTCCTTTGGGAGTTTCAAACACCTTGGAATGATTGTCCAAGACTTGTTGGAGATCTGCAGAAATAGATGATTTTGATGTCGGAACTTCTAGTGAGCATAATTGTGCAATTACGTCTCGTGTTCTTTCTTTAGAAGCTTTTTCATGACATTAGAGCTTATTATCCTTCCTGGCTTCCCTTCAATACCCCGTAATTTGACTTCCTTTCCTTCTGAAAAAAATTTCAAGAAAAGTTCTTGAAAATTAAAAGCTACCGTCCCCAAAGATTGTAACCATTGTACTCCTAGTACAACATCGGCACCTCCCATAGGAATGGAAAGCATTGGACTAGTCAACACATATTCCCCCATGGTTAGCTTGATATTATGGCATTTTCCAGAGCAATTTATAGTTCCTCCATTTGCAACCATCACTTGACATTTTGGTGCTGGGTATAGGAAACAATTTAATTCCTTGGCTACCTTACAATGAATAAAATTATGGATGCTACCTGAATCAATCAACACTATTACCTTTTTCTTCTTGATATGTCCTTCTATATTGAGAGTTTGAGGAGTGGTAATTCCTGCTAGTGCATTACATGATATGGTTGGATTCATTTCTTCCTCTTCTAGGGTTGGTTCCTGGTGTATATCCTCTTCTTGTTCATTTTCTTCTTCCTCTTCACAATCTATGTAAAATAATTTCTTCTCAGCACACTTATGACCTTTAGTGTATTTGCTATCACAACTGTAGAAAAGCCCTTTTGCTCTTTTTTCTTTCAATTGTTGTGGTGTCAACCTTGTAGGTTGTGGAAATATAGACGTAGCAACACTTCCTTCTTTATAGAATTGAGTGCTAGGCTTCCTTGTCGCCATTATTTTACATTCAAATTTTCTTGCCAACTTGAATGCCTTCTCCAATGAATCTGGTTCCAAAACACGAACTTCATGTTGGATGTTATCCTTTAAAGTGCCTATGAAGAGATCGATCCTATGGTCCTCTAGAATATCAGTTACCCTTATATTCAATTTTTGGAAGTCCTCAATGTGCTGCCCCACTAAACCCTTTTGTTTGAGATTTATCAATTGGCTAAAGAAGGTGTTGCTCTTTGTATCCTCATAATATGCTATCATTTCCTCCGTAAAAATTGACCAAGTGACAATTTTTTTACGGGAGCAAAGCCATCGATACCATACAAATGTATTTTGTTCTAAATGTAAAGTTGCAATGCGTACCTTTTGTGTGTTTTGCACGTTATGGAGATCAAAATATTGCTCCATTTGTGGTATCCATGTTACAGGATCCTTTCCATCAAACTTCCTCATATCCATTTTTGGAATATGGTGGTTCTTCCCGCCAACATTAGAGTTTATGAAATCATGATTAACATTTATTTTGTTCTCATCATGAGGTTCTTCTACTATATTTCCACCATTAGGAATCGTTTCTTGTTTTAAGCTTGTCATCAAGCCTTCCATGTATGCTTTTAGATCATTCTTCATGTTTTCCATGTTGTCTTTCATGTTTTCATCGATCTTAGCTTCCATGTCATCAATCTTAGCTTCCATACCCACTTCCATGCCATCCATCTTAGCTTCCAAACCATTCATCTTAGCTTCCACGCCTTTCTTCAAACCATCCATCTTAGTTTCCATGCCTTTCTTCAAAACTTCCATTTCATTTTTTGTTGTTCTTTGCGAGAGCGAAATTTGTTGTTGCACTTGCTCTTGTAATTTTGATATGTCATGTTGTCATTCTTCGTCTTCATGAGTCACAGTAGAGCCTTCTAAAGGCTTAATGGGAGTTGAATTATTTTTAGGGGCCATTTTAGAATCCAATACTGATATCTATTCTACAATATTCTCTTGGAATCAATTCAACTTGATTCTTCAAACAAGACTTATGCAATTCGGAAAAAAAATACACACCTTTTACTTGCTTTTTAGGAGCTCTGTATTGAAATTGAATTATCTCTGTAATTGAGAATCTTCAATATCTGAAATTCACTTCTGTAGTAGCCTTCTGAACTGTATTTCAAATTCCACAGGTCTGATCTGATTTGGATTCTTCAAGACAAATTTATTTCCAATCTCCCACAATGACCCAATTTTGGACTGTTTCAGTAGAGCGAACTTGTATGACTTTCCACGTGTCACTGTTTCGTCCTTCGTCTCTGAAATTGATAGCCAAGAAACTGCCGTCCGTGTACTTGCAACCAATTTTTACGGCACTCCAATCCGATGCCCAGAGAGAGAGTTATTGAACTTTTCCCACGATCACCTATTTGAGATGAAATTCAGGAGCCTGAAAAAGCACTACCTTCCACAGATCATATCTCCAAACATATTGCGAACCAAGCTCTGAAATTTTTTGAAGAATTTCCTCAGGATTTCAGCTTCGCACCATATGAATTTCAGATTCTGAACCTTCGTAGAAATTTTTTTATAGCGCAAATGCCACGATGACCTGTTTATGATCCTGAAAAAAGACCTAACTTACACAGATCATATCTCCGAAAATATTACGAACCAAGCTCTGAAATTTTTAGAAAAACTTCCTCAAGATTTCAGCTTCGCACCCTAAAAATTTCAGCTGCTAAAGCTTCGTAGAAAAAGAGTTATAGCGAAAATCCCACGCTGACCTGTTTGGAGCAGCGAAACCCTAGAATCCAAAGCTCTGATACCAAATGTTGTGTAACCAACTCCAAAAAGAGAAGAAAAGAGATCTCAACGCCTTAAAAATAAGCCACTTCGAGGGGGCAACCTCCAATACATTACATAAATGAACAATTCTTGGATGATACAATTTACAAAACCTCCTTTCTATATATAGGAGTCCATGGGGCCATAATGTAATCCTAGTGGGCCACAATGTAATCCTAGCTGACCTAACAATACTAATTTAAGGGCACAATAATAACAAAATGGGGGTTACAAGGGTTCAATAATAACAATAAGGGGGTTACACTAACAATAATAAGGGACTATACTATTGATATAGGGACCTAACAATCTCTTCTTCATTTACTTGTACAAAATTTTGTCAAGTTGGAAATTTTTACGTTTTTTTCTATTATTTTTTTCATAAGTTTGTGAACACAAATGCACACTTGGGGCTCATTTTAAGACCAAATTGAGTGATTGAGAAGGAATAAAGTGTGTTTCTTCATTTAACACATAAATGAAAATTTTATATTTTTATTTTGATGAAGAAAAACACCCATTGTACAAAAGACTTAACTTTTGGCTTACTTTTACATAGTGATAAAATTCTAAAATTTACCATTAAAACATGGTTGCACAACCTTCCATATGCACTTTTAAAAATTTCATATCTTGGATGGTTATATTGGTCACAAAACCCATGTCTCAGTTTTCCTTTATTTGGCCTCATTTGCATGCAAATAGCGTGCTAAAAGTGCCCTTAGAGAAACTTTGATAGTGCTAGATTAGTTGTATTGACCATGGAATGACCTACATCTATTGATCATCTTTATAAGGATTTGAGAGAAACCAAACCATGCCATGAATATCATTAACAACCTCGAAGTGGAATTTTTGAATTTGAAGTGGCACTACAATATAAATGAATGCCATATTAAAAATTTGTATATTTTTCTTTAATTACATTTGTCATATGTAAGAAAACCATTCATATCACCATTTTTTTTATAGGTTAACCTCTCAAGGAGTTAACAATACATAATGAGAATATGGGAAATGCTTTAGAATGTGTCATAAATATGTTCCCCCAACTAAAGGTTTTTTCTGTCCTCTAAAAATTTGACAAATAGGGATGGGCATGTGAGAGAAACAAAAATAGACGTGGAAAATTTTCCAAGTACACTTGTTCTATAATTGAATGAATTATTGATTAAAAATTAAAGTATACCTTTTCCTACTTGAGAGATCCATTAAATGACATCGTGAGAGGTAGAAGAGTTGAGTTGGTCCACAATAGTGATATGAACTAAATTGAATGAGAAAGATAAATATAAAATCTTGATTATGTGGTACTTGTAGGTTGTTTTCAACTAAGATTTGAAATCTTGGAAATGATCATAATGAGTGAGAATAAGATCTTATGCTGGAGTAGCAAGTTCAAAAATTGTTGACGTAAATGGAAATGAAGATTAGATCAAATTTTAATATCTCTTTCATTTTTTTGCCAATCTTATCTCTAGCAAGATGGCTTTTAAACAAGATTTTTTTGATTACATCGAAGAGGATTTTCACAATAAGAAATTATTATTCCTGAGCAATACCCACTAGAAATTTGGTTTTCAAGGACTCTAAGGTTTGATGGCGCTTGTGACAAGTTTTCACCATCAAAGGTATTTGGAGAAAAAATAGGATATTGAGGTAATTCATCATGGTAACTGAGCTAAGTTATGTTATTGTCTGGATTAGGGGGCAATATGGTAAGGAAAAATCATGAAGGTAAAGAAATAATATTTTGGAATTCAACATGCATGGAATGCTAAGCTCAAAAGAAGGGAATATTTTTGAAGGGAATATAAATAGGCATGCCATGGTAAATAAACACAATGAATAATGACTCTTTCAAAAATAGCTCATTTGTAGCAAGGGTATGGTGGATATGACAATGGTGCTTGAATTTTCCTTGATACTAATCTTCACTTGATCTTCATATGTTTCTTCATTTTCATTGATTTCTATCCACCTTGGAAACTTTTGGGGTTTGTTAGTGTTATTAATGAACAACTAGAACACTTTGTAGCAAGATCCAAGAACTGGTGCTTTGAACACAAATTTTTCGACATATCTGATGTCACACATTTTTTACCTTGGATGTTTGGATATCACACCTTTACTCATAATTCTTCAAAATTAATCTTTTAGAATTTCTCAATTGTTTTGACCCTCTAAATCCTTCCGTGACTTGCAAAAATTTAGCACTTTCCCACAATAAAACGTGTGATAATGGAGAAACAAATATGTACATTTCTCTTCATCCAAGACTTAAAAAATAAAAGGCAAGTTGTCCATAGGAAACAAATCCAAGGAAAAACAAGGACAAATACATTTTTACCTGTTGAGGAGTGGTGGCCACATAGACAACCCAATAACATTTTGTTGATAAAATATTCACTTTATGTGCAATTCAAGTGATTTCAAAGCCATATTGATAATGTTTTAGAGGGATATTTTCAATAGAAACATATTTTTAAATCAATTTTAATTGATGTTCAAAATTGTCAATGAACATTAAGGGAGGAAAAGTTTTTATTATGTTCTTTTTAGATAGGTAATCACTAATCTATGAATAACCTTTTCATGTGATGTCTCAATGAAGTGATTCAAATTTTGTTCTTAAATAGACTTAAATATCTATCCTCGTTATAAACAATTTCTAAATATATAATGTTTTGACATTTGAAATATACAAAGGAAAAATCAAGATAAAGATTTTATGACCAACAACTAGTAATTTGGGAATAAATTTTTCATACAATATTGGATTGTGATGATTCAAACTGGGTTATAAACTGGATTCAAAGGGCTATATAATCCCCTAGAAACACATTTTTAAAATTCCCTCTTTTAGTCCCCTAAATTGACCACCCAAACTTATTTCTAAGGGATTTCCAAAGTCAAATTTGCAAAAATAATCAAAATTCATGTGATTTTTCCTAAACTAAGGTATTAAGTGTACCAAATACTTGTTGAAAATGTCTATAATGTCTTAAATAATTCCTAACAAAATTCTTCAATATCCATTTTTGGATATTAAGACATGGCTTTTAGAAAACTTGAAGTTGTTTGATGAATTTTTAGCAAATATTTACATTATCACTTCATTATAGAATTTTGTACAAGAAATTATCTTAACTCATAACTTTGATGACTTACTTTGAAGTATTTGATTGTCTTTTAAGAAGCTCCTTTTCCTTCATTTTCTTCCTTATAGATCTATTATCCAGCGGGTTAGTAAATGGATTGGTTCTTATTACACAAGAAATGGAAATTATTGAAATATGTTTAACAAAAATTCTATTTGAATGTCCTAGAATTTACTCATACGTATAATACCAACGTAATTTTTTTTACCTAACCTTTACCTTCAATTTTTCTAGATCTATTTTACCAACATGATGAGTTCTTGGAGGAAACTTACTAAAGTGAATGCACAAATTCTTACCTCTCGTCTTACTATTTCTCCTCCTCCATATCATGAATGTTCGTGCAACAAAATCAAATGTCTCTAATTATACTACAAATTCCCCAATTCCTTTAGCATTTTACCGAAAACAACGCCAAAATGTTGGGTAATTTATTTTCATAAATTATGTAACATTTTATTATCAATCAAAGTTTGTAAAATTGTGAAATGAAAACACTATATGTGTAGAATTAGATTGTTTCTAGTAATATCTATCTAGAATACTCAAGGCTTACTTACTTTATGAAATGAATTGCATAATATTAAACAAACCACAATTCATAAATCAAAATAAATCTATCGATCTTGGAAATGTGAATGTACTTGGCATCTATCGTGCTATTAAGCAGGGATCCCACTCTCACCAGGTTTTCTCCTCACATCATTTTCCTTGAACTATTTCTCCCGTTGTTAGAAAACCATGATAAAATTCTAAACTAGAAATGTAATTTTCAAGACAAAATAGGAACTATTCTTGTCCAATCTAAGCTTCCAAAAATTACATAGGTAGAAAACCAAGTTGTGAGATATCATGCCTCAAATATCTCACACAAAAAGACTCTCTTCACTTGTTGGTATTGTTGGTATGGGAGGAATTCTAATCACTCTTGCATTAAATGGAAAACCACTCTAAAACAAAGGAAGTAAAATAAAAGGAATTGAATCAAGTTTAGATAGCTTGTCAAGCATTCATTGAGGCATCACTCAAAGAAAACCATGTTGTAATGCCTCTTATTCAACTCTTAATGGTTGAAAGGTATTGTAGCAGTCCTCTATTGACCAATCAATAATTACCTAACAAAAAATATTAGAATTGGTTTAATAATCATATTCCACTCTAATTCAAGTTCTTACTGCAATATAAAATAGATATTGATATACACATACATAATAGAGATTAAAGAAAATAAAGAGAATAATTTACTAGGAAATCATGTATAAAAATGAGATTGCATAAACTAAATAAGAAAATATATAATGAAATAAAATGCCACAATAATCTATGTGTCGTGAACTCAATTCTTCCAAGAAAAAAGTAGTAAAATATTCTTTAACATGTTAAACTAAATCAAATCATTCTACATATAAAATTAGAGAATGAAAATATATTTGAAAGGAAATATTAAGAAGTTTTATTCTATTTCATCGTAAGTTTCAAGACCCCATGTTGCGATGCTTTAAGATCACCGTGGGCACTATGCGGCACCGACGAGATTTCACTTTGAGTTAAACTACTTTCACACGAACTATGCCTAACACTTCAACACTTAACCAATTTTTCATTCAAGTGTTCTTATATTCAATTATGCAACGAAAATAAACTTCATTCAATTACACATCAATTTCAACATAAAAATGTGATGAACATAACAATAATATGATATTTCAATTTTAGTGATGAACAACAAATGACATCATAAGCAATGCGATGAACAACAAATGACATCATAAGGTGATGAAAACTTACAAAATCAAAATGAGAAGAACAAAAAATGTCATGAAAATGTGATAAACAAAAAATTTCATCACAATGTGATGAAAAACAAATGACATTGCAAAGTGGCTGACAATAAATGATTTTGCAACATGATGAAAAACAAACAATTTTGCAATGTGGCAAACCGCTAATCATAAAAGACATCGCAATGTGAGGAACCATGGTTAACCATTTTCACCCACATTCAACATGATGAACCATAAACGTGGTGAACAACAAATGTTGACACAATGTGACTAATAATAAATGATAACACAATGTGGCAAAAAAAAATGATGTTTCAATGTAAAAAACATCAAACATCTTAGCAATTGGATGAAAACAAGATGTTGTAATGCAGTGAACAAAACCATTGTAAACTATGTTTAACTAAGTCAACCATGATAGACTAGTGGTTGAACATGGTTAAATAAAGTGAACCATGGTCATCCATGGTCATGCATAGTTAACTATAGAGAACATTTTCAACCATGGTCAACATAGCCATTCATGGTCAAAACATAGTTAAACCATGTTCCATAAGGGTCTATATGGTCAAAATGGTTAACTAAGGTAAACTATGGTCAAACATGGCCAACATGGTTTAACATGGTAAACCATAGTTGACATGGGCATAAAAGTTAGCCATGGTCAACCATAGTCATCTACAAAGAAATGCTAACAACCTGGGTTAACCATGTTCAACATGGGCATTGTAGTCAACCATGGTTAGCCACAATTATCTACAAGTAAATGCTATGAACACTGGTCAACCATCTTCAATGCTAGCAACCCTAGTCAACCATAATCAACATGGGCATCATAGTCAACCATTTGTTGACTATGATCCACCCTTATCAACCTTAAATTTTCCATATTTAATAATAGGAAACCAAGATCAACTATAGCTATAAATGGTCTACAATGGTCTAAATGATCAACCATAATTAACTATGATCAGCCATATTCAACCATGGCCAACCTCAGTCAACCATGATCAACCATAGCCAATCGTGGTCACCCATGGTCAACCATGGTCAACATTTTTCTACAAGGGTTGGCAAGGTCAACCATAGTCAACTATGTTCAACATGAGTATACATGGTCAATATGGTTAACTAGGGTAAACCATGGTCAACATGATCTCACACGTTTAATGATAGTCAACATGGGAATCATAGTCATCTATAGATAAATATTGATAAACCTAATCAATCATGTTCAACATGGGAATGGTGCTCATCTTCAACATGGGCATCATAGTCAGTTGTGGTCAACCACAGTCATTTACATGTAAGCACTAACAACCTTGGGCAACCATGTTCAACATTGACAACCATGGTCAACCATACTCACATGTCAACTATTTGTTGATCATAATTCACTCTTGTCAACCATAGCTTTACTATATTTAATAATAGAAAACCAAGGTCAACTATAGACAACCATTGCATGCACATTGTTGGTCAACTAGCACAACCACATCAATAAAGTGGTTGATATACACCAATCAATATCATTTTTCCATCTTTCATATGTCAATAAATGCCATTAGTTTTAAAAGGTAGAAATTAATGTCCATTGATATATATCAACAACTTTATTAATGTGATTGTGTTAATATTTAATATTATGAAAAAATAATACCTAACCAATCCAATAAAAAACATATGAAGTATATCAATCACTTTATTAATGTGATTATGTTAATATTTAATATTATGAAAAAATAGTACCTAACCAATCCAATAAAAAACATATGAAGTTGGAGTTTTTGTTGATGTGTAATCACTTCACTCATGAAATTGTGGAGGGTCTCCTTATGTTTAATTTGGAATAACTTAGATCAAGCACCTCATACATAAACATAATATGTTGTATGCACCTCATCATGGCTTCAAAACCCTCAATTCACCTTATATTACTTAGATCATGTCATAGAATGGATTAACATTTAAACCGTGGCCTCAAATTGTCATTTCTATTCTCAAATCTTCACTTAAATCTGCCATCTTTTAAGTGACATTATTAAAAGTAATATACTAATGGTGGTCTTTAGGTTGTGGTCTTGGATTGGAATTTGTTTAAATGCTTTTTTGAGAAGCATGTCTTGGTTAATGAGAAGAAAGGGAAGGCTCTCTATTTGAAGAAATTAGAACGTAAAAAAAAATGACACCTCATCCATACATCACATGCTATGGAAAATGATAAGGAAATAGAATTTAGTTATGGGAGGATATTGCCACTAGAGAGGCCTCTTTATTGAGAGAATAAAGTAAGTTTGGGTTCATTATTGCAGGAAGAAGTCATTATATTACCTTTTCAAACGACATCATAAACTAAGTTTACGAGTTGAAGATTATTTTTTTATATAAAAAAATAAATTAAAATGGTACTTTCTATGTTTCTTTTAATTTCTTTTAATTTGAAACATTTATAAAGGTATTTTATATATATGAATTTCATTGTTAATTTATTTAATATTACCATTATGGTAGGAAGAAGTTATTATATTATTTTATTTAGAGATGAATTATGTTATTAATTTATTGAGTCTTATAACTCGTGTAAATCTATTTTAATTCTAAATATATTGAACATTGAGAATATCAATTTTTTTGATGTGCAATTTTTTTTAAAGTATACAAATTAAAAATTTAATCTTGAAGTTATGAATAAATCTGGTTATATATAAAACATGTGTTAACTATATAATGTATAAATTCTATGAAAAAATTTATATATTTTCTTATTTTAAAAGACTATAAAAACATTTTAATCGTAACAAATATTTCATTTTTAAATAACGTGAATAGACTTAATAGTTAAAAAATAACCTTTAAATTCTAAATTCAAATTAAATAAATTTATATTAAGCAACACATATTATTATTGTTTATAATTTAAATCTAAGTGAAATATTATAATTAATATATATATTTTATACTTTAATAAATATTTTATCTTATATAAAAACAAATGGTAATAATCCACCTCCCTTCATATTATTTAGTTACAGAATTAAATTTTATTTTTAAAGTCCAGGGATGGATTAAAGTATCGATGTAACTAACCAACAATCTTGAACAATATATACAAATAGATAAAATTTAAAATATCTAAAATATTATTTGAGAATATAAAGATTTTATTAGAACCGATTGAAATTTTAAAATGCCGGTCCATATATATCAAAGTATAGTTTGATTCAAACTTTTATGTTAATTGCTTCGAAAAATTTTGCCGTTGTCCTCACGCGTCGAAACGATGGATGAACTGCGATATGCGGTCCTGCAAGAGGTCAGCGGCCTCAGACCGCGGATGGAAGACGTGATACGCGTGAATCTGCCCCTCCGCATCCATCAATTCTATCACATCCACACCCTCAACTTGTTTGGGCCAACGTTCACTCTACTTGCACTTTGGTTGTGTGCAACATGTTGTCCTATTTCGACTCACTTGCCTAACCCGTGTTTGCTCTTGCTTTCACTCAACTTAAATGTAAATGGCATGTGATCTACTCCTCATCCACCAATGTGGGCACACCCATGCCATGTGACATGCCCCATCATGTCACAACTTAGCATGGTACTCGAACTCATCTAGTGCATCTCATTCCACCTCACCTAATTGTTAAGACTCCTTAATGTGATGTACGATCAAATCTCACTCACGCATCCATGGGTGCATCTATCCCTCATGACTATCCAACATGCGATGACACATCACCCATGTTGTGTTAAGGTAAGGAAACCCAAATTTTGTATAGGTAGCTAAATTGAAGACTCACCCATGATATGTTTGAGTGTACTCATTCAAACGATGCACCCCTAAACCTAAGGGTCTTAGATCCTACCCTACTCAATGTCATTGTTTTCCTTAATAGTCCTCCAATTAGTAACCCAATCATCCAAGTCATTAGCTGAAGTCACTCCCGATGACCAGGTTTTGCCTCTTGATTGGCTACTATTCCTTACTCTGAATTTCTTGGCATACCTCTATGCAAGTGTATTTGTCATCCTCTACTTCGACTACCTATCACATTTTCTTGAATCTCTACTAAACTTTATTACCTTAACCCTAGGCCTAAAACCTTGATATTTCTATAAGTAAAACTGACAATGGGGACACTAGCTCACTATAACCTTTGAACCACCTATTGAACTCTTTAGAGGGAGCCCAATAACTTGTCTTTAGATCTTCTCAATCTCATTGTGCTGGAGAATCACTCCATTTACTCCATGACATACTCCTACATTTGTACTCAAACTACCTCTAAGATACTTGTACATATTGAGCTTCCCCACCTTTTGGAATGATTGGGTAGCTAATCCATCCATTGCATCCATCATGTGAGAATATCCATCCTTATATCATTGCACTCTTTTCTATCCATTCTTTCTATCCCCACATAATACTAAACTCTCTAATTCCGTACGAAGAAAAAGATCTTCCTCCCAGTTGTCCAATGGTGTGATGCCTTATCCTCAATGCATCCTGGATGCATTTCCCAAGGAAATGCATCATCCTCATAGATTGTCTTAATTAATAAAGGTTTAGAAGTCACTCTTAAGACTTTGAGCAACCATCATGTCTGAACAATACTTCATCTTCAAGTTTCATGATACTAGCTTCACTTCCTTAGTGAACAATCCAATGCTCCAATTTTTCCCACTATTAACTGAAAGTCATAGATGCCAATTTCCTTCTTGTAAAAGCTAAAAATAGCTACAGGGTTTCTGTCATCCTCTCTTATCTCCTCATCTCTCTCCAAGTCTAGCTAAGTGATAACCTCCATGCTTCTCTTAGCTACTATGCTTAGATTGACCTTCTGGCATAGGATGTTAGGTGAATTCTCTCATTTTTGTTATTTTTCCTACTTCCCTATTGCATGGCCTTTCCCATTTCCCTCCCTGGATTGTGAAAAGACAATAGTTTCAAAAAGAGTTTGTGAAGACACCTCCACTTCCTCAATCCTCCTCTGATGAATGGTGGTGATGGTCTTATTGCTACTAGACTATGGTGAAATAATATGAGGGTTGCTCAACTCTTTGTGAACTCCTCATATCAACTATATCATAGTGATTTGTGACCTTAGTCCCATTTTAATTTTCTTCACCATATGCACACTCAATAGTCCTTTTTCTCCCATGAAAATCAAACATTTTACTACCATCATTGGTATTGCTTTGGAGGCCTTGAAAATTTCCTATCCCAAAACAATTGATTGTTTGTTTTACAGGAAAATATTCAAACCAATACTGTCAAACCAACCCCCTATCTAAATGGGTACAAAGTGTACAAATCATGTGGTCTCTAACAAGCCTTTCAATTATCCTCGAATTAATTGTCATACAATTGATGGGTTGTTCATTTAATTGTCAATTTGGAATTTGTACAAAACTTATGAACTATCATGCACCATATATGCTTAGTACAATTATATTTGTGTAAATTCAGTTGTAATAATATATATGTTTGTCACAGTTCAAGATTTATAATGCATCATCAAGTCACCAACTAATTCCATGCTAAGCCCACAGTCCAATCCACACTTTGCAGAGATGTAAATGCTAATCTAAATTGTAGAAAAATAAATTCACTCTTTGAAGGAAAGAAATCACACATCAACCAAAAAGTGACTTATTGAAGTAATACAGTAATCATGTAGGATGTAAAGAGTTGAAATTGTAGAGATCATGAGATGCAATGAAATATAAACTTATCAAATTAATCTTTGCTAATGAAAGAAACAACTACACTTAGTTGTTGAACAAAACTATTAAATAATCTGGTCGAATCCTAGAAATTGAGTATTGAAAGTTAGTATCAAGTTGCAACAATACAAACCCACGAGTTCCACTAGAGTAAATAGAATCATGATGAAAATAAAATTGCAACATATAACATAATATGATCTACAGGAATTGCAACAACATAAACAAATGGAATTGAAACAACATGAACTATTGGAATTGCAATAATGTCACCTAATCGAATCACAACAACGTAAATTAATCAAATTGCAACAACATAAAAACATGACTGAAAAAATAATATAAACAAAAAATATCTACTAATATAAATAGTACTTGACTAAGGAGGAGGCTCTACCTCCTTAGAATGACATTGGGTTAAGACGATAAGTAGATTCAAATGTTCAACACACCTTTCAGGAAAAAAATGAACTTCAAATTATATTGAAATGGAGTTACATCACTCTATCTTAATATATCAATACAATATTTGATCTATGTCTATCTATCCTAAATTCTTATTATTCCCTCCATTTTATATAAATCATAATCTATCTATAAATGAAGTGATTGAGAAGGTTGGATAACTATGAGAGTTAGGTGGTTCCATCCTAATAGATTTTTTTCGCATAGATAGCAAGAAATCAGGTAAATGATGACTTAATCAATTGTATGATAGGTGGCAAGTGAGTCATATTTTTGTCCTGATCGCCTACTTGATTCTTGTTAGTTTTATCCATGAGAGGATTGATCGTTATGTGTATGACCGATCCAAAGGTAACATTTGTTCATTTAAACGGTTGAGCTAGCACAATTATATCGGTGTTGTAGTAATGGATTAGTTTGGATTTTCAGCAATCATGGCCTAGATTTGTAGCTAAGGAAATGAGTGAGAGTTGCAACAGTGGCTTAGAGTAGGAGTTGCATCCATGGACACAAGTGGGAGCTGCAAAAATGGGTTAGAGTAGGAGTTGAAGCAATATGGCAGAGTAGGAATTGTAGAAATTGGCTAGAGTAGGAGTTGTAACAACGGAATGAATGTAATTTGTAGCATTGGTTGTGAGTTGGAGTTTTGACCACAGCATGTCTGGAGTTGCAACAATAGGAGTGGAAGAAAAAGGATTTGCAACAAAAACAATGAATTGAAAAATAGTCAATGAGTTCCCATGTGCTCGTATTCCCTATTCACCATGGTTAGTGCATAAAGATAAAAAATTCCCAATAATGTATAAGAATAAGAATAGAAGTGACATATTGAGGTGCTAATCATACCATTGTCAAAAAAAAAAATGTCAATTAAGAGTGAGGAAACATGATTTAATTAGGAAAGATGAGAGACAAAAACGTGTTAGATGGGTGCCAAAAGGATGTCACATCGAGCACCTGTCATCTCCCCCCAACCAAATTCATTGCATGTCCCCATTCAACCAACAATGAATCTGATTTTGAGAGAGAAAGGAACTAATGGAGGCCAATATGGCTTTAGTCTAACTATCCTACCTCATTCATGTAGAAATATTCCCCACGTGCTTGAATTCCCTCCAACAGATCATATCCTCCTTTGTATTCAATTTGTAGATTTTCCTGTATTCCATGGTGGGTAACCAAATATTTGGATAAAGGAAATTCAACCTTATCCAGTTGTCTCCACATTGCTCCATGCAATGAATATATTCATGTACCTTTTCCCATGCTATTTTCAAGTTTCTAGGGTTGAAAGGGTCTCTTCTTTGGATATCTATGGTAGCATATTTCCACTTATTAGTTTATCCTACCATGTTTTCCATTTCTAAAATCTCGATGAGTTATGGAATGTGAAATAGGTTCTTTTCTATTTTTATTCATGAACATTGCATGTGGGGGAGAAGCCATCCATTGCTTATGTATGTTTATGACTTAGAGAGGTTGGCGGTACTCAGCCCTTGACCCATATGTAGTTTTTGCACTTCTGTTGGAAGAACCCCAATTAGCTTGATTGTGTAGATATGATACAAATGCTCTTAACTAAATGTCCCAAAAAAAAAGTTTCGGGTTCTAGACTAGGTCATGAAACAAAAAACCATTGTGCTGATATAATTCACATAGCATAATTTTCCCCTCATTTTAACAAGCATAATGCATTCAAAAAAATTTTGGGGGACCTTATGTTAAAGGGTTTGCTAGTTATGTAGTATTTTCTTTGGAAGATGATGAATTTTTCTTATATAAACATGTTAAAGTGAGGATAAGGGGGTCTAAATCACATGAAAAACTCCACCAACATACCCAATTGAATCTTTCAATTTCCAATATGTTTGCCTTCTTTTCTAAGTTAGACAATTGTTCTTGTTCTACTCTTTCTTCTTCCCACTTTGTCCTATCGATTTCAACAGACTCAAACCATTTATCTCTTAATCATTTAACAATATGTTGATGTTATTTTATGGGCATTACTCACACCTCGTAGGAGGCTAATGTATGGTCCCATCTATCTTTTTTAGCTTTCATTCTCAAGAATTTCTACTTATATCTCCCTTCCTTCAACTATTTTCTACACGTCTTGGATGGCTATATCAACTGTGGTGGGTGAAGTCTCAATTAAGTTGTATCTCTACCTCTTGAGTTTATTTTCTTTGGGGTTCCTTTGTTTCTTTAGAAATAAGGGAGTCTATTTCTTAAGCAAGGAACTCGAATTTATCAAAGGTTATCCCCTCTTCAATCTCATCACTCAACCCCTTGATGATGGTTCACAATTTTTATTTTTCTATTTCCAACATTATGTTTTTCCTCATCAAAGATATATACAAAGGCATGGGATAGTGACTACTTACCATTATCCTATGCTTGGATATTTTCTTTGGAGAGGTGTTGGTTGGTCTAATAGACTCTTTATGGGTGGCAACCTCCTCTTCTTGTTCCTCACCTACACATGTGTATAAGATGATAGTAATTCCTTCTCCCAAAACCTATCTTGTTGATTCTTGTTGGGTAGCAAGGATTTTTGTCCTCATTTATTCCTCTTGTGTAAGCTCAACAAAACCCAACTTAACCTCCATTACATTTCCTAGTTCTTGTGGACTACTAGATGGCTCTAATTCAATTTCCTTGTTGGTTCTTGAGGAGCAGTAGGGGGTGTTCTCTTATTGTTATGCCACTGCTAGTTCTTGTTCATTACTGGGGGAAACTTTATTCTTGTCTTACCCTTGCTAGTTCTTGTGGGGTAGCAGGGGAGATTTATTTTTCTTATTCCACCATTGCTAGTTCTTTTGGGGTAGTAGGGAGGTTTTCTTCTTGGGTGTGTTGAGTTGCAATAGTCTACATTTTCCTCTTCTTCTTTGGGATGTGTATAATGATAGTCATTTTCTTCATTCTCCTTAGCCTCTTAGTCAAGGGTTTACTTTTTCTAATTTCCAAAGCATCATCATGGATTCTCTCTCCTTTTGGTGGGGTTGCATCAGAACCATTAGGTGAATCTTTCTTAGGTGGATATTCCATAGTGAGTGGGCTCATGATGATATACTCTTTGGTTGCAGCTTGTACAAATTTTTGAGTTGTAGTTGTTGAATTTTTGTAGCTATGTTCGGTCTTCCTAATTATAATTTTTCTCTTATAATGTAAAAATAATTTATAATACATGTTACCCATGTCATTTTGATTATTTATCCCTTGAAATAATTTATATAAGACATGTTCTTCATGTCATATTCAAAAGAGAAATTTTCGAAATTTGAAATTTGAGCTTTTGCCTCCAAGATAGTCAAGTTATCCCTCCCTCAAGTCTAGTCATCCCAGTGAAGAGATACAGTGCCTGTTCTGGATAGGAAGGCCACTATGTAAAGACATTTGAACTCCTCCACAAAGGCACCATTCAAACAACACACAAGAAAGAAAACTTCTAGGCATCCAAGTGAAGGACAAGAAAAATAAGAAGGACAAAAAGAAGAAGGACAAAGATCTCTCTCTAGCTCACATTTCTCTATCCAAGAGCTTGCATGTCTGACCTTTCTCAACAGTAGTTTATGGACATGCCAAAAATTTGGGAAGCTTCCAGGAAACATATTCTGGAGATGCTAAAATTCTGAGCATATATGAGAAGGCTGAAATATTGAAGAAAAAAAGTTTGACTTAGTTTGACATGAATTGAGGGCTGGAGATCAGGTTTGACCATAACTTGTTGATCTTGTTGATGCCATAGTTGACTAGTTGCATTAGATGTATCTCTTGTTGAATTGAAGAATTTCTATAAGGAGCTCTTCTTCGATTTTATGCACAAGTACACCTATTCCCCAACCTGAAACTACTTCAATAACTTGTTCCTATCTGCATAGCTTTTCTACCTATACCATCTTGCCTTCAGATTCTTCTTGATTACTTGCATTTCCTATTCCATTTCTGCTAACATGTTCGATTCAATTAATACACTGTTCACTGGATCACTCCAACTGATGGAAGTATTACAATTCCTCCCATATATTTCCTCAAATGAACTCATCTTCAGATATTCCTGATAAACATTTTTTAAAGAAAAATCGACCAACGGAAGGTACTCCCCCCATCCCTTCCGCTGATGCATCACATACATCGTTAACATGTAATCCAATATCCTGTTGACCCTCTCCGTTAGTCCATCTGTCTACGGATGACAAGCTATGTAGAAGGCCAAATCTGTGCCCAAACTTGCAAAAAACTCGTTCCAAATACGAAGTGAACTTTGCATCCCCGTCTGACACAATATTCTTTGGAACACAATGTAATATAACAACATCTCTGATGAACACATGTGCTACATCACTAGTTGAGAATGTAGACTTCACTAGAATAAAGTGCACTACCTTTTTCAACTTGTCCACAACAACCATGATGTGATCATGTTGTCTCATTGTCCTCAACAAACCTGTGATAAATTCCGTGGAAATTATTTCCCATTTCCATTTTATAATCACAATCAGTTGTAGTAGTCCACGTGGATGCTTACACTCTACCTTCACCTGCTAACAATCCAAACACCTGGCCACAAAATATTTTACATCCTTCTTCAGATTCATCCAATAATAAAATGTATTCACTCTGGTCAATGTCTTATGGTAACCTGGGTGACTTGAATATGGTTTCACATGAAAATCCCTCAATATGACCTCCTTGAGCTCACTATTTCCTAGAACATGTATCCTATATCTAAACCTAACCAATCCATATGTCATGAGACGATATTCCACATCCTGTACACCTGCTCCTATACCTGTAGCTGTACCACTACCTATACTTGTAATTTTACTCTACTGCAACATGTGCACAATCTCCATATAATTGTCATCCTGCTAACCTGCCTACAAGATCTTATCCTATAAATATGTCCCATAGGAGCTCATAACTGCTATGTGATTTACATGTATATGCCTGCTAAGAGCATATGCGATCATGTTCTCCTTAACTTTGATGTACTTGCTCTCAAAGTCAAACTCACTGATCGTGGCCAACCATATAGCTTTTCCTAGAATTCAGATTTGGCTAGTCAAATATATACCTCAATCCACTATGATCACTCATCAATACAAACCTCTTGCCAAGAAGATAGTACCTCCACTTCAATGCAAGTATGATTGTTGATAGCTCAATATCTTGTGTTGGATAGTTCTGCTTGTGCTCATTTAGTTTATTTGACTCATAGCATACCACTTGTCCATCCTGCATAATGACTCCACCAATTCCTCTCTTGCAAAAATTTGTACTTACTACAAATTATTTGTTTGGATTTGTGATATTTAATACTGGAGAATGTGCCACCAACTACTTAAGCTGCTAAAAAATGGACTCAAACTCCTATGTCCATTCAAACTTCCCACCTTTCCTCTGCAATGATTTAATATGATAAGTAATGTGTGAGAAGTTCCTGATGAACCTCTTGCAATAAACCACCAATCCCACGAAGGATATGACCTCATCTACATTTATAGGAGCTACCCACTCCATGATAGATCTTACCTTTTCTGGATCCACTATTATGCCCTCCTTGGAGACAACATTTCCCTAGTAATGTACCTCAATATGACAGAAAATGCACTTGCTGAGTTTCACATACAACTGATGCTCTCTCAACAATCTCAACAATGCTGCAAAATTCTCAGCATGCTCTTCCTCATTTTTAGAATATACCAATATGTAATCAATGAACACAATAAAAAAATTGTCCAAATAAAGACACAACACACTATTCATCAAACACATAAAGGTAGCTGGAGTGTTATTCAAAACAAATGGAACTATAACAAACTCATAACTCCTGTACCTGGTACAAAAATATGTCTTGTAAATGTCCTCTTCCTTATTGCATACCTGATGATACCTGAATCTCAGATCAATCTTTGAGAACATTTCTGCTCCTTTCAATTGATCAAACAAGTCATCAATCCTTGACAACACATACTTTTTCTTGATGGTCACTTTGTTCAACTGTCTATAATCAATGCACAATTTGAGAGTACATCCTTCTTCTTTACAAATAATACTGTTGTGCCCCATGGCGATACACTTGGCCTAATGTATCCTTTGTCAATCATCTCTTTCATCTGCAACTTTAACTCTACCAACTCAAGTGTGCTCGTCCTGTAAGGTGATTTTGATGTTGGAGCTTCCCCTGGTACCAACTCAATAGAATAGTCTACTTCCCTGTGAGGTGGAAACTCGAAAATATCTACAGGAAATACATCATGAAACTATTGTATAAATGGGTACCTGATAAAAACATATGCATCCTCAACTTCCTTAGCTTTGTCACTAGAGATGTGTACTGTAAATAACACACACCCTTTCATATGACTACACTTGGCCTGCATAGTTGTCACCATCTAACTGATGTGGCTTTCTTATTTCCTTGTAAGACTCTTGTTTCCCCATTTTCATCCAAGCACTCAATGAATTTGTCATAAAATCCAACCTTTGTCCTGTGAAGGTATAGCCAGTCCATACCCAATAAAATACTATATTATCCCAATGGAAATATGTTCATGTGTGTTTCTATAGACATGCAATTCAACTCAAATGCACAAGCTCTTGCCCAATTATGAACTCTTACCTTTCTTTCAAAGTTCGGCTGAACTTCTGCCTACTTTTCCGTCGGCCCGAAAATTTCGCAAAGCCCCTCCAAAAAAAAATTTCGCGGCAATATAAATTTCCGCAAAATCATTCATAATTTTCGCACATTTCCCACATTTGGTCTAATTTTACAAAGGTCTTGGTTTGGGTTTAAAGAATTTTCTTGGAGATTTGGGTTTAAGGACTTTTTTTGGAAGACATTTGTTGGAATTTTCTTGGACGTACATTCAAAGGACATTTCTTGGAGGTATGTGATACATTTTTTTGGATGTTTTTTGTTCTTCATTTTTTTTGAAAGTATAGATTTGGGCTTAATTTCGAATTTTTAGAGAACATGTTTTGAGTTGAAGTAAATCTTTTGAGCTTCGTTTCATTTTTATAAGACATTTTTTTCTCGGATTTTTTAAAGTTAGTGTTTTGGATTGGAGTACATATTTTTTGCAAAAATTTTAAAATGAGTTTTTTTTAAATTAAATCTTTTGTGATGCTTTTTCTAACTGAGTTATTGTTTAAATTTTTGAAGGAAATTTTTTGAACTTCATACTCTATTATCATGGGAAATCGAAGGAATTGTGCGAGAAAATATGATCGAAAAAGAGACCCTGAGGAACGTAGAGAAGAGACGAGACAATCTCACAAAAGAAAGATAGAAGCACTCTCAAATATTGAAGGGGAAAATCAACCTCAACTAGAAATTGAAGCAGGTATGTAAATGTAAATATTATGATCTATTGATATTTTTAAAATTTTCCTAGTGTAAAATGTGAAGCTTAATTTTTATTTGATGAACTAATTCAAGAAAAATATTTTGCAATGTAAACAGAGAGAAATATTCCTCAAAACATTGATGATGAGATATAAAATTTTGAAAGAGAAAGTGAAAGAGATATTGAACCAATGATTGAAGATGGTGAAAATATTGAAAGAAATTCAAGTGAAGAAATTGAATCACAAGGTATGTATATATATATATATATATATATATATATTGAACACATGCACGTATTATTGAAATTATACATATATTTATTAATTTAGTTATTTATTGAATATGTAAACTTATTATGTATTATTTATTCGAATATGTACAGATGAAATCAGTGTCGATGATGAGATGTTAGAAAATTTTGACAGTCACACATATGGAGATAAAAAACCTGACCATTATATACGATATCGTGTTAACCGCATTTTTGAAACGTATTTCATAAAGGAGCAGGTGACAGTTCAAGCTCAAATGTTGAAAGGTCTCCTATCATTAAGGAAATTAAAAGAAGCTACGACACTACTGGGTATTCGAAAATCAACCAAAGATAAAAAAATGAAGGAAAATGTGATACAAAATATAAGTAGTGCTATAAATTCAATTAGGAGATCTAGACAGAAAAATGTTTCAATTATACGTAGAGGAATACATATGGAAATGGTTTCATCAAGTACTAAAGAGAATCGTTTGGTAACATCTATGGCACGAGCATTAGGAACCTCGCAAAAAAATTTGCACAAACATCAGAAATTTCGGCTACAAATAGATGTAAATGATGAACTCGCTTGTTGGAGAGCTATTTGTAGGCAACCATATAAAGATAGACTTGGAGAAAATGTTAAAAAAATAATATATGAATATTGGAAGAACAATTCACGTGCTTCGCCAACTACAAAGCATGTGATGCGAAGAAGAATAGCACGAAATCAGTACGAAGAACATGAAAAATATTTCTTGGAAACCACTCAGATAGAGTTATTCAACATGTTCAAAGAATAGAATCGTGAAATTCATGTTTCAATCAGTGATTTTGTTCAACAAAAACCATGGTATGTAAAACCTATCACCGTACGTGACACTTGTTGTTGCCATTATCATGTGGAATTTGAGTTATATTATGACACATTCCTTGATTTTGGTAGAACATTATGGAAGGATTCACCTCCTCCTTCCACTATCCGTGATTTCATATCTCAAATTCTATGTGAAAGAGAAAGCGATGAACTATTTTACAAAAAGAAATATGTTGGTGGTAAAAAATGCGATGATTGTAGAAATTTGAGTAAATTTCAAAAAAAATATCGTACTGATATAAATGATCAATAATTGTCCAACATGAAAGTGAAATGGAAGAGATATGAATATATCCATACATCGATTCAAGGTGAAAATAGTGTTAAAAGAATTGAATTATGAGAAGACGAAATTTTTGTGATAGACTTTTTGAGAAAGTTTGAGGCAAAAATTTACAAATACACCAAGCAGTCCCATAGAGCTCGATGGCAAGACTTGCAATTCAAAAAAAATTGTGAATTTTTTCCACCAAGGACCATTTTGTCAGTGATTTATTTTGCAGAAAACTACACATTTGTTCCACAAAAAGAAATTCAGAGTGAATACTATCATTCTGACCAAGTCTCCATGCTCATCCATGTTCTATATAGACATGCTGAACAAAATGTCAATCATATAGAAATAACGAGTGAAAATAGAAATATCATTAAAGAATATCACTTTTATATCAGTGACGATCGTACACATGATACATATTTTATACAACATTGTTTTGGAAAAATTTATGATTCCTTGAAAAATCATGGAATAACATTCAATGAACATTGGATATGGTCAGACGGATGCACAGGTCAATTCAAATCTGCATGATCATTCTTTTGGTTGTGTTGTCTTCATAAGAAAACCTACATTAAACATTGTTGGAATTTCTTTGAGACTGATCATGGAAAAGGAGAACATGACGGTGCAGGGGCATGCATAAAACGAACACTTCAAGATATCAAATGAACCCCTCTGCAAGCCGACTCGTGGACGCGAAAGAAGTTGTTCAATGGTGCATCATTGCTCTAAGCCTGAGACTAACCCATCAAGGGAAGTGCGAAGGTAAATTCAATTTAATTTTTATAGGAAATCTAATTTTATCGTGCAATGATTATCTTTGATTGTATTTTGATATCATATTTATATTCTTTTTTGAATTTTCCATATAAAGTTTTTCCTAGCATATTGGGATCAGAAACGTAGATAGATCAATTGGAAATGATGTTGAAACAATAAAAGGGACTAGAAAATTGCATTCAATTAAAACAAAGTCATCCAAAAATGTGTTTGCATTGGATAAAAGAAAATATTCTTATTTTTGTCATGTTTGCATAGACAACACAACATCCAATGACGTTTGTGAAAACAAAATGTATGTAAATGATTGGAAACATATAGAGCTAAATACAAAGGGAAAAATATCAGTTGTAATGTTTGAAGAAATGCAATCAGAGGAAACTACAATATCCTCCGATGGTGATCGAGTTTCTGATCTTGTTAGAGAAGGTAACATTTGAATTGCTTTCTAATGATTTAAAGATCTAGAAATAAATTTAAATATATGTATAATTTTGATAACTTTGTTTTATTGTGCAGGAGATGTTTTTGCTGTAATTGCACCTATTGAAAATGATGAAAATGTGAAGTATTATTTGATGCGTTGCACTGAACGAAAAATGAAATTATTAGAAAACTATAATGATCACGGATTTCAATATGAAAGAGGATCTATTATACTGAAATGTTATTTTTTCAGGCAAACTAATCAAAGTGGGGATTTTGTTTACTTTGAAGACTATGAACCTGATTTCATAAGTTGTCAATATAGTCACTTGGTGTGTGCAACACACATAAAGTTGATAGAGGTTCAATCAAAGAAAAAAATGAAATTAAGAAATGGAAAATGTCAAAATCCGATCATGAATGGATTATTGAAGATGGCATTCCATTGGAATTTTTTTGATTGAATTGCCCAACAATTTATTCTCTTTGGATTAAATATGTTTTAGAACTTTCAGTACTCAACTAAAAATTGAGTTGCTTATGTTATTTGTGCAAGTGTTTGCACATGTACAAATTCTTTTGGTACATGCACGTGCTCTAGTATCAACTAAAAGTAGCTTTTCTATACATGTGTCCATTGATGAAAAATGTTACATGTATTATATATATATATATGTGTGTGTGTGTGTGTGTGTGTGTTCTAGAAAAGCTATGTTCTTCCTATTGGAAAATTTTTCACTCAAACAAGAGTATGTAGAGATCAAAAGCAATCTTAAGATGCCAAATGTACTTCAACCATCCAAAACTTGAATTTTAAATTTTTTTGATTAAATCAAAACAATACTTCACATGGGAGTCTTCCATTTAGGCCAAATGTAGATTGAAACCATCCAAAACTTAGATCGAAACATTTAACAGTATATTAAAATATTTAACATTTAACATTAAATCAAAATTAAAGGGATAATGTACAAATTCTTTACTCTTTTTGATTAAATGAAAACAATACTTCACATGGGAGTCTTCCATAGGCCAAATGTAGATTGAAACCATCCAAAACTTAGATCAAAACATTTAACATTTAACATTAAATTAAAATTAAAGGGATAATGTACAACTTCTTTACTCTTTTTTATTAAATCAATACAATACTTCACATGGGAGTCTTCCATAGGCCAAATGTAGATTGAAACCATCCAAAACTTTTATACAATTATTTGTTTTAAATCCCATGAGAAGGGCTTTTGTTGGTTTGGTATTTTGATGTATGCATGGTTTCAAAATATGTCTCTATACATGGGATTTCTAATTTTCCTTTATTTTTTTCTTTTTTCTAGGTTGTCTATTGTGGGTGGTTTTTTTGCATTCAATCTTGGTTGAGGGTCAGAAGGTCACTTTCTTTCTGAGAACGTGATATAAGGCCATGCCTTTTATAGAAGATTAATACACACTTATGGTTCAACCTTAAGGATATTGTGATACACCTTACAACACCATTTTCAATTCGTGTTGTAACTCTTGTTGCCATTGGGATTCCAATATGTTGATATTATAGATTATTATATGGAATTTTTTGAAACAAAATATCGCATGTTACTAAATATTAACATGTTTGATGTTCATGTACCAACTTGGTGAGAATGTTGTGATATTAATTCCAAGGGATTTAGGCCTACTTCCCTTTGAGTTAGCACTGTAGCTATGTGCAATGTAGTTGCCACTCCTTTTTTTTTTTGGAAAAAATTTCCTTTAAATTTTAGAGGCATTACATCTGCCCTGATTATATCAAGCGCCATAGGTGGCCTCTTTCTATGGATGAGAGGTTGTCATCAATCACACAAACTTTATTTCTGCCCATCTGTTGTTATAGCAGTGTAGTCTTTTATCAAAATCACCTACGATTGGAGTAGTTCCTATTCACTTATTTACGCGTTTGGGTGAATCAAACTTGGGTGGGTGGCTTGAAATTCCCACTTCCTACACTGCTGAATAATGATACCATTGGAAGTAGTCACTTTATTTCAATTTTTTGATGTAAAATTTGCCAATATTCATTCCATTTGGGGGGTTCTTCCAGTATTTTGAGGTTTTCATATTTTATTTCTTCTATAAGGTTTATAATACATGAAATTAGAAATATTGTTATATTGTTTGTTTATTTTTTTTTACTCTTATATTATATATCGTGCTAGTAACAATGTTACAAAATTAACACGACCTGTATTGATCCATATTTATGTAGGAACAAATTGAAATACAAATATAAACATAAACACATAGGTACAATGAAAACAAAACTTTAATTCATTAATAAAAAATTATTTAAAACTGTTTACATGCAAAATGGAATTAAACTAGCTTAGGCGATGTTAACTTATCTCTAAGAAGAGATGTGGTGGATACATGCCTTCTGAACTATCTTACAATTAGGCTTAAAGGCATTTTTATCTTTAAGAAACAATGGGAAACCCTAAACATCCAAAAACCTAACCCTAGGAGATGAAGCACCAAAAGATTGTGGGCCCCATTGGGGTTAGTTGGAACGCAGAATTTTTGGGGTTATAACTTTGAAATACGATCTCTGTTTGGCTATCATATTATCTCGTTTCGAATATCTGGTTTCGAATAGGCCGAAAATCGATAGAGGAACTAATACAATAATTTTCGGTGTCTCTATTTTCCCAAAAAACGTCATATAGGCCCTCAAAACGATGCAAGAAGTTTAGGGCCCAAAAAACTAACAAAAATAGTAATCTGTGCTATATTTAAGGAAACTAAAAGAAGTAGCGGTGGTGGTCCAAGTGGAATAGGCGGGTGGCTACCAATATCCACCTAGATCATGTATCGAGTGCTCGTTATTTTACAGGTTGCAAAAAATCATGATTTTCATGACGATTTTGACAAGTGTTGATGCAACATCAACCCTTTTTTTGGAGCATATTTTTGACACTTTAAATTATCTTATGTATTAAGTATGGACAATTTTTTAAAATGTTAGTGATTTTCATGCCGATTTTAAAAAGTGTTGATGCAACATCAACCCCATTTCTTTTTGACCATTTAAAATTTCTTATGTATTAAGTATGGATAGTTTTCTAAAATGTTGGTCATTTTCATGCTCATTTTGAAAGTGTTGATGCGACATCATCCCTTTTTTTTGGGTATATTTTTGACACTTTAAATTTTCTTATATCTTAAGTATGCACATTTTTTTAAAATGTTGTTTACTGAACCATTATTCGAGTTGTCGTATTCTTCTTCTTCTTCTTGAGATGTTTGTTTTTCAAGTTGGCGTTTCCTGTTTTTCTTTGCAATAAAATTTTAAATTTTCTTGCAAAAGTAAAAATAATAATAAAATTAATATTTTGAATATTGTGTTTTTTTATAGATTTATGTATCGTTAATTAATAATTCAATACACATAAAATATTTGTCACTACAAAAAATAACAATTTTAAATATGTAACAAAAAATAACACATTTTGTATATAAATATAATTAAAAGAACAAATATTTCAGGACGTTTTTGCTATAAATGACATGTCAAATAAAAGATTTTTATGGAAAATTTTGAAAAAAATGGAAAAATAATAAATTTTATGAAAATTTTAAGATTTTTATGTAACTATAAGAATATTTAAATTTTTTTAATTAATTATTATTATGATTATTATTATTTTAATTTTTTCCAAAAATAAAGTTTCACAATAAAATTCAAGTAAAAATAATAGAAAAAAAAAGAAAAACAACTTTAACCCCCAAAAAAATCAAAATAACAATATAAAAATAAATGGATAATAAAAATATATATTTAAAATTTGTAAATAAAAAAAAAAAAACAACATAAAAATAAAAATAAAAATGAAAAAAATTTAAAACTAAAATTGGAAAAAAAAAAAAAAAACAAATTAAAACATTATAAACCAGTAAAAAAAAAAAAACACACACACACTTAAAAATTATTAAAAACACACACTTAAATAAATAAAATTAAAATTTTCAAAACAACACTATTAATAAAAGTTAGAAAAAAAAACCAAATATAATTACAAAAATAAAAAATAAAAAAAATAAAAAATAAATTAAAACTAAAATATTGTTTTTTAAATGAAAAATAAATATAAAATAACAATAAAATAATCAATTAATATAATATTAAAAAAATATTTAAAAAAAAACATTTCAAAAAATAAAAAATAACAACATTAAAAAATAATAAAAAAAGGTCATTTTTTTCTTTTGGTTGTAGTGGTTGTCGAATCTACCTTTCCTCAGCTCACCAAGCTAGAGCAAGGCATCAATCCCCCGACCCTTGCAACCCCGAAAAGAAAAGTTTCATTTTTTTAATGATTTTTTCCCATTTTTATAAAAATATATTTTTGTGCTAATTTTTTTTCTTTTTAATTAATTAATTATTTTTTATTAATTTGTTTTGTAATTTAATATTATTATTATTTTTAATGGTTTTTAATATTTTAATTTTTAATTTTTTAATATATATATATATATAATTTTTTATTTTATTTTTTTAAATTATGTTTTTTAACCTTTTTTTCATTTATTTATTTTTTTAATGTTTGAATGTTCCTCTTGTTTTCCAAATTTTTTTATGGTTGATTATTATTATTATTATTATTTCTGTCATTTTATTAATGTTATTTTTTAATTATTATTATTATTATTATTAATTTTGTTTTTATTATATATTTATCTATGTATTTTTTATTTTCTTTTCTTTTCTTTTTCATTTATTTTCTTTTATTTTATTTTACGCTGCATAGGTTGTGTTGATGTTCGAGTAGCAACCTGAACCCACTATGTGTCAATTTGATTGTTTATTTAAAGCTTTAATTATAATTGATCGAATCTGCTCTCACTTTCTGTCAATTTCATGGTTGATTTTTATGTTTTCATTGCAATGTATCAAGTCCACCCCCCAATGCACGACAATTTGATGGTTGATTTTAAATTTTCATTGCAATGTGTCAAGTTGTCTCAGGCTAAGATTTAAAAAGAGCTACACCTTTAGCATTTAAAATGAAATACTCTTGGTATAATGACTTTTTGATTTAGGTATTCATTTTAAAAGTTTTTCTTTGTCATGATATTTGGTTTTAATTCCATGGAAAAATAATTTTGAAATTTTAAGGTTTTTGGAGTCATGATATTTTACATTTAACGCCATGGTTGAAAAATGTCAAAATTTTAAAGTTTTTCGGAGTCATGATATTTATCTTTAACGCCATGAATGAAAAATGTTGGAATTTTTAGGATTCTTGGAGATGTGATATTTTATATTTAACACTGTTGTCGAAAAATATTAAAAATTTAAGGTTTTTGAGAGTTATGATATACATATTTTAATGCCATTGTAAAAAAATGTTGGAAATTTAACAAAAAAAAAAACGTTGATGCAATATCAACACCTTTCAATTTCAAGGGTGTTTTTTCATGTTTATTGCACATTTTTTGTTTTTGTTTTTAATGCAATTGTTAAAAAAAATTAGAATTTTAACCTGGAAATAAGGTGAAGGTGTTAATGCAACATCTACACTTTCATTTTCAGGTTTTAACACTTTCATTTTCAACCTTTTTTTCATGTTTATTGGTACAAATTTTGGTTTTTAATGTTGTTGCTATTTTTTTTTGGAAATTTAATAAAAAGAAAAAACGTTGATGTAGCATTAAAACTTCTCGTTTTTAAAGTGTATTTTCATGTTTTTTGCAAAAAAAATAGGGGTTCTTTATGCTAGAGTTATTTTTTTGAGGTTACAATTCTAGTTAAGTTGGTAACTATGTTTAGTATGAAGGGAACATGAATGTGTTCATTGAATACAACATGTTGTATATAAATATACATAGATACGGTAATATTGGATGCAAATTTTTTCATTGTGAAATGAACTACTTTTCTGTTTAAATTTTTGTCTCTAGTAGAGAACTTGTACACACATATTCAGAGAAAACGAGAATAGGAAGAAATTATAGTATTAAAGCATATTGGGATTAAATGGAATTCTTTAATATTTTTTGCTTTTGTCAATTTTTGTGAAGGCTTAACACTATTGTGTTTGCGCTAGGGATGTACTGTGGTTTATTATTTATACTTGGATATTTGTTTAAAACATACTAACACGAGGAATTTCATTTTTAAATATTAACCTCAAATCCTTATGCTTTTGTCCTAGATGATTAATATTGGTCCCATTTACCATGCAAGTTAACAAACATACATGTAATAATCAAGATTTTTTGCTTTTCAATGATGAATTAGAGATCATATAGAAATTGTGATAATTAGACACTTGAGGATTTTTCTATAGTACACTATGGTATATTATTAGTTTTTATATTCTATAGTACACTATGGTCTATAATTTTTGTTTAATACTCATGATAGGTTCCTAAAATGTATATCTGTACTCAATCGTATTGTCATTCCCTAATAATTTGTCAAAGGTTTGATGTTCACAAGCCAATGAAGTACCCTCCCTTTTTTATACCTTTTTCAACCATTGCTCTAATGATATCTTAGTGATTGTGTGTTTGTCTATAAAACCAATCACATAGATCCTCTAATCTTATTGTTTGCCAGTTTTCTATCTAGCATTGCTTGAATAATTCTATGATTTTATGTGTTTTGCTTGTCATCAGGTTTTTATACAAGGGTGGATTGAACTTATATTTCTCATTCACTTCAACTCTTGAAAAAACATGGTTTTCAACGTTATTTTGGATACAAGTAAGATATTTTTAAGTTTTTAGTTGTAGACTTAGACACTTTTCGTGGGACTTTCATCATTCTTTGCATAAGGTGCTTTTATTTTCAATGTTCCAAGATGACAGGAGTTTACATGTTGACATGAGTTGTACTTGCTTGGTCCTATAATAAAATTGATTTATTATTCTCGATTACAAGATCTATTGTTTGTTTTCTTGTGTGTTTTTCAACTTATGTGGATCAAGAATCTGATATGCATTTCTATACATAGTTGTGTCAAATTATCACTTTGAACAAGTGGGATTATTATACCACTTGTCAAATGATCACTTGGATATAGATTGTAAGTACATTATACTGGGGGATTTCCTCTTATTTCATCATATGCTTTAAGGGTTCAAATCTACCTTTTCCATTCACAAACACCCATAAATCACCCCACTCAATTTATTTGAGTGGTATTCGTTTCCTTCACATATATTTTTCATATCTGTATATGAAGTCCTCCCTGATTTATTTTTGTTTCCAGTGGGTATCCTAAGGTATTCTAGGTATTTTTTTTTTATTATCTATCCTAGTGTAATTGATCAAGTTATTGGAGCCATATAACTAGTACACAATTTTGTAATTTCGTAGAGTACAAATATGGTACAATCAATGTACTTTTGAATAAACCGAAAAAATATTAAAAAAACTTGAATGCATCCATAAATATAAATTATTTGCAAAATTTAAACTTGGTAACCTATCCTTCCTTTATTTTATTGGAATTGTAATGTTGAACACTTGAAATTGGCCAAGCACTCTTGTAAGTAATATACCATCTAGTCCAAAATGCTACTCAATATAAGTATACCCCTTTTCATATTTTCATTTTCTTTGAAGCTCTACTTATATTATAAGGCACAGGTTTAGAAAGTACCTGACATGATGTATATGTTGGTGGAGTTCATTGGGCTACTTGTTTTCAAGGATCTTCCATAATGGCATATATTTGGACTTATTGCCTCCAAAATGTGACACTAGTCATAAATTGGACTCATCATGATTTTGTCACTGTCCATCGTTTGAATAACTCTGACAACTTAGAAGTGTCTCTAAAAATGCAACCAATTCCTCAATAGCCCCTAAAAATTCATAATTAGAAATTGAATGTAGGCATATTTGGAAATCGAAAAGTAAAATTATGTTCCTTTGAATTATGAAAATCCTAAAACTAAAAGAATTTTCATAGACTTGCTCAAACTTTCCCTCTGTGAATCTATAAATAGAATTAAGAACCTGAATTTTCTTTATTAATAGCATTAAAATAGTTCTTAAAATACCAGAACGATAGTCAATGTCAATAAATATCAACATAAACATGAATCTCAATATGGGTGATAATATGTAACATTAGATATTTATCTCAACTAATTTATGTTGATTTTTGGGTAGCATCAGATGTGCTCTAGCTCCGAAACTTTGTGGAGGGGCTAGAACACATGAGATCTCCAAGACCCATAAATTTTTTGGAGAAATTCCACATAGAGCTTAAGTTATTCAAATAATTAAATATTTTAATGGAGACCTTAAGTCTAACATAGGGAAATTAAACAATTAAAGTGAATTAATTTAGACATGTGGGTGAGAATTTTCTAAGTAACGAGGATCAAGTATTTTCTAATCTTAGCCATCGATTAGATATTAGGTCATGACCATTGATTCCTCAACTAGAAAAGTGTTAAAGGAAGGCTTGGGTTTAGTTGGAAAAAACACACACATAGTGGCAACACTTGAGCTAAGTTGAAATTCTGTGGTGCGGTTTGCTGAGAAATTTTGAATGAGCTTGCAGTGCAACAAGGGGTAGTTCGGCAGTGGTATTTTTGATCCAAGGCTGAGAATACAATAGCAGAGAGGCATATCAGCACTAGAGGAGCAACACAAGCTGAGAAGGGGTGACATAGGCCCAGTAGGGGTGACGCAGGCCCAACCAGGCTCACGCAAAGGCAGTGCAGAGGCTCACACAGAGCTAGTGCAGAGGCTCACGTAGGCCCATAGGTGTGATGCATGCCTAAAGGAGCCGACACAAAGCTAGAAGGGGCAGCACTAGGGTTTCACTTGGCCAGGTCAGGCTCGTATTCAACAGATCGAAAAGGGTGACACAACCATATTGAAGGGTGACGTAGTCTCAGTGCAGAGCTTGCTGGGGACTGTGTAGGCACCTGTGGGGTTCTTCATTCTGAGCTGAATTAGCCAAAATATTTGTCTCTAGAGATAGATGTACTTCTGCCGAGATTTTCTCCGTTGGGTAAACCACAATTGGTACCCTAGTTTGTATTCAGAAATATGCATAATAATACAAAGTCTCAAGAGTTGTTGCACCGGTTTTCCTGCATTGGGTTTTTCGAGGACATTTGTCTGAAAAATATTTTGTGTCCTTTGTTGAATGTGTTTATTTCTTCAATACTTGATTTGTATATTTGTGTAGGAAATAGTGTATTTACTTCGATGTTTTTCATGTATTATTTAGAAAAATAACTTGTTAAGTTAATAAAAGAAGTAGGATAAGTAAATCAGATTACTGTTGTACGATTTATTTTTAGTAAATTCAGAAATTTTCACATGATATCAGAGCTATTTCAGATCAAGGAGAGCTGAATCCATCGAAGAAGAGACAAAGTATTTTTTTGTTTTTTGTTTTTGTTTTTTGTTTTGTTTTGTTTTTTTGTTTTTTGTTTTCTCTGCACGAAGGTGGTTGTCCCAAGTGATAGCACAGATCTAGGAAGAGGAAACATAAGCACCAGAGGGACAACACAGGCCTAGGAAGGGTGACACAAAGCCAGTCTAGATCACACAGAGCTGACGTAGAGGCTCATGCAAACCCATAAGGGTGATGCAGTCCAAGAGGAAGTGACATAGAGCCAGCACAGAGGGTTTGAGTCTTTTTCCTTCCGATTTCCATGGCTGGAAGTGCAGTTTTTTCTTCGGAATTTGCTAGTGGGGAGTTGTTTTTTTCGGTGCAGAACAATGTCTAGCAAGGTGTAAAAAATTAAGGGGAAACAGATCCTCGGCAGAAATTCTCACCAAGAAGTATGAGATTTGATCAATGGAGTGATTAGAGAGGGCTAATTGGACAATAGTTGGTGGAGGATTTTGGGAAGGAAATCACTTGTCCGAGGGAGAATATTCTCTAGAGGGTTTCTAGTGCCAAGAAACCTAGATTCGAGTCTTTTGTCGAGGGAAGCAACATAAAAAGGGAGAAGAGTATCACTTCGACATATTTTGAGCAGAGATGGCCGCACATGGATTGAGAGATCATGACAAGTTGGATGGAGCATCCAACTTTGTCATCTGGAAGGCCATAATCATGTTAGTTCTTGATGAATATCACATCAAATATCATGCTAAGAAGGTTGTAGCTGTTCCTGTTGATTCTAATCCATTGAAGAAGTTTGAGGAAGCGCAAGCAAGGGCAAAGAGCTTGATTATGGATGGGGTAAAGGATAATGTGGTCCCACACATTGCTGAAAAGAACAAAACAAATGAGATGTGGACGACGTTGAACACATTGTATCAGGAGACTTCTGTCTAGAGGAGAATGCTTCTGGAGAATCAACTTCGATTATTTCAGATGCATAAGGGAGAGGAAATCAACCCCTACCTCATTAGATTGAAGGTGATTCATGATTAGCTGGTTTCTATGGGGGCCACTTCTGATGAGGGTCTAATGGTCAGGACTACCTTAAATGTAGTGTCTGAAGAATGGAAGACCTTTTTCCAAGGAATTTTGGGCAGAGAAACACTTCCAAATTTGGAAGACATGTGGGCAACTCTTCGATAAGAATAAATCAGAAGGATGACCAAGGAGGGAAGTAGAAATAGGGGAATCAAGATCAAGAAGGAGGAGGAGGAAGATGTAGCTCTCACATCTAAGGGACAACATGGGGAAACAACGAAAGAAGAAGAAATACCTTTCTAAGGTTAGATGCTCCAGGTGTGGTGAACTAGGACATTTCACCACACCTTATCCTATGAAAAAGAAGGGCAAGGAGGATTATGATTCAAAGGTTGAAACAACTAAGGGTGATGATGGGAGTGATGACAGTGTGCCTATGAGTGCTCATGTGCCTCGAGAAAAGAGGTGGGATGACATAGATCTATATTTCTCTTGAACTTCAGATGGATGAGGGCATGATCCTTGAGGTGCCCAAACTCTTGGATCACATACAAGCTACGAGAGCCATTAATGACAGTAGCAGGATGAATGGATTCAATTGGTGCGGAGGATTATGGAGTCACATTGGGAGTTTTAGGACGCTGAAGACTGGAGCAATGCAAAGCAGAGGTAACATTATCATAGAAGCAACATCGCAGAGGTTGATGGGATTTCAGCAACACAAAGGCAATGCTTACCAAGTGCATAGAAGTTGCAGTGTAGAGGCACCATAGGTTCAACATAGATTAGCAACAAAGGGCATCTCAGTATCGAGATGCAACCATACTGACTTGTTTGTCAGGATTTTGGGTGATGTCCTTCAGTTGCTTACTTCTCAGCAACTGAGTTGCAGTGCAACAGTTAGCAGTGGCATTGCTATGAGTAGCATGATGTAGCATTTGAGAGGGAACTGCAGTACATATGAGGCAGTGACTGTGGAAAATTCATGGGAAGCAATACAAAAGGCAGCAACATAGTGGATGAGGTCAACAAGCTAAGCATCAACAACACAGGGGACTGATGTCGTGGATCATAGTAGTGCTTCTAGATTCAAGTGTTGCTAGAGCACATTCCTCGCTAAGAGGGAGTGTTGATTTTTGGATAGCATCGGATGTTCTCTAGCTCCAAAAATTTGTGGAAGGGCTAGAACACATGAGATCTCCAAGACCCATAAATCGTTTGGAGAAATTCCACCTGGAGCTTAAGTTATTAAAACAATTAATTATTTTTATGGAGACCCTAAGACTAACTTAGGGAATTAAATAATTAAAGTGAATTAATTTAGACATGTGGGTGAAAATTTTTGAAGTAACAAGGATTAAGTATTTTCTAATATTAGCCATCAATTAGAGATTAGATCACGACCGTTGATTTTTCAACTGGAAAAGTATTAAAGGAAAGCTTGGGGTCAATTGGAAAAAAGACACACATAGTGGCAACACTTGAGCTAAGTCAAAATTCTGGGGTGCGGTTTGCTAATAATTTTTGAGTGAGCTTGTAGTGTAGCGAGGGGTAGTTCGACAGTGGCATTTACAATCCAAGGCCGAGAATACAATAGCATAGAGGCATATAAACATCAGAGGAGCAGTGCAGGCCCAGGAGGGGTGACGCAGGCCTAACAAGGGTGATGCAAGCCTATCTAGGCTAGCGTAGAGCTAGCAGAAAGGCTCACACAGGCCGAGAGGGGTGATGCAGGACTAGAGGAGTTGACGCAGAGCTAGAAGGGGAAACACTAGAGTTTCACTTGGCCAGATCAGGTTCATATTTCGTAGATCGGAAAGGGTGATGCAACCACACTGAAGGGTGACACACTCTCAGCACAGAGGTTGCTGGGGGCTGCATAGGCATCTGTGGGGTTCTTCATTATGAGTTGAATCAACCATAACATCTTTCTTTAGAGATAGCGGTATTTCTGCCGGTATTTTCTATGTTGGGTAAAACACTACTCGTACCCCAGTTTGTATTCAGAAATCTGCATAATAACAAAAACCCTCAAGATATGCTGCACTGGTTTTCTCGCATTGGGTTTTCCCGGGGACATTGGTTCGAAAATCTTGTGTGTCCTTTATCGAATGTGCTTATTTATTCAGTACTTTATCTATATATTTTTGTAGCCATCACTATATTTACTTCGATGTTTTTCATGTATTATTCATAAAAATAACATTTTAATTTAATAAAGCAAATAGGAGAAGTAAATTAGATTATTGTTGTAGGATTTATGTTTAGTAAGTTTATATTTTTTCACAATTTATTGAGTTTTTATTTTATATTTTATAGAAATACCCCCATTACCCCACAACATTTCTACATCACATTTTAATTTTGTTGTATCTAGAGAGGAACTTTTATCAGCTAGATTCCCATGTGTTCAAGGTCCCAATTTCCATTTATTTGCCGATTTTTTTTTATTTTTTTTTTTGAATCTTGATGCTTATTGACATTCCATTGATTTTTTAGACAAAAGATGAGGTTAATTTGATGGAAATTGTTGTTGATTATTAATTTCTTTCCATCATTACATGTGTTCCCTTGTAACAAAATCATCATTTCCTATAAGATGGTGGCCTAAATGTTTTAAATAAATGAACATGTATTATGAATTTCTCACAATTGATAATTTATTTTTACTAATTGCATAATTTTAAAGACTTGAAAATTATTCTTGTTATGTCTATTTACTAATTTTATTATAGATATCTTTCCTATTCTATATTAGTGAAGTGCAATATCTTATAGTCACTTATTCTGGTAGTGTGAAGCTATTGGCTTCCAAACCTTGCTAAGCAATCAAGCCTCATGCTTATGTAAGTTAGGTCCCTTTTTTAGTGTTTCGGTGGGGATATGCCTGAAATATCATTGAAGTTTGCGCTTAGTTACAAATTGATTGTATTATGATTTTCTATTTTCTTAATTTTATTATAGCTCTTTTGTTATGAGTTGAGCCCAAATAATATCATTATTCATCTTGATATGTTCTTTTTGTTGCTTGTTTCAAAACTTAAAATCTTACACATGAGTTTTTTTTTTGAATTGTCTAATTGTCTAATTGCTATGAAATGTTAAGGATTCCATTGTTAATGCAACAAAATTTGAGATCTGCCAATGGACTATTGAATTGAAAAATACTTCATCTTGTCTCCTAATTCTAATTTTTTTCATTGTAAAACATGATGTATCTAAGTATATTTTATTTTATTTATTGGAAAAAAATGGTTGTTTTTATTTTTATTTTTATTTTGTGAAATATATTATTTACAACAGGGATAGCCTGTCCATACTAATAGGGTGATTTATACCTATTAGCAATGTTTTGTTTGATTTATTTTACTAATACCTCTCTTGGATACTAAGATTTAGTAGCAGAAATAAGTCAAGTTTTACTAATAATTGTAAAAAGAAGAATTTGATTGAAGCTAACTACAAAATATAGAGTTAATGATGTAGGATCCATATGAAAATACAATTTGTGAAGATGCTTGGTTGGAAGGTCTAGATATTGGCTGTAATTTTGAATAATTTTAACACTCTCTTCCCTTTAATGGGTTTCAATTGGGTTTGAATCAGGACCTATGACACCTCCCTCCTGGAAACATGCTTTGGGTGGATGTTTCAACTCATTGAGCCATTAAAAAAAAACAAAATTGGGTAATTTATATTCTCAAAAGCTGCAAATATGATAGAAAACATCATTACATCACACTATTTTTCCATTCATTTTAGAGAAGATGAACCATTCCTTGCACAAAAAATGCAAAGCTTACGTATATCAGTTGGAAAATTGTCCAATAATTTTTGCTAGTGTATATTCTATGGGTAAATGTCTAATATGCTAATAGATTTAAAGTACATTGAATTAATGGAAAATATAATATCTAGTGGCCTCTTCTAGACCTATATTGGTTGGGACAGATTTCTGGTCCCCAATTTCATGTCCTCAATGAGTTGATTCATAGTTTCCTCTCCCTTTAGTTCCTCTTGACTTGAATTCACATGCATGTGTTGATTGGATGCCTTATATTGAGCATCTTTGCATGCATTATTATTGAGGTATGCTTTCTTCTTTACTCTCAGAGTTATTCTCTATGAGATCCATTGATTGTAAGCTCAGTAAATTGTTGGCCTTGATTTTGGAGCCTAACCCTAAGAGGATCAAGAGAGGAAAAATCATGAACTCCCCAAATTTGGAGAGATATCAAACATCGAATTCATGACTACCTGAGATATACCCTTGAGGCTTAATATTTTTTGGGGCATTGGGGTTTTCTTAGAAAATATAATTCATATCACTCTTGACCCCAAAATTTAGAGTGAGAGTGGTGGTACCTTTCCAACGATCGAGAAAGGCAATGCCTACTTCCTGGATACTTCATCCATGGGACAAAATTTCATTTATAATCTAGAAATACATTACATCTAATGGTAGGTACAACATGGTATTCCTTTAACACATCAAAATTATGTAACATTTTAGAGAGGAATTTACTATCAATTTCCCTCATTACTTTCTTAGAATATTGACAAAAATGGCCAGAACTAGAGCCAAGAAAAATACGAAATATGATAACAAAATCCACCATCACGGGCTCATGAAAATTATTATTGAATGGAAATCATGAATACAAATGAAAAATTTCCATCCATGTTAAAAAGACTCAACTTTGTCAAATGGATGAAGATTTGGAACATGTACAAGAAGGTGTGGGACATGTACAAGAAGATATGAGGAACATGTATAAAAATAAGACGTGGAAAATGTACAAGAAGAGATGGGGAACATGTACATGAAGAGAATGAACATGTACATATGGAACAATAATCACAAATGATAATAAGGGTAACTATATCCATGAATAAATAGTTGAATATAGAACAAGAGGTGATTTTACCTCCAAGGAGGATAAAGAAGCAGAAAATAAAAAATCCTCCTATCATTCCAATATAGGATGATGGTAATAGTGATGAATACTTGAAAAAAATGTATGATTACACTAAATAACTAGAATTTAAAGAACATGAGAAAATAAAATATAAATGAAAAGAGAAAATGCCTAAGAAATATACCTATGGGAGTGAAGAAGAAGAATATACAACAATTGAAGAAGATCTAAGGGAGCTAATTAAGAACCAATCCTAAAAATAGGTAAAAATACCTAATGTTCCTTCACCAGAAGAGGTGACATCCCCATAGAAACCAGATCTTGACAAAAAGAAGAAAAGGATAAAGAAGTCAAAGAAAACCTTAAGTGAAAAAAGGATCCTAGAGGGCCATCAGAAGCCACAAAATGACTTATTAACCAAAAAAAATCATTCAATTGTCACAAAAAATCAGAGTCTATAAGAAAAAAATAAGAAATTCCAAGAATAAAATGACCTTCTCTTGGCTCAAGTATACAAGAAGCAAAAACTTAAAACTTAAAAAAAAAAATTAAAGGTAAAATTTCTTTTGAAGAAGTAAAATAAAAGGGATAGACATCCCAACCACCAACATATAATGTGCACATCCTCCTACAAGCAACTAAGTCAGTTTGAGATAAATTTTGATAAGTAAGACGAAATGAGGACATACCTTGTCTTCAATTTAGGGGAATGTTAGTGTTCTTTTCATACTATGAATCTTTCTATGGTTTTCCCTCCATTTCTTATTTTTCGAACTTATTTTTATCATTATCAACCATATTTCCCCATGTTTTACCCATTATAACATTCATAAGAGGTAATTTTGTTTAATTTTGATTTTAGACATTTATTGAAAATAAAGAGTATTGTAACAAAAAATTGTAAATTGTAGGAGATCTTGCAAATCATCATTCATTTTCATGGTTACAGGTGATCTGGGTGGAATTGGTGACTTAATTTTTTCTTAGATACATCCCAATATGGAAGAAAACCTATCATCTCATAGAAAAGCGGATCCAAACTAGTCGGTCAATACACAATAAACTCATCTAGCTAAAATACCAAAACCATGGACAACCATCTAGAAGATTCCCAGTTTTTCTTAATTTATGTTAAAGCCATGGTTTTTGAGATTTAGGAGGATTATAGATTATATTCTTCTATTAAGATATGTTAAATTTGAGTAAGTTTATTTGAAAGCTTTCTTATAAAATCAAGCATTATGACTTAAGAAACATGTGTTATGTTACTGCCATTTTTTCTATGAATTTAGAATTTGACCTAAGCAATTACAAGTTCATTTTTCATATTCTTGGTGATCATTTTTATCAGTGAATGGTGTTTTGCTTAAAGACTTAGCTTCTAGTTTCTTCCTTGAGCTTGGAGGGCCCCTAAACTTCAATTATGTGCACTGTACTCTATTTTCTCTCATTAACAGGTATATGCTCATAATTTTTCTATTTATTTAATTCTCATATTCATGTCTATATGTCTAACTCATGCTACTATATAGTTGTGTTTTGATTGAGATACAAATCAATTCACAGGATAATGTAATTTTTTTCCCAAGCTAGTCTTGACGTATTATTGATATATGTTTCTTTCCTTTATTTATTTATTGTAGCATTTTATTTTTATAATATTAAAGCATAGTTCATTCAAATATTATTTCACATATTAATCATAGAAATAATTTAGGGATTTATAGTTTTAGATAAGAAACTATATATTCTAGATACAAATTTAATGGAATTCATTATTTTCTATAATAAAATGTTTTCAAGCGGTGCATATGTTTTTTAGACAATGTATACCTTTTCAATTGTTGTGGATACTGATTCATTGAATGCTCCATACTGATCTTGCATCTAAGAAACAATTAGCTAATTTTATTATTTGTTGGTTTCTATTTTTTAAGATCTATTTAAAGGTATGTGAGTTTTAAATATTTGAACCTTGATTTTCAAAGTTTTCATTTATTATTTTTCATATTTGATAGGCATATCTTAGTATTTTCCAAAAATAGAATAAAACTATTAATAGACTAGTCCACTAGTTATTATTCTTTGATATTTTGGAATTCTAAGTTCAAAATAAAGAGTAGGCATTATATTTCTTGCATAAATATATTCATGAAGTGTTCCTTTTCTCCAATATGGATTGTAGATAGAAAGAAAATAAGTGAAAATTTAATTAATCAAATGATGATGGAAGAATAATTTACAAATATTTGATAGAACACATATATCCCTTAATTTCCAAAATGATCTATTAGTTCCTATTCCGTCATATACACACAAACACCCCTAGACTTTGGGTGCTTATTATTTTTTCATTTTTCAGACTTCATACATTACACATACACACACTCTTAACGAGAATGTTATTCAATTCCTTTCCCATTCCTTATAGATAAGATAATTTATCAGGAATTAGTTTTGGTTAAATTCATCATCTAGTGACACTCTTCTGGAATATGGAAATAATTGAATTATGTCAATTGTTGAAGAATTATAATTTTAGTTCACATATAAAAAGATGTAAAATAGTTTATGATTCATGTTATAAAACAATATAAATACTTGAAAGCCGAGTTTCTATTCTTTGCAAGTATTGGTGCATTTTATTTGTGAGCTTCTTGTTTTACTATGACCTTGTTTTCAGGGTTCAATGTAGGTCTAGTGACGGTCCCTAAAAAAGCATCATTGTAAGTGTATATAGTGATGGTCCTTTAAGGTTCGTCACCAAAGCCATTTTCAATGACACTTTTAGTGAGGGTCGTTAAAGGCCCATCACTAATTCTCTCTTTGGTGACACTTCTAGTGACGAAATTTTAATGACCTTCACCAATGCTCCTTTTTTTTCTTTTGGTGATGGTCAAAAAATGTTCGTCATCATTGATCATTCCAATGAGTTTTTTATGACGTTATGTGCCTATTAATATACTTTTTGTCAAAATATAACGATTTAAGAACATTATTGTGGAGTATTTTTTGTAATATGTCCAACACCATAGTGGTTACGGTTAGTCAATTTGTTAAGAAGTAATTAGTGTGTATCATTTCCCTCAAGTAATGACTAGTCGAATAAATTTTTCCTATCTATTAAGTTTATTATGTAGAAAATTTCCTTTAGATAAAGTTCCACTAGTGTGTGTAGGAAATATATTATTTAATACTTAATCAAACTCTATCAATTCTATTAATGAGAAATACCTAACACTCCTCAACAATATGGGCACACGTTAAATTAATGCTTTGGCACACACTAACATTTCTTAGCACCTCACATGTCTTGGAACATCTTTTTACCTACAACATCTTGTCATGAAACCGACGCTCAAGCACATGGTGGCATGCACTAGAACAACATAGAACTCTCCTAGCATGTGTTGGCATGCATGTAGTCCCTAGCATGCCCTGAAACACCTTGGTTGCATGCATTGAAATGCATTATAACTTAGCACACAATGCCACTTGGCATGTATTGGGACCTATTATTAGTGTGCCTAGTATGCCCCTTTTGAAAAAGATAAAGTCCTGACTTATTAACCCTCTTATGTGTTCATTTCCTTTCATTTTAGCTTGGTTCTTCCTTTTGTTGCCTTGACACTTCTTGACGCATATTGAAATACCCTAGCACCCTGCACATCCTTAGCACCTGTCATGTATTGGCATATCTTGGCACTATTTGGAACATGTAATTAGCACATTACAGAACTTGCTAGTACAATTTTGCACTTCTTGACATGCCTTGATATTCTCTAGCCGACCTTACCAATGATTAGCATACCTTGTGACTCCCTCCTTGGCATGACAACTAGCACTCATTAACACTAGTCCCTAGCACATGTTCCTCATATTCAATAATTTCCATGAATTTTGACCTAGTGCTCCCTTAATATTTTGTCCTAGTACTCCTTAACACTCCTCAACATGCATTAGCACTCTCTAGCACACCTTAGCACTCTTCAACATGCACTTCCACATCATAGCATGCAAAACACTCCTTGACACATATTGGCACTTGGAAATTCTTAGCATGTATGTAAAATGTTGAGATTCCTTGGTATGATTTGGCATGGTTTAATATTAAATTTATTTGATATCAATTGTTGGAAATTAGAGGAGAAGCAACAAAGGAAGACCTGGCACTTAGAATTCACTAATATTTTTCACTTAGCACCTATTGGTGCCTAGTGTTGGTGTGCCTAGCATGTCCCTCTTGGAAAAGGTAAATTGATGACTTATTAACCCTCTTATGTGTTCATTTCCTTTTATTTTAACTTGTTTCTCCCTTTTGTTGCTTTGACAACCCCTAGCACACATTGACACACCATTGTACATCTTAGCATGTTTGACATGCTTTCGCACTATCTCGCACATCTTAGCATTCCCTAACATGCCTTGGCACTCATGTTCTCACAAATATCCTTTACATTTTTTCACGAATTGGGAACCTAATCAAGTCCTTGGCTACTGTAATTCATGTGACAATATTGGCCCGCTTCAACCGCAACAACTTGACCAATTGCACCTTATACTACAAGTAGATTGTGCATTGTTCACTAAGAACTGCCTATAAATCATCTTATGCCACTCATGTCCAAACTAAACTTGTCCCACTTAACTAGTTACCAGGAAAAGGATCACATGATCTAGCCATGGCCATAAAATAACTAAGAAACATAGATTACACAATAAATATTTCACATTTATGTTTAGTTCATATAAAAAGTAGAACATTAACTGAGAGTTTGAAAGAACCACAAGATGCACAAGGCATAAAATATATAATTTGACACAAGTCTAGTGCCACAAAACCTATACACAACAATGTACAATATGCAATTATCTATAATATTTTAAAACATGAGCATGTAGCCAAAGAGTTCCACATCTCATTTAAAAAAAATAGCTAAAGGAAAAACAATGTTGTGCCTAGCACAAAGTGATCTCCCTTTGTCTAAACTGCTATGTCGAGCCCTATATAAAAATCGTAGGCTTGCCCCCTGTAAATCCTATTCTGAACTTCTCCTAACACACTTCTTCCTAATTATCACACTTGAATTCCCTTACACTCCCTGGCACACACTCTTATTCGTTCCTTTCCATGCATTGTGACCTAGTTATCCCTTGATATGCCCCAACACTCCCTAACACTCTAGTTCAACATGCATTGACATTTTCCGACATGTGTTAGCATGCATTTTCATTCCTTTGCATGCCCTGACCCTCCCTAGCTATCATGCCCTCACAACTACCCTTAATTTGCAACTTGGGAACCCAACCAAGCCTTTACTTGACTACAAGAGCTTGACCAAGTTACGGTTACTACATTAGACTATGTTGTTAAATTTTGTAGCTTGGGAGGTACTCCACAGGCCTAGTGAGATGGCTTTGTGTGAGTTTGGTCACAAAATGATTTGTGGGAAAAGAAGCCAAGAAAGGGATTTTGGACCCAAGATGGGGTTTAAAATGTAAAAGAAAATTAAAAATGGAAATTAATATTTCGTAAGGTCTAAGTGGATAAAACCCCTAAGTTCTAGAGGGTTCCTAAGAGGTATAGGAAAAACTATTTAAGGAGGCCTTGGGATGAATGAAAGAACATCAAGTGATAAGGATCTCATTTGATAAAGGAGGCAAAGAGAGATGTAGTCCTAAAGAGGCCATGTTCATTAGCATGTATAAAATTTATTAAGATGCCTCAGTATGCTTTGGCATGGTTTAATATTAAATTTATTTGAGATCAATTATTGGAAAGTAGAAGAGAAGTAACAAAGGATGATTTGGCACTTAGATGCACTAACACTTGGCACTTCACACTTATTTCCACCTAGTGTTGGTGTGCATGGCATGCCCCTCTGGTAAAATGTAAATTGATGACTTATTAACCCTATGATGTATTCATTTCCTTGTAGTTTAACTTTTTTCTCCTTTTTGTTGCCTTGATAGTCCCTGGCACGTATTGTCACACCCTTGCACATCTTGGCATGCCTTAGCACTTGACACATCTTAGCATATTTGACCTGCCTTCAAACTATCTGGCACATGTTTGCATTCCCTAACATGCCTTGGGACTCATGCCCTCACAACTAGCCTTACATTTTTTCACGACTTGAGAACCCAATCAACTCCTTAGCTATTGAAGTTCATGTGACATTGGTTTTCTCTAGCTGTAACATCTTGATCAATTACACCTACTACGAGTAGATTGTGCCTTGTTCACCTAAGAACTGCCTATAACTTATCTTAGGTCACTCATGACCAAGCTGAAATTTACCCACTTAATAACTTACCAAGACAAGGATCACATCTGGCCATGGCCATAAAACAACTAAGCAACATAACTTACATAGGCAATATTTCACATGTATGTCCAGTTCATATAAATAGTAGAGCATTAATTGAGAGTTTGCAAGAACCAAAAGATACACAAGACACACAAGATATAAGTCATTACAAGCTGAGTGCCCCAAAACTTATACAAAACTATGTACAATATGCAATTGTCTAAAATAGTTTAAAACACGAGCATTCGGCCAAAGTGTGCCACATGTCATATAAAAATAATAGATAAAGGAAAAATAGTATTGTGCCCAACACAAAGTCTCCCTTTGTCTAAAACTTCTTTGTCGAGCCCCTTATTGCAATCGTAGGCGTGCCTCTTACAAATCCTATTATGAAATTCTTCTAACACACTTCATCCTTGGCACACTTGAATTTACTGACACTCCCTGGAACACATTCTTATTTGTTCATTTCCATGCATTTTGACCTAGTTCTCCCTTGTGATGACTCGACACTCCTTAATACTCCTCAACATGCATTGAAATTGTCCAACATGTGTTAGCATGCCTTTTCATTCCTTGGCATGCCCTAACCCTCCCTAGAAACAATTCCCTCACAACTACCCTTACTTAATTTTCAACTTGGGAACCCAACCAAGTCCTCGCTTGACTATAGGATCTTGACCAAGTTACGATTACTACAACTAGACTATGTTGTTGAATTGTATAGCTTGGGAGGTACTCCACAAGCCTAGTGATATGGGTTTGTGTGATTTTTGGGAAAATAACCCAAGCAAAGGGGCTTTGGACCCGAGATGGGGTTTGAAATCTAAAAGAAAATTAAAAAGAGAAATTAATATTTCCTAAGGTCTAAGTGGATAAATTTCATAAGTTCTAGAGTGTTATTGAGAGGCCTAGCTAGGAAAATATATTTAAGGAGGCCTTATTATGAAGGCAAGAACATAAAGTGAGAAGGAGCTCATTTGATCAAGGAGGCCATGAGAGATGTATTCCTAAAGACGTAGGTCGAGTTAGAGGGCTAAGTAAGCATAGCTAAAGGGAGGAAATGATCATCCAACACGAGTAAGATCATCATGCGAGGGTTCAGAATAATGCCACATACCTTAATGGGTTCAATATAGAATGTAGGATGACATATTTTTGGTTCTCTTATGGCAGATCAAGCTCAAGAGAGGCAGCTCATGAGAATTTGGGCATGTGATTTCAGTGGTATTTCTGTGTGAAATCCACATCAAATTTTGAAATAGTGGAGAGGGTTTAGACCCTACCTAGATCCATTAATACTGTGACAAATCTGCATAAAAGAAGAGGGGTTGTGACCCTTAGAGAGAGGCTTATCTCTGCAATGTATACCACAAATTTGGAAGATGGTTTGCTGAAGTATGTGTGGAGATAGAAAATACAAAGGAAGGTGGAACCTGAGTAGAAGATGGAGCAGAAGAAATGTGCCATATGAGGAATGGATTGACATCAAGAGGAGTTGATTTTGGTGGACTATCCATAGAGTTTTGGATAGATATTTGAAGGAGTATATAAAAATTTAGCCAATGGACTGTTAATGGATGATTTGTGACCCTAGTTCAGTCATCTACAAATTGTTAGAAGGATGATAAGATGATTAGTTCAGATTTTTTCATAGATTGGACAAAAAATAAATTGGTACACAAGAATAGCGATTTTGAGAGGAATCAAATCATTATTAGGCCACAACATATTTGAGGATACCTAGATGAGGGCAATGTTGTGGGCACTAGATCAGTAAAATAATTGACTGTGGTTGGGAAAATTGATGGTAGACTAAGTACAATTGGAGGGTTGTTAGGTGACTATCAAAGAAGAGCTCTAAGTCCTATACTTTTGAAGGAAAATAAGATTGGTAGAAGGGTAGGTGTATTGGGCCTAAGTATGTGCAGATTTTGAAGGACTAAAGTAGCAGTCAAGTGGGCTAGCCAACTAGCCCTATATCACTGTATTGTAGAGGATTGCATCCTTGAGAAGAAGGGAAACATCCATATCCCTAGGATTGTCATATTGGAGCAACAATATGGCAAAAATGGGTAGACTAAAGAGTTGTTCACAACTGATATAAAACCCTAAGTGTTGCAAACCATAAAGGAAAAAAGAGGTAGATAGAGGGCAAAGTTTTTTGAGCCACGTTTAGTAACCAAAATGAGTTGAATTCATTGATAGAGGCAAATTAAGGAGTTACATAATGGGAGGCAAGAGGACCTATCAAATGTGTTCAAGACATGTGGATTGAAATGGCTATGTGTGGCCATCATCAAAAAGTGGGTCAAGTGTTGTCTTGTTCAAGGTAGATTGGTTGTCAAAGGACTAATGCCAATCCCTAGTTGTGTTCCTTGTATCAGTGTGATTGTAAAGGGCCATGATACATGGTACGAGAGCTCTAGCCTATTATTATATTTTGCAATTTAACAAAGAATGGTTTGAAAAAGTTAAAAATTTTCATGTGCACTAGTTGATTCCCTTATGTGTGTAGATTTCATTGTGAAAAGTAGATGTGTTGTGGTACTTGAGTGTGTTTGCATCAAATATTCTAAGATCAAACCCAGATCCTCATGTGTCATGGAAATTCAACATATGACTTGTTCACCTAAGAACTACATGCAACTCATCTTACACTACTCATGTCCAATCTGAACTGATCCCACTTAACAAGTTACGAAGACAATTCTCATAACATCCAACTATGGTTGTAAAACAACTAAGTGACACAGTTTACATTTTGACATGCCATAACACCTGACATGTCTTAAATGCCTTGGAATTATGTGGCATGTTTTAGCATCTCTTACATTCCTTGACATGATTTTACACTCCCTAACACACCCTAGAACTTCCTGACACGCCTTGGTTGTTTAACATACCTTGGAATTTCCTAGCATATAACCTTGTCACTCCCTCCTTAACACACGTAGAGCTCATTGACACTCCCTATCACACACTCTTATTCATTCATTTCCATGCATTTTTATCTAGTGATTCCTTGTGTTTACCTGGCACTCCCTAACACTCCCTAGCATGCATTGGAACACCCTAACACTTGGCACATCTTGGCATGCCGCCCTAGCACTCTAACATTCCTTGGCACTACCTAGCATAACTTGTCACTTTCTCCTTATCACACCTAGAGCTCATTGAAAATCCCAGTCACAAACTCTTATTCATTCATTTCCATGCATTTTTACCTAGTGCTCCCTTATGTTTCCATAGCATTCCTTAACACTCCCTAGCATGTGTTGGTACACCCTAGCACCTAGGACATCTTGGAATGTCGCCCTGTCCTCTAGCATGCCTTAACACTTTCTAGCATACCTTGTCACTCCCTCCTTAACACACCTGGAACTCACTGACACTTCCAATCACAAACTCTTAATTATTCATTTCCATGAATTTTGACGTAGTGCTCCCTTGTGTTTCCCCGACACTCTTAGTTAACAATTCCTTGCACGCGTTGGCACATTTTGGCTGCATGCCACCCTAGCACTCTAGCATTCCTTAGCACTGCCAAGAATGCCTTGGTACTCCTCCTTAGCACACTTTAAACTTGTTTTAACTCCTTGTCACACACTCTTATTCATTCATTTCCATGCATTATGACATAGTGCTCCATTGTGTTTCTCTAACACTCCCTAACACTCCTTGGCACACATTGGAACACCCTGGAACTTGGCACATCTTGGCATGATTTCCTAGCACTCTATCATGCCTTGGAATTTCCTAGCATACATTGTCACTCCCTCATTAGAACACCTAGAAATTTATAACACTTCCTATCGCACACTCTTATTCATTCATTTCCATGTAATTGAAACCAGTCCTCCATTCTGTTTCCCTGGCACTCCCTAGCATGCATTGGCACCAAACCCTAGCACCTAACACATATTGGAATGCCTAACATGCCTTGGAAATTTCTAGCATGTGTTAGCACTTCCTAGGATTCCTTGCACACCTTGGCACTCCTTAGTTGTCATGCCCTCATAGATAACCTTACTTTTTTTGTGACTTGGGAACCCAACCAAGTCATTGAAAAAATAGTGTTGTGTCTAGCACAAAGTCTCCCTTTGTCTGAAACTGCTTCTTCCATCCCCTTATCACAATCATATGCTTGCCTCCTGCAAGTCCTATTATGAAATTATCCTAACACACTTCGTCCATGGGACACTTGTAATTCACTGACACTCCCTAACAAAAACTCTTCTTCATTCGTTTCCATGCACTTTAAACTAGTTCCCCCTTATGATTCCCTAACACTCCCAAATACTCCTCATCATGCATTAACACTAATTGGCATGTGTTAGTGCACCTTTTAATTCATTTGGACACCCTGGCACTCCTTAAATGTCATGTCCTCATAACTACCCTTATTTGTTTTAGACTTGGGAACCCAACCAAGTCCTGCCTCAACTACAACAACTTGACCAAATTTCATTTGCTACAACTAGACTATGCCTTTTTCACCTAAGAAGGGCTTATAACTAATCTCAAGCTACTCGTGGCCAATATTAACTCATCCCACTTAACAAGTTACCAAGTCAAGGCTCACATCCAATCGTGGCCATAAAACAACTGAGAAACATAGTTTACATCTTGACATTCCATAACACCTGGAATGTCTAACAATCCCTTGGAACTATGTGGCACGTGTTAGCATCCCTTGCATTCATTGACATGTTTTGGAACTCCCTAACACACCCTACCATTCCTTTACATGCCCTAGAACTCTAGCATGCCTTGGAATTTCCTAGCATATAACCTTGTCATTCCCTCCTTATCATAGTTGGAACTTGCTGACACTCCCTATCACACAACCTATATTCGTTCATTTCCATGCATTTTGAACTAGTTCTCCCTTATGTTTCTGTGGCACTCCCTAAAACTCCCTGACACACATTGGCACACCCTGGCACTTGGCACATCTTTTCATGTCTTGATGTCACTCTAGGACTCCTTAGCACTACCTAACATACATTGTCACTCCCTCCTTAACACACCTATAATTTTCTAACAATCCTTGTCACACACTCTTATTCATTCATTTCCATGCATTTGAAACTATTTCTCCCTTATTTTTCCTTGGCACTCCATAACACTCCGTGACATGCATTGGCACACCCTAGCACCCAGAACATCTTGGTATGTTTCCCTAACCTCTAGCATAGCTTAGCACTGACTAGAATACATTAAAAATGTCTAGCATACCTTTTCATTGCCTCCTTAGCACACCTATAACTCACTAGCACTTCCTGTCACAATATCTTAATTGTTCATTTGCATGCTTTATTTTCACCTAGTGCTCCCTTGTGTGTCCCTAGGACTCCCTAACACTTCCTAACATGTGTTTTCACACCTTGGCGCCTGGCACACCTTGGCCACATGCCACTCTGGCACACTATCATGACTTAGCACTACCTAGCATACGATGTCACTCCCTCCTTAGCACACCTGGAAATCAATCACACTCCCTATCAAACACTCCTATTCATTCATTTCCATGCATTTTTACATAGTGCTCCCTTGTGTTTCCCTGGAACTCACTAACACGCAACACACATTGGCACTTGGCACATCTTGGTATGCTTCCCTAGCACTATAGCATGCCTTGTAAATATCTAGCATATCTTGTCACTCCCTCCTTAGTAAACTTGGAACTCCATAACATTCCCTATAACTCCCTGGCACATATTGGCTCTTGGCACTTAGTGGCACTTGAAAATAATTGGCATGTGTTTGGATGCCCTGGAATTCCTTGGAATGGTTTAAGATAAATTTATTTGATATCAATTATTCACAATTAAGAGAGAATTAATAGAGGATGATTTGGCACTTAATACACGCTAAAAATTGGCCCTTGGCATGTATTTACACTAGTGTTGGTATGCCTAGCATGCCCCTCTTGAAGATGTAAGGTCCTGAATTATTAACCCTCATATGTGGTCATTTATTTGCATACCTTTTCACTCCCTCCTTGGCTACTCATTTCCAATCTCAACTCATCCCACTTAACAAGTTACCAAGTCAAGGCTCCCATCCAACCGGGGCAATAAAACAACTAAGAAACATAGTTTTCATCTTGACATACCATAACACCTAGAATGTTTAACACTCCCTTAGCACTATGTGGCACGTGTTAGCATCCCCTACATTTATTGGCATGTTTTTCAGTCCCTAGCATACCCTATCACTCCCTCACATTCCCTAACACTCTAGCATGCCTTGGCACTACCTAACATATAACCTTGTCACTCCCTACTTAGAAGACTTGGAACTTGCTGACACTCCCTATCACACACTCTTATCCATTCGTTTCCATGCATTTTGAACTATTTCTCCCTTGTGTTTCCGTGGAACTCTCTAACACTCCTTGGCACACATTGGCACATCCTGACACTAGAAACATCTTGGCATGTCACCTTGAAACTCTAACATTCCTTGGAACTACCTAGAATACCTTGTCACTCCCTCCTTAGCACACCTAGAACTCACTTAAACTCCCTCTCACACACTCTTATTTGTTCCATTACATGAATTTTGACCTAGTTCTCCCTTGTGTTTCCTTGACACTGCCTAATACTCCCTAGCACGCATTGACACGCCTTGGCACCTGACACATCTTGCATGTCGCCCTGGCATTCTAGAATTCCTTGGCACTACCTAGCATATCTTGTCATTCACTCCTTAGCACACCTAGAACTCACTCACACTCACTGTCACACACTCTTATTTGTTCATTTCCATGCATTTTGGCCTAGTTCTCCCTTGTGTTTCCTTAACACTCCCTGCCATGCGTTAGCACACCCTAGAACCTAACACATCTTAGCATGTTTCCCTAGCCTCTAGCATGCCTTAACACTGCCTACCATACATTTTCACACTCTCCTTAGCACACCTGGAACTCACTGGCACACCCTGTCACACACACTCGTATTTTTTCATTTCCATGCATTTTGACCTAGTTCTCCCTTGTGTTTCGATAACACTCCCTAACACTCCCTGATACATGATGGCACATGATGGAATGCCTTAGTAGTTGGAATGTATTATAATTCCTAACATGCCTTTGAACTATCTATCATATGTTAGAACTTCCTGGCATTCCCTAGGACACCTTCGTACTCCCTAGCTATCATGCCCTCATAGATAACCTTACTTTTTTTATGACTTGGGAACCCAACCAAGTCATTGGAAAAACATTGTTGTACCTAGCCGAAAGTCTCCCTTTGTCTGAAACTTCTTTGTCCAACTCCCTATCACAACCACATACTAACCTCTTATTATTCCTATTTTTAACTTCTCTTAACACAGTCAATCCTTGACACACTTGGAACTCACTAGCACTCCCTAGCACACGCTCTTATTTATTCATTTCCATGCATTTTGACTTAGTACTCCCCTTTTGTTTCCCTAACAGTCCCTACCACTCCCTAGCATGCATTGACAGTCTCTATCACGCCTTCACACTTCCTGGCATGCCCCACTACTCCGTAACATGCTAGTATAACTCCCTGACACACATTGGCTCTTGGCACTAGGGTGGACCCTAACAATTCTTGGCATGCATTGGGATGCCCTGGCATGGTTTAATATTAAATTTATTTGAGATCAATTATTTTCAATTAATATAGAAGTAATAGAGGATGATTTAACACTTATACATGCTAGCACTTGGCCCATAACATGTATTGTCACTAGTTTTGTTGTGCCTATCATGCCCCTCTTAAAAAGGTAAGGCCCTCACTTATTAACCCTCTTATGTGTTTATTTCCTTTCATTTTAACTTGGTGTTCCATTTTGCTGGTCTGACACTCTTTGACACACATTAGCATACCCTAACACCTAACACATTGTGTCATGCCTTAGCACATGTCATGTCTTGGCACTATCTAGCATATGTTAGTACACCCTGTAACTTCTTGACATGCCCTGGCATTCCATGACATGCCTTGGCACTGCCTAACATGCCTTGTCACTCCCTCCTTGACACACCTGAAAATCACTGACACTCCTCAAAACACCCTCTTATTCATTTATTTCCATGCATTTTGAACCGGTACTCTATTGTGTTTCCCTAAAACTTTGTTTCCTTGACACTCCCTAACATGTGTTGGCACACCCTCACACCTAACATATCTTGGCATGCCTTACCACTTGGTACGTCTTGACATGCCTAACATGCCTTGGCATTGTCTGGCACGTGTTAGCACACCCTAACACTCCATATTTTTCATGCCCTTACCAGTCAAATGGAGGTCAAATGGTTATGGCTATTCTCTAGAAAAAATATAGTTGATATCAATGGAAACTAGCAGTATGTTCTATATTGTTTCTTGTCACACAATTTTTCTAATCAAATCCACACAAAATCCTAGAACCATACATTTTAACAACATCCCTTTGCACCATCGAGGAAAATTGGTTGTGTATTCCTTTTCTGACTATTGTTAAGATGGCTCTAGTTGCCACCACCATCTCCCAATGCAATGATCAATTTAACAGCAGGGTAGATTAAGATTTTTGTTTGTATGAATGGTATATTGTGGGGGGAAATCACACAAAAGGTTTTATTTTCATCCTATCATGGACACCTTCAAATATGTATTTCCCTCCAAGCAAGTATTTATCTCAATTAGAACACATGATTTTAACTCCTTGAAGATTCACTCAAGAAATATACTCTACCCAAAAATGTCATCAATTGTTCTAATATCAAAATTAGTCTAATAATTTTGTAATTGTAAGGTATTTGGCTTGCAACACCACCTTCATCCCATAATAAAATATCAAGCTTAGTAATGGGAGCTTAATACCCCACTATGGCTAAGTACACCATATCCTCCTCTATCCACTTAGACATTACTTGAGTAGTCTTTAACTACTCCAATTACAGCCACGACATACTTACAAATTCATCTCTCTTGAGATAGAAATTGTACATTAACATAGCCAAACAAATTCCTAAAAGTAATATTGCTTTTCCATTTTTCCCAAGAGCCAATTAAATATTTTTTTTTCCCTCATGCACCTCTTCCTAATGTCACCTTCTACCTTTCCTGACCCATTTCCAAGAATAATTACCACCCCTAAATAAGTTTATGGAAAATTTAGGGTAACATTTAAAAGCAATCAAGTCACTTTAAGAAATTTTGTAGGTTAAACCCTATCCCCTCGGTCATTAAACCCTAATTTAACTCGTCTACCATATTTCAAATATTTTAGACAATTATTTCCCATTATTGTGTGTTGGCTCAATGATAGATCAAGGTTAATGGAATGTTTATAAATATGACCTATTGTTATCTAATGTCATAACATATTCCACCTTATAGGGGCAAGAATGTCTCACTTTAGACACATAATAATTCCCATTAATAAAGCGCAACATGTTCCAGATTTTAGTGGGGATCACATTCATTATGATATTATTAACATCTATTTTAACCACTATAACTAACATCATTGAGATGAATAAGAAACAAGAATAGATCACTCAAATATACTACAAATATAAACCCATACACATAGATAGAATAGTAATAAACTATACTAATAACATGCATGATATTACATAAGTCTAATGTAAAGTGAACACCAAAAACTCATAACAAATGCAATCTCTTTACAATTTCTTCCTAATATTGAATTATTTAGGTTTCTTACAAACCTTGTGTATATAGGAAATTAGAGTACTCAAAATTATAATATAGAATCTACCAAATATAAACCACTGAAAACACATTTAACATACAAAAATCTATTTCTTTAAAGATACACAAACTACACCCCCCACCCCCCCCCCCCCCCCCCAAAAAAAAAAAAACAAAAAAAAAACTAAATACAAAAAATATGACATGATGTATAGACCACCATATTCAACCTTCATATTTAGCACTACAAATTCATTATTTTTTCAAAATTTATTGAACTTTTGCCTATCATAGAACTTAGTGCCTCGACCATGCCTTCCAACTCACCCCTATGTTGGCTTCTATGCTTCATATATGCCCTGATTTTATGAATATTATTTAAGAAACAAGAAAAACACACGCATTTCATATGAAAATATCATTTTTATTCAAGCAACATGAAAAACACTTTCATATGAAAATATCAATTTTTTTCAAATATCAAAATTTTCATTTCCCTCACGTTGCCATGTTTGTCCATGGAAGGAGGAGGAAGCATGCATCCATGTTGTGGCAGGTCTAATCCGATACCTTTACCTTTGGTTGAAGTCAAGAAAGGATCCCCGATGCCTCCAATATTGGTGATTTTGTTCCACAAAAGGAATCTGCACAAGATTCCCCACACCCCTGCGTGACGACCCATCCATCTCCCTTAAAAACTTAAAAGTACTTCTGGACAAGCACAAAAAGGCACTCAAGAGGCTGTATGTTCAGGAAGAAAAAGCTGAAGGCGTGGGCGATAATGGCTGTATCAATGAAGACGACATGTGCCTTTTTGACCCCAAAAACAGTGAATAAAATAAAAATAGTGAAGAAAATAAGTGGAAAAGAGAGCAAGAATGTGTTGTATTCGACGAGGAAATAAAATTTCCTAAGGCCATAGGAAACAGAGGTCACCCAAAAGTAACAATAGGAATCTTGCTAGATGGATTGATGCCAAAGTATTATTCCTTTCTCTTTACAATTTTTCAGATTTCTATTTCAAAAATCTAATTTTCCTATATCAGTTCAAAATTTTCATATTTTTAGTTTTGGCTGTCCAATTTCTGGTTCAGATCTTAATCAATGGGTTTGAGTGGGTTTTATTTTCAATTTTAATAGCACTTGTTCAATTAATTTATTAGAAATTATTATTTTAGGTTCAGAAACATCTCATGTCCAATTAGTGTGCAGTCAAACCTCTTCTACATACAACATATGCATAGGTCCTTAAACCAAAAGAAAATACTTACGATTGTGGGAAATCTAGGCCTCCATTAAATCAGAGATTGGCTCAATTCACAATGAGTTAAAATATTCTGAAAATTAAATGAAACATCTATATAAGGATTGTTTTCTGGACTACATAATTTAATTAAAAGAATAAATGGATTGACATTTTTTTGTGACATTTGATTAGGTATGCACACAAAATAAACATAGAAATTAAGAAAGGTGCTTCTTCAACATCCACCTAGAGAAAAAAATGGACAAATGAAATATGATTTCAATCACATTGGATTATTTTGTAAATGTTTTTGAAACTGAACTTGATTGTAATTTTTATTTGGCTCACAGATTTTCCCTAAATTTTTCTTCGGTTCTAATCTTCCAACCTCAACAAATAAATTTATTTTGACAATATACTTTCAAAAATGCCACAACAGTTCACTTTCACTTTGCTACACTAAGGAAAGGGATGAAATTGAAAGAATAGCTTAAAAAAATACTAAAACCACACCAACTCTGGTATAACATTGTGGATAAACAACAATTTTAACTTATCGCCATGTCCCATGGTAGCAATCTTGGCAATCCCTTTGAAATGGACATGGTAAGTGCCAAAAAAAGGCTTAATAGAGGACAAAACATAGACACATGAAGTTTCAAACCCATATTCTATCTAAGCACTGGAAAGGATTGATGGCTTTGATACCTGTGCTGAAACAGTTGGACACATTTGAGTTTAATATCTAGGAAAATATTCTATTGTTGATAGACATTTATCAATTTTTGTTTCTAACCTTGATCTTTTACCAAAGTTTACCTGCATATTGAAGCATATATATTTCAATATAATTCCCTTCTAGCTTGGAATTATTCTTTATTTATCACATCACCAACTATCAAGAGTAAAATATAGATTTAAATATGGTGTTGGAAACATAAGTTTTAATGCAAAATCTTTGGATACATGTCTCAAGAGGAAGAAAGAAAAGAAATTATATTAATGTCCACTAGTGGCAAAAATTTGTTCACATGACTAGGAAGAAAAATGTTTGGCAACAACAATGAGTACGTAAAGAATATTTAAAATAGTATAAAACCCAGGTTAAAGGGGAAAATAAGAAATAGTATACAATAAGACAAAAAGGGGGTGAACCTGAAAAAAGAGGCAGCCAAAATAATAAACCTAAAAAGGGAGGGTGAGAAAACTCTAAATAGTGAAGTAGATAGTACATTGAAAGGAAGTACCCTCATAGTGATGCAACACTAGAAAGGGTACTTCAGAAAGTAGCTAGGACTAGGGATGTTGAGGAGTAAAACCCTAGGATTAAAAGAGGTCGCATTACCCTTGCCCACCATCACAAACATTCCAATGCTGAGTTTGACAATATCCTTTGGGGATTGGGCTATGTTATCTAATGGGGGAGAACTTAGGAACCTTGTTCCTCTTATAACATCCAAGTATGATGAATCTGCTAGGGAGGGGGAGAAACCCGGTGAAGAGAATCTGTTGCCATGAGCCATGCTGAGAATGAGGAAGGGTAGCAGTTACTATACATTGGGTGCATAGATGGTAAGAAGAGATGGCCCCATGATATCTTGTTTTGGTAGGCATCGTGCCACAGATCTATTATTATCCATGTATTTGACACCAATATAAGCCATTTTCTTAATGCATCAGGTGGTTGAGAGGGCCTAAAAGGAGGAGGTAATCAACCTAGTAGACCTCGAATTCCATGTAAATCTCTCTGTCTAAAAGTAGTTGTCTCCAAATATACATGGCTAGGCATATATGGCGTGGGTAACAAAATAAGGTAGCAAGGGACCTACTAAAGTCTCTGTGTAAGCGGTGAAATCTTCCTGGTCTAGTAATATATGGAATATCGAAAAGTGAAGTGCTCCATGCAAATCCTATCCTCCTATGGATTCATGGGATTTGTCTCAACTCATAGCTAGCAGGCATTCAATTTCAGCTTAGCGAGAACAATCAAAGGCATGTGACCAAGGGGAATCTGGAGGAATTTTTTTTCTCAGGTTCATCTCTAAGAAGCTAATTGCAGATGATTTTTCATCTATTATAGCATGTATAGATATCTAAACACTGCTGAGAGACAATCTATAAAACGCCTCTATTGCATTCACTCATAAAAAGGCAGCTCAATAATATTTTAAAAAAATGGCCTAACCCATGGAACACGACCTAAGCCATAGGATTCCCATGTATGTATTTGTTTGCATATTATTTATTTTGAGAGAACATTACTTCAGAAAGTATTTAGAATATAGTGAAGAGATACAAAAAAAACTATAATCTAAAAAAAAAACCACATTTAGTTCTAGCTTCTACTTCTGAATCACATGCATGCAACCTATGTATTAATAAAATTGTAGAGCCCCAACGAATGTTTGTAGTTATTATCTATACCAATTCTCATTTCAAAAAACTTTGTACTTGGCAGATCAATAGAGAAAATAGTGTTGTCCATACACATGGAGGCAGATCCAATGCACTCTTGAAATTTATATTAACCAACATATCCTACATAGTTTTTATGTTTTCTTTTCCATCTCCTGCCTCGCTAACAACAAGATCACCTTTTTCCATGTTGGTTGTGCCAAGAACAATTTCTACTCTTTTGGTAGTGGGTGGTGATGATTCTGGGGGATTTTGAGGGGCTAACTGAAACATGCTAACAGTGTCATTGTCTTCATTTACACCATGAGTGTTGTCTTCACTGAGAATATACTGGGTTCTTTTCAATGGAGACTCCGACACTGCCACAGGTTTTTCCAGTTGTTATCTGAAACATAGGAGAAGTTTGAGTGTTTTCCCTAATAGATCCAAAAGTATTATTATTGGTATGAAATTCATGAAGAGAGATAGAATTGTGCACAAATATTCCTCAAGAAAATTATTTTCTTTACTGATAGAAATAGAAGATGCTATCAACTTTCAAGTAATTTCCTGGAGAAGTTTGTAGTATTGTTGAAGTGATATTATCGACTTGAATCTTGGGATTGCAATTAAACATTGTTTCTGAAGGATACTCACACAATCGAGTTTCTTCTTTCTTGGGAGAGAGGGATGACACTGACTTGGGTCCTGGGATTTCTTATAGGACAATCTTGATTTCTATTTGGCCCTCCCTTTACCTATTGAAAAAGCTCCAAGAAAAAGAGCACAGTGGAAATATGAGAAAGGTGGGGTCAAAATATTTGAACTCTATAACCATCCCCTGAGACGCATTTCTTTTGAAGGGGGTAATACTTTAGACAACCTCTCCAATGTTGTTGGCAGTGCATGCATCTACCTTCTAGATAACAACATAACATACAATGTTCTCATTGCAGGTTTGAAGGTTGGTCGGTGAGGATCACCACATTAGGGGAATTTCAATGTCTAAAATGGGCCTCCTAAGAAAAATATACAACCAAAATAAACTTTATAAGAAAAAATAGGATTCAAGATGATGATTTCAACCATGGGGGATGAATCACCATTTTTTAAGTAAGGTGGTAAAAAGATTAAAAAATAATAAAATAATAAAACTACTTTTTCAATTCATATTTTCAACTTTTCTCCCCAAGTTTTTACTCAAATTTAGAGTGGGATTACTCGTTGGGTGAAAAATTTAATTTCTCATCCAAGGAGTACCCATGTTGAATACTTTCGATGGACTCTGCAACACGAAAAATGAGAATTACATGAAACATCGTGATTGCAAACACGTTTTTCATGTATTTCTCATTTTTTCATGTAGTAGGGTCCATCGAAAGTATTCAACATGGGTACTCCTTGGATGAGGAATTAAATTTTGCACCCAACGAGTACTCCCGCTCGAAATTTGAGTAAAAAATTTGGGAGAGAAGTTTAAAATACGAGTTGAAAAAGTAGTTTTTTTCTTTTTTCCCTCTAAAATTTGATGATGTAATCAAATATTATTTTATTATTTCCATTATTATTTTATAATTTTCTTAGGAGGCCCATTTTAGACCTCAAAATTCCCCTAATGATTGAAGGCTATGGTGGCCTTTTGTAGTTCAAAATTTATAGAATAAAACAAGGTAGATAGTTTGTATAGTTCTATGTAGAGAGGATGGGAGGTAAATAATTTGTTTTATTGACCATACAATGGAGCATTGAAACCATGATGTGTTGTTTGATATGTTATTTTTCTTATTTCCAGCCTATTTGGCACATGCTTTATAAAAATGTGATAAGGTTTTGTTGCTTGATATAGTTTTATATATGTATGCTCCTTATTGATGTACAAATCGGAAAAATAGTCTAGGAATTGGAAAAATTCCTCAAACAACCTTGGACATGGTTTACAAAAAATTGTTTTATACGAAGGAGAAAAGAAATGATCATATACCCTTGAATATTTTTTTTTGTATTTGTATTTCCAAATATCTTGGTAGTACACTTGAACAGGTAGATACTTGGCTTTCCATCTCCATCGCATATCATGGAATATGTTTTCACCACTCATAATGTTCAAAAGGTATGATGACATGTGGAACTCTATCTATGTGCATGGTCCGGGATACTTAACTTCGAAAATTGCATTAGTTAGAGTATTGGATAGGATGGGAGCTCAATTGAAAATTTTTCCTTCCTCTAGACTGGTGTGAAAAAGAGGATCTTGAGCCTTTTTGGTGTGTGCTAATCCATTCTCACCATATAGTGTGCTTATTAAGGAAACTACATACATGGAGGGTGCTCTTAGAGTGGTATTGGGGCGTATATTCTTATCCCTAGCTATGAATTGTTTGCAGTGTGCACCACACATAATGTTCAAAAGTATGAGGACACATGGAACTTTGTCTGTGTGCCTGGTATAGGATACTTAACCCCAACAATTGCATCAGTTAGTGCATTGGATAATATGGGAGATCAATTGAAATTTTTTCCTTCCCTTAGTTTGGTGTGCAAAAGAGGAACGTGAGACTTTATGGGATGTGTTGATCCATTCTCACCTTATAATGTGTTTAATATTTATTAAGGCAATTGCATACATGGAGGGTGTTATTAAAGTGGTATTGGGGTATAATTTTTTGTCCCTAGCTATGAATTGTTTAACCTCATCATATCATTTATTGGTCATTTTATTATATTCCTTGTCTTGGAGGGATTCCCCCACCCATTCATCACTCGTAGGAAGTTCTACACTATGGAACTTGGAATATGTTTCGAGGTTACCTACTTGGAGTGAGGCTATGCATTTTCCTTCATTGTTGATTCTTTTTTTTTGTGTCAATGTTTGTATTCTCAATGATATATTATATCATTTCCGTGCAAGGCACTATTATTGTTTAGGTGGCCACATTATGTAATTACAATCTTTTAAGGCTTTCAATCACAATTGCATCATTTTCTTGTTCTTGAGTTGGATAAGAGGATGCTAGAACTCTTGTTTTATCCTTGAACAATTGGAAAAGTACCCCATATTGATGGGCTCCTTGAATACCTGTAAGAATGGAAGTGTTTGATCAAATATATCACATATGTTTTCTTCACACATGATTTTCCCTCATAAATCTAATTGTTGGATTGGTTGGTCAGTGCATCATTTGATATTAACAATTCGTGAGTACCTTAGCCATATGGGTACCTTGTTGTAGAGCCTTGTTCCAACCTTACCTTTTTCTAAAGTTTTTTTATATAAGTCAGAGAGTAGTTATATATTAGTGTGAGGAGGATAACAAATATTTTGCTATTATTAGTAGAATTTTTAGTTCAGGCTTCCAACATTCTATTTATAGAAGTTCTTACTCATGCAAACAAAATCACATGTAGATTGAGGAACGTGAATGCGAGACGTAGGATAATTAAATGGGTGCTTTCAGATTCCAAATTTAGTATATTTTTGTAGATTCTATTTTTATAAACTTGTTCTTTTTTTAGCAGTAGTCTGTAGACAATGGTATATTTGGATACCCAATAGTCAGATAGGCTTATGGTACAAGTTTGATGCAAATTGGAGGAGTTGAAATTTTTGAAGAAATTGTAGTTTTAGAAGATAGTTAGAATGATGTGAAAATTTTATTTTTGAGGACCCAATTTTGACATTATCCCATGGTTCAAATTTCTGTCAAATCCAGGACTATGATTTTTGGATGTGTTTTTGGGCAATCTATTTTTAGTACGTAGATGGTACTTTAGGCAAGTTGATTACCTTTTTGAGTACATGGCATGACATAGAGCATCACTGCAAAATTTTAGTCCATTCTAAGAACTTATATTTTTTAGGGGCTTATTACATTTTGATAATTAATATTCTTGGAGGTTTGTGGTTGTAGTGAGATTTGGACTCTCTTTTATTTCTACTTTCACTAAGAGATGGAGTGCTACATGAGGGGGTTTCTCATGACTTGTTGGAGGCTTTACCTTTCGGTTTCTTTCCCAAATAGGAGAGTGCCCACCTTCATGGCATGAAATTGTTGAGTTTTGAGCAATATTTACCTTTTTTTCAAGAGGGAGAATGCATGAGCTATAGATGTCTATTCTTGTCATTTGTCGATATTAAAAAATTTTAATGATTTCAATATATTTGTCTAGCCTAGGTGATTTGGATATAACAATAGGAAGATAGTAGAATTTGCTTTTATTTTCTTTTCTATATGTTTGCTTCTCTGTATTCCACTTGTGGAATGTGGAATTTGGAGAGACTTATTGCTTAGTCTTTCCTATGGAATGTGGAATTTAGAGAGACTTGTTGCTTTGTCTCTCCTATGGAATGAAGAATTTAGAGAGACTTGTTTCTTTGTCTCCCCACTCCTAAGTCCCCTCATTCTAGCATTTTTACATATGGTGCTGATTGTGGCACTGATTTTTTGAGTTACTTTTCCCTTATCTGAATTTTGATATTCCACATGTGAAATGAAAAATGCAGTCTTTTTACACAATCTCCCTATGGAAGAATCCCCACATTCTTGCATCTAGTGAAAAGTGCAGAGTTGATTTTTCTATTTATTCTTCCACTATATGTATTTCCACATTTCCAAATGCGAAAATGTGGAGAGTCTTGTTACTTTTTCTCCCCATGGATGAGTCCCTATATTCTCTAATCTGGTGTGGATTGCAGAGTTGAGTTTCTAATTTTTTCCTCTACTATATATATTTCCACATTTTTGCGTTCCCCATGCAGAATGCAGAATGCGATCTTGTTTCTCTTGTTCTTCATGGTTGAGTGCCTGCATTCCCATATTTCTAGATCTGGTGTGGAGTGTGGAGCTAAGTTCCCAATTTGTTCTTTACTTTTGATCGTTATGGTGTACAACATTGCATTAAACTCCCTCATTGCTTCCATAGAGTGAAATATTTGATTTCTAAATGTTCATATAGTCCTGCTTTATATTATTTCAATTCATGCTTTCCTAACAAACATTAAGGTCAAAAGGCGCAGATTTATATCTTTCACTGGGTAGGGATAATTACTAGAATTTGATTAATCTAATGGAATGAAGAATATACTTCCTACTGTCAGCATGTAGGTGGTTATAATTTTTTCTAGTTTGGTTCCATTTAATAGGTGCTTAAGAGTGTTCACTTAAATGAATGAGTCTCATTCCAAAATAAACTTCTTACATCTTGCTTTAGTGGCAATATCAGCTTCTACTTCTAGTACGTCTAATTCAACTACATTGTTGGTATTAGTCCCAAGAAAACTTGCGTACACTCTTAGAATGTTACTAGAGGTATCTCTAAATTCTCTTCCTATTCTTGCCATTATTAGGTTTCCCTTTGAACCTCTATCTAGATTAAGTTGGATAAAGTTCTATGGAGGTGGAGACTAGGCTTCTAGGATTAGGCTTGAGGGGAGGAAGAGGAGGAATTTTTCAATGGCTCTTAGATCTATGCCTTGTACAACAAGAATTCTCTTCTCCTAAGACTTACATTTGTTGCTTTTATTTGACCAATCTAGGGGCTAGAATATTTATTTTAGGTGTTGACTTAGTTCCTTCCATATATTCTCCACTTATCTTTTACAGTGCTAGAAAATACATCTATTTCTTTCTTTCCAGATTCCCTATAGGAGACATCATGGGAGTAGGCACTAACCTCTATTTAGGATTGGGTTCTCAAAGGGGTAGGCTCTCCATTCTCTGATTGTATCTAAAATGTAAATTCTATTACAACTTTTATGTGTAAGGTTATTGCTCCCTTGTCCCACAATCTCAACCTTCTCACATTGACAAAAATGATTCTCTACTTATTCCTTTTCTTGGTTGTACATTTGGAATATTGAAGTCCCCTCAAACCCTATTTTTTGGATTTTTTCCCACATCAATACCATTTTTTTTGCTAGAAGCCACATAAATGACAATATTTATGGCCAGAGCCTAAGGTTCCAAATTTGCTGTTGAATCTCATCCATTTCTAGAGGTTGATGCCTTATTTATAAGGCATAGGCTTCTTTAATTGAGAATTTGCCTCCTCCTTTCTGAACGAATATGAGGATTTATTCTCCATGATTGAAGAAGATTCTTTTTCTAATTATTTCTTGAATAGAGATCAAGGTTCTGTGGAAATGAAGGTTGGCTACCTGTCTTGTGCCTTCCAAATATGCCATATTTTTGGGTTTTCCATTGGATTATTTCCCCAGTTTTGGTTAAATAGGTTTCAATATAAGGAATGGAAGTGGTCCCAAAGCTTCTGAGAGATTATTGTTGCTAATAAATTTATCTATCTATTGCCATGAGTCATCCCATAGTAGTGTCGAAGTCCCCTCTTGAGTTTCCTAGAAGCAATGATCTTGGACTATATTTTTGTTCTTCTGAGCATTGTTCTACATCAAAGAACTTGACTGAAGACCATCTATTCTAATGATGTCTTGTTCTTATACCTCCCTTGCATATTTTATTCTCTATATTTGACTCCATAGTTCTCCCTTGTTAGTCAACCATTACCATCATAGCCTCCCTACTGAGGCATTGTTGAGAATATGAAGGTTCTTGGTTAGTAAACCCCCACTTCTCTAGGAAGGTTGACTTTGTCCTAGCTACCAAGGATCATTTCTTGTGTTTCTGAGGGCCTCATCAAAGAAAAATGAACTGACAGTGAAGACACTGGATGGCTTTGAGGATCTTGGTAGGAAGTGCCAATTCTAAGACAAGATATAAACATGTGGATTGCAAAATAGTTTTATGTTGGGTAATTTTTCTTGGAAGATTAATAGATCGAAAAGTACAAGAGTTAAGCTTAAGGTCAAATTTTGGTTAGTAGATCCTCCTATGAGATGTTTCTTGAGACATTTAGAATGAGGAGAGCTCCTAGGTACTTAGAGGGAAGAGAGCTCTATTGGAAGCTAAGGATTCTATGAATGTTGCATTGAGTGATTAAACGAGTGTTGAAATGAATATTCCTTGATTTATAATAGTAAGAAAGACCCAAATAAAGGTATTAAGGATGGAAATGATAGTGGAGTCTTCCAATATAGAGGGGTGGTCCATCATAATTTTAGGAAATGTGGGAATTCCCCTGCAACCAGCTGTGTTTTGATATGAAAACCTAAAAACGTGGCTGAAACACACCTGAAATGTGTTTCTGTTGGGCTGAAAAGTAATTTTGGATCTGTGCCCCAAATTTTAGTGTCTATACATCATGTTTTAGCATCTGCATGATGTGTGGGGTGGTACCACATGCTTATGTGGCATATGTGGACTGCATGCAAATTATTTTAGTAAAACAATCATGTATGAGTGGGAAGCCTAATATTCCACACTAGGGCCCTACTAATTCTATGTAATTTATGGTAATGTTAAGAATATGCTATGTAATTATTGGTAATGTTTACAAATTCATGGTAATGATAAGTAAAAGTGACATTCTCCTTTATATTTCATTTTCATCTTTTTTACTTAAACATTATCATTAATTGTTTCAAGATGTTTGAGAGTGGTTCCAACCTCAATGGATTTCTAATGGAGAATGTATAATTTTATATCCTTCTCAAAATCCAACAAACTTAACATATTTTAGGAATTCAAGATTGGGAGGGTTACAATGTTTCCATTGGATTTTATTCTATACGAGGGTATGGAACTAGCATTTAATTACGAGCACCAAGCCAACTATGTACCTTGATGTTAGTAACATTGCTTATTAAACTCATCTATCAAGACCCTACTAATGGTGTACACATCGCTCAAACAAAATATGAATTTAACATGTTAATTTTTTTTAATCTTATTTTGATGCTTAAAGGGTGATATTGATGATGCTGATCAATATAGGTAATGCTTTATATGATATGTAGGTATTTGTTGTAGCATATTTTCTTGGGCCTTGGGCCTTGGCATTTATTCATTTAATCATGAATATATATCTATATTCTAAATTATAATGCTAAAACTTATGCTTTCTTTCAATGTTTCAGTATAATTTTATGATATATATCGTCTTTCCCCGCTTGATTTTTTTGGGGCTACATTTCTAGTGTGATATTGTTTTAGATATGCATTTCCATTTACCCATACCATGTAACCCAGATCATAAGAGTGTCATCCACATGTTACAAATATGAAAGGGGATCCAATTTATTAAGGATGCGAAGGCCTTTCAAATTGTCAGCAATGATTGCTTGACATAGTATTCTTCCTAGTCATTTAGCCATTATGATGATTGGGAAAGGAAATGAAGGGTCTTCTTCTTTGATTCCTCAAGAGGGGTTGAACGGGTATGAAAGAGATCCATTATTTAATAAAGTAAAGAGATTCAATTATACTTAGAGTCTAACCCATCAAATCCAATATTGACAGAATCAGAAGGCTGCAAGCATCTGCCCGGCTAAGAGGATCGAAAGCTTTTGACATATTAAGCTTAATTAACATAACCAATTTCTTTATTGATTTTAGGAAGTGCATAGTTTCATGTGTCACTATGATATTTTAATAATTTGTTTCCCTTCAATGTAACTTCCTTGATTACTGGAAGTGATGTTGTTCATAATGGGCTAGAGTCTATTACCTTTGGAATGATTTAATATATCACTTTATATAGTGATATACAATTGAATTTGTTCAAAGTGTTAGTTCTTTCTTCATTAGGAATGAGTGTGAGGAAGGTTGAGTTAAGGGATTGTAAAATTCCTTGGTTTGCTCTAGCTTTCTCAACTACCCTTCATTCATTAGTGGCAACCATTGCCAACAATTTTGAAAGAAGTATGTTGTGAGACCATTTTGCCTTGTTGATTTTCATGATGCCATCTCCGTTATTGTTGTCTCAAATTACTATTATGTGATTTTTCTCATCAATTTGCAATTTTATTTGGAATCTCCAACTGGGGGGTGTGTTTTAGGACAAATATTATGGTATCTTGTATTTTAATGTCCGAGTTTGAGAGGAGCTCATGGTAGTGTATTTTAAGTTCTTTCTCCATGTCCCCACAAGTCTCCAATTTAATCCCCTGAGAATTTTGTAAAGAGGTGATTCTATTTATATGCCTTTTGTTGATCATAGAGTTGTGAAAGGATCTGGAGTTTTTTTCTTCCTATTTGATCCATTTCATTCTCGATTTTTGTTTGGAGATTATATCTTCTTGCTTCTATCTAGTATCTTTTTGATATTTAGATTTATTCCTTCTATACGAAGTCTTCATCTCTTCCTTTATAAGTGTATGCTGTACTTTTTCCATTTGTTTTCATCACTCCTTTTTGGCTCAAAATATGTTCCCACATGTTTCTCTATTCCAGGTTTGATCTTGGTCTTTAGGTTCTTTAGTCTTTGTTAGTTTCAATACATTAGTGTTCTTTTTTTGGATTTCTCTCCATCCACAACTATTTAAAATTAGGGTTATCCTACCAAAATTTCTCAAATCTAAAAGGTGTGAATCTAGGATAGTTCATGTTAGCGTATGAGAGACAAATTGGCTAGTGATTTGAACATGTGCCAAGTAAAATTTGGATTACAGTGATGAATGTAAAACTGCAATTTTAATAGCCCTTACACATAAATTGAATTCCGAGTAGTATGCATTTTTCTCCATTAGAATCAAGCCTAGTCAATTGTACAATTAATCCCAAAATAAAAATTACCCATATCATCCACTGCGATCTTCATATTAATGGATGTAATTTTATGGTTGTTGTAATTCCCCATATACTTTCCAAACACATAATGTCATAAATAACATTCTCTTCTTGTTCTAAGAAGTTGTTGGCACCCAGCATGACTGTATGTATTCATTAAGGAACTCACCTATTATTTGTAATCTTGATTTTGGTTTTTTATATGTCAATTTAGTAGTTGGAATAGTTTACTTAATCTCCCATACTCAATTGATCCATGTATCAAGAGAACTCCCAACCCGACATGTTATTTGACAAGTCTTGGGTATAAATTGATTCGGTAAACAAGAGGAACAACTTGGTCATTGGTTTATATTCCTGGTAAGTTGTAATGCCAAGATTTGGATACCCTTAGTCTTTATCCATTCCCTGTGTCAATTCAAATATTTCAGTCATTTCCTTGTATGAACTACTTATCTGAATGTGCAATTGACATCAAGAGTGCTACTTAAGGCCAATAGTGTTTACAAGGCACCATGACTGCATATATGGAGTTATTTCCTTTTCACTTACAAATAAAAATTAAGCTTTTTTGGTCTTGTATCGCCTAAAAATTAACATTTGATAGAATTTTTTATAAAGTGGTTTGCATATCAGAAAGGAATGTTTGTGATGGGTGGTCATGTTTTGAATGAAACTGACTATCCATTAAAGGGTGAAGGGGACATAGTTTCAGGTGCAAATTATTTCCTTTGGAATCTCCTATATGACATTTTTCAATAATTTGTGCCTTGTGTTGCTCGATGCACATTTAGTTTGCTTTTGTAGTCATTTTTTAAACATTATTAAAATTATCCTCTCTTTTTATTTATTTCATCAGATAATAGAATAGATTATAATTTCTTATTTCTTTTCTATATAGGAGAGTTTCCTCTAATTGTTTTGGATACATGTTATTATGATCACGTTCAATTTGTCTTTCCATATTTTTCTTAACATGCTCATACTCAGTAAAGTTTTATGGAGGTGGAGACTAGGCTTCTAAGATTAGACTTGAGGGGAGGAAGAAGAGGATTTTTTTCAATGGCTCTTAGATATATGCCTTGTACAACAAGAATTATCTGCTCCTAAGAATTACATTTTTTACTTTCCTTTGACCAAGCTAGGGGCTAGACTATTGCAAGTTTTTTTCATGCAAAAGAGTACAAACAAGGCCCTGGGGGGATAAGTCATGGCCAACTACTAGAAAGAATGGGATGGGAGTAAATTATGCAGAGTCTGCGATTGGTCATGAAGATGATACACTCTTTGAAAATATGTTTTTAGAGGCTGGCAGGAAAGTAGCTACATATGAAGGGCATGAACAACCCTACCCTACAAATGGAAATGTTTCTGAATCCAATATACCTTTACAAGGAGATGTTAAAGTGCTTAGCTTTCTTAAAGAGTGCATTTTTTCTCTAGATTGGAATTTTTCTATCAAGAAGCCTGTCACCAACTTAATGAAGAGAATTCTAGTGCTCTTTTACAAGTGCTACAACCACAAATTTCAGTTGCTAATGAAAGAATAGTTGGGGCTGGTGCTTCAGATGTGTCTTATGAAAAACACTTCCTTGAACATTTTCACAAAGCATGCCTTAACCTGTTACATCAATTTGTTATGAGGCGCGCCTTATGCAACAAACTTGAATAACACCTAGTAAATGAATTTATGAAGGTAGAGGATGGGAGATTTTTTTATAGTGATGATGCTCTTGTTCTTGTAGTTCACATTCTTATTATAAGGAAATCCACATGGTCAAGTTTGAGTGATGAATTTTTGAGATTTAAAATTTGCAGAGGCTACGTAATTTTTATTGTTGAGAGAGTGAAAGCTACATATTTAGTGCGCTTAAATATGCAAGAATTTTGTGCAAGTCTTCCATCTCTATTTCATTTGGAAGTCCTTCTCATGGCTTTTTATTTTTCGAATGTGGTTGAAAAAATCAAAATGGTAGATAATATTTTTTCTGCCTTGAACAATGTAAGTTGTTGATCCAGGTGGATATTGATGGCCACCCACCTATTCCACTTGGGGCCCCACCATTTTCTCTCTCAGTTTTTCATTTTTGGCACAACTTACTATTTTTAGTAGTTTTTTGGGTCCTGAACTTTCGGAGCTGTTTTGAGGCCCTAAACAATGTTTCTTGGGAAAACAGGGAGCAACATGGGTCCATGGACCGATGTTTCTCACACCAAAAGTTGTAGTCCTCGGATAGATCTTTCTAACGAATTATGGTGCATGTCAAACGGAGATCATATGCCAAAGTTACGTCCTCAGGAAGTTGAAACACCAATTTACCCAAACGGGGCCCATATTTTTGGCGCTTCATCTCCTAGGGTTAGGGTTTTGGATATTTAGGGTTTTCCTTTGTTTCTAAATAATACATAGGCCCTCAAGCCTCATTGTAAGATAGTTCAGAGGCTTGTATCCACCACATCTCTTCTCAAATATAAGCTACCAGTGACCTAGCTAGTTTGCTTCCACTCTGTCTGTAAACAAATTTTAGTTCTTTGATATTAATGAAATGAAGTGTTATTTCTGCTGCATCTTTTTATTTATGGTTATATGTGTATTCTATTGTGTTCATGCATAAATCTAGATCAGTGGTATCAGAGCAGTCTAATTTTTCTTGATCCTTCTTTGCATGTCCCCAACGAGGTCAGGGTATAAGGAGTTAGGGCTTGATCTGGTTGAACCTTTGCAAGATCAGCCTCGCAAACCCCAACAGATGCCCATGGGGGAAGAAAAGAAAGACAAGGGAGTAGGAGATCCTATCAAAATATTTCTTGATGAGGCCCTTGAAAAACAAAGGAATGGGATGATGGATAACTTTTCCCAATCCTTTAACGACTACCCACCGACGGCGCATCTGCATCGAATAGCCACTCTGGAGGCGCGACTCACTTTAAGGTACAAATAAACTTTGACATTCCCATATTTGCGGGTCAAATAGATGCAGATGCCATAGATATATGGTTGAATATGTTAGAAGGATATTTCTCAGTTCATGACTTTTCTAATAGGGAGAAGATTATTTTTTCACTCCTCAAAGCTACCCACCATGTCAAAGACTGGTGGGAAACCTACTGTGAAAAAAAGGATGAGACAGAACCCTCTCTCTTCTCAGCCATACCCACTTGGAATTATTTCTGAGATGCCATCAAGGAAAAATACTATCTCGTGGGGAACTATGAGGACAAGTACATCCAATGGACCACACTTCAACAACAAAGGGATCAATATGTGCATGAGTTGACGAATCTGTTCCATACCCTACGCACAAAGTTGGGTATCAAAGGTTGGGAGAAACATTTGGTGCTAAAGTATCACAGTTTTCTGCACAGATACATTCAGGAGGAAATGGAGTTCCTCAAAATCTCCTCACTTGGTACGACATATCGGTATGCTGCCAAGATTGAGTATAAATTCAAACAGAAGAAGCGAGACTTTGGATCTGCAAATCAAAAACAAGGGAAAGGTACCCCCAAACCACAGAACAAAGAATAAAGCTAAGGAATGGCAGTGCAAGACAATTTTCCAAAAGCACAAGAAAATAACAACACCGTGAATCCAAATAAGGACACGGGAAAGTGGTGTGAGTTCCATAACAGCTCCACTCACAACACAAGTGAGGGTCGGGACAAGCAGTCGCTGGTGGCCGAGATGAGTTCTTGTGAATAATATGCATGCTTCGACTCTAAATTAGAACCTGACAAGGGGAATGACAAAGGGAAATAGATTATTGATGCGGAGCCCAACACCATTGTTGCCACTGGGAAGATCCAGAAGGAGGAACTGAAAGATCCAAAGGAGGAGGAGCGTCTCTTCCACTCCTAGATGTGGGTAAAGGGTTCCCCACTACAGTTCATTCTCAACAATGGGAGCCAAAAGAACCTCATTTCAGCAAACGCCGTGAAGCGTTTGGGCTTGCCGACCACACCACACCCACAACCATACACCATCAGGTGGCTTCACCAAGGACGGGATCTCCGTGTCAGCCATAAGTGTTGCCTTCCCTACAGCATCAAGCCCTTCACGCATGAGGTATAATGTGACATTTATCCTCTTTATTTTTCTAATGTATTATTAGGCCAACCATACTTGTGGAAGTGACATGCTGTGTATGAGTCATGGCCTCGGGCTGTTATTGTTACTTTGGGAAATAAGTTGTATAGGATACCGAAGGTACCACCTCCTGCAGCTATCTCTTTGGTTACTGCAAAACAACGCAGTACGCTCATTTCCCAAACCAGGAATTTTTTTTCCAGATGATCTGCCCTCAGGGAAAAAATAAGACTGTGGCCACGACCTCCAGACAGGGCTCCTCTGCACGACAACAACAAATGGACAAGGTTGTGGAGGAGTACGGGGACATCTTAACCTCACCCACAGGGGTGCCTCTACAATGTCAGGTAAAGCACCCCATTGATCTAACCCCAGTTGCGCTGCTACCCAATGGACCGATCTATCAGCGCTCTATTCTGGAGAACGATGAAATCAAGAGGTAGATTCAGGAGCTGTTGCAGAAAGGTCACATCTGGCCGAGTTCATCGCCCTGTGGGAGCCCGATCGTGTTGGTACAGAAGAAGGATGGGACTTGGAGACTCTGTATTTACTATCGAGCGCTGAACAAGATCACTATCTGGAATAGGTACCCGATCCCATGGATTGATGACCTTCTAGACCAACTCAAAGGGGGAAAATATTTCAACAACGATCGAATTGAAGTTTGGGTATCACCAGGTACCAATCAAACCCTCTGATGTGTGGAAGACTGCCTTCAAAGCCAAGGAGGGCCTTTTTGAATGGCTGGTCATGCCTTTAGGGTTGACGAATTCCCCCGCAACCTTCATGAGGTTGATGGATGACATATTGCGGCCATTCACCAACTCATTTTTAGTGGTGTACTTGGATGGCATTCTGATCTTCAGCCAGACTTGGGAAGAGCACCTCCACCACATCTGACAAGTCCTCCAAACACTGCGGCAACACAAGTTGTGTGCCAATTTGGAGAAGTGCACTTTTGGCATGACCCAGGTTCAATATCTGGGATACATTATTGATGAAATGGGGGTGCATATGGATCCAACCAAGATCCAAGTTATTTGGGATTGGCTAGCCCCAACCACTCTAATAGAGCTTCAAAGCTTTATGGGTTTTGCTAATTTCTACTGCAGGTTCGTGTTGGGATTCTCTCATATCACGTGGCACTTGATCAAGTCACCAATGGAGGAGTGAAAGCAAAATTATTTTGGTCAGAATATCAATAGAAGGCATTAGTAGAATTGAAACATCGCCTCTGTTATGCCCAGTGCTCACATTACTAGACTTGCAAAAACCATTTTAGATTGAGAAAAACGCCACTGATTATGCTATTGGGGTAGTTCTTATTCAACAGGGGCATCCAGTGGCATATCACAGTGAGACATTTTCCGATATAGTTCAAAATTATCCCACTTATGAGAAAGAAATGTATTCCATTGTGTAGGCTTGTCGACAATCGAAGCATTACATTTTGGCGAAGGAAACAATCATCCACAGAGACCACCGACCCCTACATTTCATACAAACACAAGGGAAGTTGCAGAATGATTGACATCAAAAGTGGTCCACATATTTGTAACAGTTTCATTTGAACATCAAGTATAAGAAGGGTAGCACCAATAATGTTGCAGACTACCTCAGTCCACCACCGATCATGGTGCTAACCACCGTTCTCAAATCTTGTGGGCACGAGACTTCTGATTGGTCGCTTCTCTACAAGAGCGATCCAGAATTCGACCACACATACAAGGCACTCTTGGGGGGTATGCAAGTTCCAAATTTTCACCTCCAAGATGCACTGTTATGTCACCTGGGACACATTTTTGTTCCTTCAAGCGAGCGTGCCAGGATGATATGGTAAGCACACTATAGTTGAGTTGTTGGGAATTTTGGGGTTGAGAAAACAGTGGCAGTACTACAAAAGTATTTCTATTGTTTGAACCTTCGATTGGAGGTCGGGAAGTACATCAGATCCTGCACTGCTTGCACCATTTCCAAACAGACCATAAAGAAGAAAGGCCTATATACTCTGATACCTACCCCTAGTCGACCTTGGGAATCCATATCCATGGATTACATGTCGGGCATGCCTTATACTAAGCATGGAAACGACTGTGTTTTTGTGGTCATCGACAAATTCTCGAAGATGGCCATTATGGCAGCCTGCAAGAAGAATATCATAGCAGAAGCCACCTAAACTCTTCTTTGAATGAGTGTGGGTGCACTTTGGGATCCCACATTCTATCATCTCAGATCGAGATAACAGGTTGCTCAACACATTTTGGTCCAGCCTCTGGTCAATGCTAGACACCAAGCTCACCAAGTCCACAGTTTTCCATCCCCAAACTGATGGCTAGACAAAGGTCGTCGAGAGGATGATTGTACACATTCTGCGCATGTAAAATTCAAATCATCCACGCACATGGGATGAGAGCCTCCCTTATGTAAAACAAAGTTATAACCGAGCTCTCCATAGCTCAACTAGCCACAACCCCTTTTAGGTGGGCTTGGGATTCCATCCACTATGTCCAATTGACGTAGCCATGCCATTTGCGGCTACTCAGGCTGATTAGGCTCATGTCCAGTTTGAAGTTGAAAAAGTGAAAAAATTCATCGAGTGAATTCAACAAATCCACCAACAAGTTCATGACATATTGGATAGAGCCAATGCTAAGTACAAGCAATGACATGATCAACATCGGTGCCACACAACTTCCAGGTGGGCGACAAAGTGTGGCTACATTTGCAGAAGGAGTGCCTCACTCAACCCCACTGTAAGCTTCACCTGCTCCGATATGGGCCATACACCATCACCAAGGATGTAGGGAAAAATGCCTTTGATCTTAGTATTCCACCATTCCTTGGTCTACACCCAATATTCAATGTGGACTGCCTTCGTCCCTACTTCCCACCTCTACTTAACACCTCTAACATTGCAAAACAACTCACACCAACAAAGTTAAACCCAGACTGCATGGAATAGGCCACCACAGATTGTATCAAGGACATGAAAATCAAGAAATCTTTCAAATAGAAGATCCAACTGTATCGGGTTGTCAAAGCTGGCCAACTCCTGCACCGAGGAAAGTGGTTTACCAGGGACCAAGTTCAACAGAAGTTTCCTCATCTCAAGGAGGAACTCAACGCAATGGGGAACATTTATTCCTAAGGGGGGAGGAATGATCCAGGTGGATATTGGTGGCCACCATCCTATTCCACTTGGAGCCCCACCATTGTCTCTTTTAGTTTTTCAGTTTTGGCACAACTTACTATTTTTAGCAGTTTTTCAGGTCTTGAATTTTCGGAGCCGTTTTGAGGCCCTAAATGACGTTTTTTGGGAAAACCAGGATGCAAACATGGGTTGATGGAACAATTTTTCTCACAACAAAAGTTGTATTCCTGGGATAGATCTTTCTAACAAGGTATGGTGCGTGTCAAACGAAGATCGTATGCCAAAGTTACGTCCCTGAGAAGTTGAAACACCAATTTACACAAACAGGGCCCATAGTTTTGGCACTTCATCTCCTAGGGTTATGGTTTTGGATGTTTAGGGTTTTCTATTGTTTATAAATAATAAATAGGACCTCGAGCCTCATTGTAACACAGTTTAGAGGCCTGTAGTCGCCACATCTCTTCTCAGAGATAAGCTACCAGCGCCCGAGCTAGTTTGTTTCCATTTTGTCTGTAAACAAATTTCAGTTCTTTGATATTAATGAAATGAAGTGTTATTTCCAATGCATATTTTTATTTATGGTTATATGTGTATTCTATTTCATTCATGCATAAATCCGGATCAATTGTCTTCCATTGGAAGTCAACAACCTGCAATTAGCTTGCTGGTTTTTGCTCATTTCAAGATTGATGTTGATTTGTGAAAGTCACTCCAACCCTATTTCATTTGGAAGTTCTTCTCGGCTTTTCATTTTTTGAATGTGGTTGAAAAAACCAAAATGGTAGAGAATATTTTCTTTTCCTTCAACAATGTAAGTTGTCCTCCATTGGAACTCAATAGCCTGCAATCAACTTGTTGGTTTTTACTCTTTTTAAGATTGATGACTTCAATACATGTTGGTTGTTTGAGATAGGAGACATTGAGCTTAAATATACTCTTCATGGATATGATTTTAGTGGCCTCCCAAGAAATGGTAAAAACAATAGGCTAGTGATTAGATAGAGTAAGTTCTCCTAGCAGTTTGTTGTAATTAGAGAAGGAAAGAAAATTGTTTTGAAAGCATGGCTTAGTCTAGCCATTTCGACACTCTTTTACCATTTTTGTGAAAATGGACTAGGTAAACCACAACTTATGAGAATCCCAAAGACTAATTTTGTTGGGGTTGTACAACTCAGGGCTAGCCTTGAAGTCATTCTAGGTCATTTGGGTTTGGGGCATCTTGATAGGTAACACAATCTCTCTTTATCTTCTTTAGTCGTGACATTGTTAAAGTCTCCACCTAGTAGCCATATGGCTTTTGGGAGCTCATTGGTAAGCCAATCCCTTGATTTTTTGGTCTTGTCGACATCAGTTGAGGCACATATGTTCTATCCCAATACTTTGCCATCTAGATCAAACATTTTCCATATCACTTGATTTATTGGATTATTACCATGACTAGTAAAAATAGCATCCAATTTTTGGGAGACAAAGTAAACTAGAATTTTTGAGAATCTCGATGGAGAAATTTGTTGGGGTTGTACAACCTAGTCCTAGCCTTCAAATTTCATGTCATTCTAGGGCATTTTTTGGCTTAGGGGCATATAAATAGGCAACAATGCCTCTTTATCTTCTTGTGTTGCAACATTGTTAAGATCTCCACACAATAATGATGTGCCTTCTAGGAGCTCATTAGTGAGATAGTCCCAGAAGGTTTCTATCCCATTTGCATCATTTGAGGCATGTAAGTTTGTTTTTCCTACAAATTAGCCATCTAGATAAAACAATGCCCATATCACTCAATTTTTTGGATCAATACCTTGACCAATAACAATAGCATCCAACTTTGGAGAGACGAGGGTGGCATCTCCTTTACCTTCAACATGTTTAGTTAAAAAAACAATGTTTGGCCAAATTACCCAAAGCATCATTTGCATAATAAAATCAACTACCATAGCTTCTTTTGAACAAATTTTTTTTAACTCAAACAATTTCACTTACAATTTGAACCATGGATTTCCTACAAGGGTTTTTAAGGACTTGGACATTCCATGAGTCGATTATCATTGCAAAATTTCAACATGTAAGTTCATTGTCTCCTCATCTTTGAAGCTTGCAAACATGTTGAGAGGTCACATTTTTCTACCATGGTGAGAACCAATCATTTAGGGTTCTATTATTTTGTTTCGTTTGAGAATATTTTACATCTAGTGCTGGTAGAGAGATAAGGCATGGGGTTAGAGATTGGGCCCTATGAGCTCCACCTCTCAAGTGGAGGTGGGCTAGGAGGCTCCAGTAGGTTCCTTGTCCATGTCCACATTGATAATATTCTTATGAGGTTTTGGGCTTCAAGTGATTTACCCTTCTTTACAACCTCCACCCAACTTCACTATATATCAAGGGTGAGGCTGCAACATCCTAACCTTGAGCATTATCAATAGCTTGTGTTTCATCATTTTCCACCTTCCCCATTAGAGAAAAATCCTTAATTTTTTGGTTTGGTATTTGGCACTTGAAATAGGTGTTTGGGAGGCTCATTAGAATGGCTAAAAAATACATTCCCCCCCCCCCCCCACAACTTGAATGTACAGAATCTCATTGAGATATTTAGATAGATTGAATTTGGGAAAACCCCTCTTTTGAGTCCATGGGTCAAAAAACATCATGGGTTCATGGCATATGAAATTTCCAATTAGTGAAAAAATGTGTTCTAGGAACTCCCAGAATTACATGGGTAACTCCTGTAATTATACTCAAGCTAGGCAATAGAACTGAGTGGCCTCCTCTGCTAAGAACATTTCATGCAATTTGGCAAGCACATCTAGGGTAGTTGATCACCTCCATGGATTGTGAAACACCATTTCATGACAATGAATTTCTTGAAAAGAAAAAAAGAGAGCCTTTGTTTAGGTTGTATATTTTTTACCATACCAGCATTCCATTAAAATTGTTGGCCGGTAATCCCATTCGAGCACTCTAAATCCCCTCTCATGGCCTAAGAAACCCATTTTCCCACAGATCGTTCCCCTCCCTTAAAGCCAAATTGCATGATAAGAAGCTGAAAAACCCACTTTTGAAAATATTTCAGGCCTGGCCCCTTCGGCCCTAGCACCCCTTGTCTTTTCCTCCATATGGCCTGAGCACTTAACCAAGAGCTAGTCCAAGGGGCGCTTATCCGATATACTGATCGGGCGCATTTTAGACCATAGATCTATGTAGATCTGACGGCCCCTGTTGCCTCATCGCGCATGCGGTCCCCACTCCATTTTCCCGCTCTGATCACTTATCCGTCGTCCGATCAAACCATAAATCAACGGTCCATGGTATACCTGCCTTTGTGGTCCCCACCGCGCCTTACCCCCAAAACCAGCCTATTTTCATCGCACCACTTATCCAGGGCAGGCGGTATTCCTCAAAACGAAGCGATTCCACTCAGCACTCGCCACGCATCCCAGCGTACGGCTCTAATACCACCCTCCATCGCGTGTTATCGTCTGGTCAAAGCCATGCAGTGATATTCACGATAGCCGTCAGATCGAAAGGCCTTCATCCTACGGCTATCGTGCTCCGAAGCTGCATAAATTTTAATTGCAGGAAAATCACATCCCTGGCCCACTGTCAGTGCTCCACGTCACCCTTCCCACATGGTCTTCGTACGTCCACCCGTCACCCTCTCCACGTATGCGTCTTGTGTTTTCTCCTTCTGTATATATCCCAGTCATAGGTCAAAATTTCATTTGTTTTATGTTATAAACCTCTGCCCAATCCACTCATTATTATTCCACTGTGTTTTCATCGCCACTCTGCATACTTCTGCCTTCTCATCACATCGCTATGCTACACAACCATCTCCATTCAACCCCGCCACATCCACCATCCCTGTGTCTGGTTTTCTTTAACATGTTTGTGGGTTTTGCAGGTTTATGACGATGGAGAACTATCATAATTTACGACCTAAATTTGCAGAAGCCAAGTATGCGTCGAGAGACTAGTTTTCAAATGAAAAATTTATGAAGAGGATCCTGGGAAGTTGCTGAGACATGAATTCTATTAAAAGAAGTACGAGTGAAAATCTATCAAACCCTCCAGAGTAATTCAAAAGGTAGATTTCACAGATAGAGATTTTAATGTTGCAGCAGAGAGTATCAGTGGGAGATCGAGAAATTCAACGTCCTGCATTAAAGATCTTGGATTTTAATTCAACATTTGAAGACAGAGGGTACAATGCACAAGAAACAATACCCTCCAGGTTTAATTTCAGCAGGATTTTTCCCTCAGAAAAGGACAGAACGTTACATAGTTTATTCTTCAGGACTGGTCCCTGGAGAGAATTTCACCCATAGAATTTACTTCATAGAGTAGCCACAAAGTATGCTCAGCATTCCAGAGCCGTCAAATAGTGTGGGCACGAATGTTTCCTCCATTTTTTCCAAATTAAGAAAATTAAATGTTCTCGCCTACTTCTTTTATTAGGTTTCTTCTTCTTCTTCTATAAAAACCCAGAAGAAAGACATTGTAAGGGTTCCAGATTTTTATCAGAAAATTATGTAGTGAAGGAATTGTTGTATACATTTTGTAAATGCTCTTGTATGAAGGATCAGTGCCCATAGGGTCTCAATGAGGAGGATTTCTATCTGTCTTAGAGGATTATGGTCTTTGATATTTCACAGTATGTAACTTTCTCTTATGTGTTTAATACAACATTTCATTTCATCCACTTTCTTGTATCATGTTACTGGAATGCGAGTGGCTCACTGATTTTAGTAAGGATTTATCCTAATTGATACCCATACTTGGATCAGTCAAGCGCTTTAAATATGGCTCAGGCATGATATATTGTTCCATGTTCATTTCATCCATATTTCTGCTATATTAGTTTCTTTGGGAGGGTGCTTTTAAAATGCCACTGTCATGTATGGATTCTTAGATTGATAAGCCCATATGTGGTTCTATTGTGTATTTGGGTATCAACCCAATGTTAATTAATATCCTTTTAATATTTCTTTCACCACATACACCTTCTGATATTTGATTTCTGTGACATATTACTTAAATCGGCCCTCTTTACAGTAAATTGTCTCTTAACTATCTGATGCTTTTATATTGGAGCTCTGCATCTTGTCTCTGAAACATTACCTTCCCTGTGACTGTTTCTGTAGATTCTGGTCCCATTTAAATCAATTTCCTCATTTTACAAGAGATAGCAGGAGAGCCTTTGGATTGAGACCCGAGTTATATTATATCCTCCTTGCTATGATAAGATGTCCTAGGCACTGTTCTATGGCAACTCTAGGCTGTCTCTAGGAGAGACAACATCTTTCTGGCGCCGTTGTCGGGGATCGAAGTTAAGAAAATAAGAATCCCCGGGCCTCGACAAATCATATTCACTCTCTAATCAGGTGAGCACAGAGAGTTGAAGAGTTGTATATCCCTCACCTTGCGACTCCACACTTGTTTATCATATAAATCTATTTGTAGTCCTGGCTCCCCGTAAGCCACACCTGAGGTCAGATACATCACAGTCAAAGATACCTTCAGTGTCTGACCCAGAAAATATCATACATAGAAGAAGTTGGAAAGAAAAGAGATCAGTCCGTGCTGAGATCCCTGAATTCTCTGTAGAAGATTATCCATCCTCTTCTTCTCAAGAAATCCCAGTAGAAAATTCCGACTCCACTGAGGAAAACCCTGAATACTACTCAGATAGTCCACCCAGGGGAGGTGTCAGAACCAAATATAATCTTCATTCTACTCCTGAGGCCGAAGAAGTTAAAGAGGTCACTGAAGTAGCTGCTGTTAACCGTGAACTATTCCCATCTACACCTCAGGCTGTTCTACAATATATTCTTGTTGTTATTCATACCCCACTTCCACCTCCTCCACTTCCTCCTTTTACTCATCAAAGTTTTGCACAACCTCCACCTCCTCCAATGGCCCATGTTCCAGCTTTATTGTTAAATAAATATGCTCCCCTGGCATTACCCCAAGTGCTAAATGATATGCCCCAGGATTATCTAAAAATATTGCCCAGATTCAATGGAGAAAATGAGATTGATGCTCAAAAACATCTTGAGACTTTCTTCTCTTTTGCAGAAAACTTTAATGTAGAACATTTGGATGTGGTCTTAAGACTATTTGTTCAATCTCTGGATGGTGAAGCCAGAAAATGGTTCAAGACATTGGGAAACCGTTCCATAACCACTTGGGATGAAATGGAAAATACTTTTCTCAGAAAATGGGGAGAGAAGAAATATTATGGATAGTGCCTTACTGAGTTCAATGCACTCAAGAATAAACATAATGAAGGAGTTTCAGAGTTTATCAAAAGATTTAATAAGTTGTATCTGAGCCTCCCTCCTGAAATGAAGCCACACCAAACTGCTGCTAAGGTTGTTTTCATAGCAGCCTTTGACTCAGATTTTGGTTTCTCTTTGAGGGAAAGAAAGCCTACCACTCTAGATGATGCTAAGACAGATGCTCTTGAGTTAGAAGCTAATTTTGCCTCCATTGGAAAATCGAAAGGAAAAGCTGAACATGACACTAGAAGAAGAGGAAAACAAGAGGTCTCTACCTCTAACCAAGATAAGGATTCAGACAGAATTGAAGAGATGAGAAAGATAATCAGGAATATTTCTAATAAATTGGGTAAGCTTGAGTTAGAGGCCAAGAATTTAGCCTCCAAGAATTTCTACAATGCTCCAAACAGAAGTTACAATCCTCAGTATAGGAAATCACCCCTGCAAATATTGCCAAGGGAAGCAAAGGAGCAACAATATCAGGTACCACACCCATTGTATCTGGAAGGTCCAGTAGATGATACTGCTGAAGACACTGCCTATAGACTGGAGGATGCAAATCTTGCCTTTTCAAATAGTGATGGAGAAGAATTTCCTTGGCAAAGATATGATGCAGTTGAGTGCTCACGACAAGAAGAAGAAAGGACCAGAGACTCTGAAGAAACAGAAATTGATCATTATTGTAAACAATTTGCTGATTTCATGCAAGCGCAGTTCAATAGAAAATATGATCTCAGGTCTTCAAGGAAGAGAACTCGTACTCAATATCAAGAAGAAGAGCCTCTCCAGAAGGAAGCACCTGTTCAGAGGGAACAACAGTGCAGAAAGGCATAGACAAAGGTAAGAGTCCTCTAAACCAACCTTCACAGTATGATGATCAAATTCCTTCTTCTTCAAAAGTAGCAAATCCTCCTAATGCTAAGCCTGTGTCAAAAGAAGTTAAACCTTCAGCTGAGAATAAAGAGTCAAAAGAAGTTGTAATAGAAAAGTCCCCTCCTGCTTTCAATCTGCAAAAATAACTTGAAAAAGTCAAAATCCCAGTTCCCCTGACTGAACTGTTGAAACAACCTGCATATCAATCTCAAGTCACCTCTTTGTTGCTCCCTCCTGAAGCACCAATCATTCCAGATAGCCTCAACCTTCAAGAAGAAAGACCCATGGTTGTGTTTGGCCCACATGTCGAGGAGATAGATCCCTCTACTCCTCCCTTCTATGTGTCTTTAGTAATCCATGAACTGCTATTACATAATTGCATGTTAGATTCTGGAGCATCTCATAATCTTATGCCTCTGTCAGTCATGGAACAACTAGGACTGCAAATCACACATCCATATAAAGACCTCTATTCATTTGATTCCAAAAGAGTCAAATGTCTAGGGATGATTAAGGATCTAGTGGTCAATTTGGCCCAAATTCCAGCCAAAAGTGTAGTAATGGACATTGTGGTGGCTGACATCCCAGCCCGCTTTGGCATGATGTTGTCAAGATCCTGGGGAACAAAAATCGGTGGGTCACTCAATTTGGATTTAACATATGCCACTATCCTAGTTTTTGGTGGCTAGGAGAGGAGGATATACAGAGAGACCAGATTTGTCAAGATGGTAACTAAAGCTGACAACTCTGAAAAATCACCTATCTATAGTCAAGGAGGAGATTTTTCATGCCTTATGCTGGAAGAAGATCAAGATTTTTCTCATGAACCATCCTTCTGCCAAATCAAGATTGAGTAGCCTTCAGAGAATGATGAAGTGGGAGTATGGACTTTACATTTTGATGGAGAAAATTCAAGAGAAGGCAATGGAGCTGGGGTATTATTAATTTCTCCTACAGGAAAATGGATCCCACTGTCTTTTAAATTGGAATATGAGGCTACTAATAATGTAGCTGAATATGAAGCATTGCTGTTAGGATTGCAGATAGCCAGGAGCATGGGTATACATATTTTAAAGGGTTTGGGTGATTCTGAGCTGGTGGTCAGACAAGTCAGGAATCAGTGCCAAACTAAACACCCTCGGCTGAAAGCTTACAGGAATGAAGTGTGGGACATGGTGGCGAACTTATTCTTGGCATTCAATATCTAGTTCGTGCCCCGGGAACAGAATAGAATGGCAGACTCACTTGCTGTAGCTGCTAGTACATTCCGTCCTCCTCAGAACCCTCTCTTGAGGTATGAAATTGAGGTACGTTACCGACCATCAATCCCAGACAATATCAAGCACTGGAAGGTATTTGAAGATGAAGAACAGATGAAAATATTTTTGGAAACAATAGGAGAATTCTCCAATATGGAGATTGGTGAGAGTGAAGAAGGAGAGGAGGCTGAAAATCCTCCAAGAAAATAATTGGGAAGAGAAAATGGCAGGTAGTAAAGTATTGCAGCTGAAGGGAAACATTATACCTAGAGGGCTGGTGCCTCTAGAAAGAATATTTGACAATAATGATGTTCCATTGCAGCCTAGTAAAGTGGTAGAAGAAGATCAGGTAGAGGACCTAAATCTGGGTACTAATGCTGACCCCAAAATTTTAAAACTATCCAAAAGGGTCTCGGAAGAATATAAAGGAAAATACCTGAAATTATTTCAGTCATAAAAGGATGTATTTGCATGGTCCTATCAGGACCTAAAAGCTTTTGATATCAGCATAATGCAACATAGAATCCCTCTGAGAGAAGATGCAAAACCTCATAAGCAGAAGCTTAGACAGATAAATCCTCTGTTGCTTCCCGCAATTGAGAAGGAAATAAAGAAGCTGTTAAAGGCCAAAATAATTGTGCCATTGAGGTACTCTGAATGGGTGGAAAATCTGGTCCCTGTCCGAAAGAAGAGTGGAGAAATAAGGCTGTGTGTGGATTTTATAAATTTGAATAGAGCATCCCTAAAGGATAATTATCCATTACCAAAGATGGACCACATTTTGCAGAAAGTGGTTGGGGCTTCCTGAATGTCAATGATGGATGGTTTCTTTGGTTATAATCAGGTAGCTGTACTCCCAGAGGATCAGAAGAAAACTGCATTCACCACACCATGGGGTACATTTATGTATGCCAGGATGCCTTTCAGGCTGATTAATGCAGGGGCCACTTTTCAAAGGGCCATGGATATTGCTTTTGTCGGGGAATAGGACAAATATTTGGTAGTCTACCTTGAGGATATCACAATGTTTTCAAAGGATGATACTGAACACATTGAGCATTTGCGAAGAACCTTTGAAAAATACAGAAGGTATGGTATTTCCCTCAATCCACAAAAGTCTTTATTTGCATTAGAAGAGGGTAAAATTTTGGGGCATATTGTGACTAAAGATGGGGTGAGGATTGATCCTAAAAGAGTGGAGGTTATAAATGGTATCCCTCTCCCCAAAAATAAAAAATAAGTGCAGGTGTTTTGAGGGCGCATAAATTTTTTGAGAATATTTATTCCTAACTATGCTGAGATAGTTAGTCATATAACGGACATGCTAAAGAAGAATAATGAGGTGAAATGGTCACAAGAATCACGGGAGGCCTTTTCTAGAATTAAAGTTGCATTTGTTGAAGCCCCTGTGCTAGCTGGACCAGGTTATAACAAGCCATTTATGATCTTTTCATTTGCCTCACCTCATACAGTAGCTGGAGTTCTGTTGCAGAAAAATGAAGAAGGATATGAGAAACCTATTGCTTTCTTCAGTCAGGTGCTTCATGACGCAGAATTGAAATACAACATACTGGAGAAGCAGGCATATGCCCTATTGAAATCTCTTAAAGCATTCCACATGTATATCCTGCAATCCCACATCACTGCGTTTGTGCCTGCAGCTGCTGTAAAGGATATCCTCATTCAAGGCGATAGTGAAGGAAAAAGAGGAAGATGGATTGCTAATATACAGGAATACGATCTAGACATCCGCCCTACCAAGTTGATCAAGGGACAGGGGCTAGCTAAAATCTTATCAGAATCAAATTATCAAGATTTGGGGATAAATTTGTCTATGATAGCAAGTGAAGAGTCTGAGAAAGATAAGGAGTAGTCAGGAGTGGAGAGAATCACTCAAAAAGCACATATAAAGTATCTCACCAGTCCATGGTACAAAGAAATAGTGGAATATCTTTTAACACTCAGCTGTCCTCCAAGTTGTGATAAAAAAAAATACAGAACATTAAGGCTGAAATCGCAGAAATATATAGTTGCTAATGGCCAGCTATATTGGAGGGATCCTTCAGGCATCCTACTCCTGTGCCTTACAGAAAGTGAAGTATAAAGTATAATGGCCGAATTCCATGAAGGAATCTGTGGGGGAAATTACAGCTGGAGGGCTACAACTCATAAAATCATGAAGGCTGGTTTCTATTGGCCTAAAATATTTGGAGATGTTTTTGCTTGGGTTAGAGCATGTGATAAGTGTCAAAAATTTGCTGAAAGGCAGAAGTTGGCTGCTCTGCCCCTGATTCCAGTTCATATAAATGAACCATTTCAGCAGTGGGGAATAGATTTTATAGGTGAGATACATCCACCCTCAAGTGGCCAACATAGATGGATCTTGACTGCCACATATTATTTTACAAAATGGGTGGAAGCTGTACCTGCAAGGAATGCTACTGACACTGTCAATATAAAATTCATGGAAGAAAATATTATATCCAGGTTTGGCTGTCCTGCTAGAATAGTAACTGATAATGCCTAGGCCTTCAAGTCTGCAAATTTTTTGAATTTTTGTCAGTAGTATAGTATTACACTAAGTCACTCCATAGCCTACTATCCACAAGGGAATGGCTTGGCAGAGTCTTCAAACAAAACTATGGTGAGGGCCCTGAAGAAGACTATAAATGAAAATCAGAAGAATTGGGATTCCCAATTGAAGTTTTCTCTGTGGGCTAATAGAATAACCAGCAAGAGAGCAACTGGGAAATCCCCATATGAATTGGTATATGGATGAGAAGCAGTGTTTCCTGTGCAGCTAGCCTTTCCAGTGGCACGTTTCATGCAGGAAAGTCAGGAGGAACCCGATGATATGATCAGGAGAATCAATCAATTGGTGGAAGTAGAAGAAACACGAGGTAAAGTGAATCAGAGGTTAACAAAATATCAAGAGAAAATGAAACACATATTTAATCAACATGCTAAAGACAGGAAGCTACATATTGGTGATTTAGTGCTTAGATGGGATATCCGAAGGGCTGAAAAAGGAAAACATGGTAAATTCGACCCACTGTGGTTCGACCCATTTAAAATTGTGGAGCAGGGAGGCAATAATACTTTCATGTTGGAGAATTTACAGGGTGACCTGCTCGACGCCCCTGTAAATGGTCAATTTCTTAAGCCCTAATTCCAATTCTGATTCAGGCCGAGGCCACCTGATGTATTATATTGTATATTAGTTTTTATTTTGATCTTCATTTGACAATGCGGGTGCCGTAATGAATTAGTAAGTGAAGTGCAGAAGGACTGAAGAGCAGAATCCACTTAGAGCATGATCAGATGGTCTGCATAGTTCTCGACACGTCCAGGGATGAACGTGCCGTCCCCAGATGGAGCCGATGTTGACCATACCAGCATTCCATTAAAAATTTTGGCCGGTAATCCCGTTCGAGCACTCTAAATCCCCTCTCATGGCCTAAGAAACCCATTTTCCCACAGATCGTTCCCCTCCCTTAAAGCCAAATTGCATGATAAGAAGCCGAAAAACCCACTTTTGAAAATATTTTAGGCTTGGCCCCTTTGGCCCTAGCACCCCATGTCTTTTCCTCCATATGGCCTGAGTGCTTAACCAAGAGCTAGTCCAAGGGGTGCTTATCTGATATACAGATCGGGCGCATTTTAGACCATAGATCTACGCAGATCTGACGGCCCCTGCTGCCTCATCGCGCATGCAGTCCCCACTCCATTTGCCCGCTCTGATCACTTATCCATCATCCGATCAAACCATAAATCAACGGTCCATGGTATACCTTCCTTTGTGGTCCCCGCCGCGCCTTACCCCCAAAACTGGCCTGTTTTCATTGCACTACTTATCCAGGGCAGGCGGTATTCCTCAAAATGGAGCGATTCCACTCAGCACTTGCCACGCATCCCAGCGTACGGCTCTAATACCACCCTCCATCATGCTTTATCGTCTGGTCAAAGCCATGCAACGATATTCACCATAGCCGTCAGATCGAAAGGCCTTCATCCTACGGCTATCGTGCTCCGAAGCTGCGTAAAGTTTAATCGCAAGAAAATCACATCCCTGGCCCACTGTCAGCGCTCCACGTCACCCTTCCCACATGGTCTTCGTATTTCCACCTGTCACCCTCTCCATGTATGCGTCGTGTTTTTTCTCCTCCTGTATATATCCAAGTCATAGGTCAAAAGTTCATTTGTTTTATGTTATAAACCTCCGCCCAGTCCACTCATTATTATTCCACTGTGTTTTCATCGCCACCCTGCATACTTCCACCTTCTCATTACATCATTCTTCTACACAACCATCTCCATTCAACCCCACCACATCCACCATCCCTGTGTCTGGTTTTCTTTAACATGTTTGTGGGTTTTGCAGGTTTATGACGATGGAGAACTATCATAATTTATGGCCTAAATTTGCAGAAGCCAAGTACGTGTCAAGAGACTGGTTTTCAAATGAAAAATTTATGAAGAGGATCCTAGGTATCTGCTGAGACATGACTTATATTAAAAGAAGCATGAGTGAAAATCTATCAAACCCTCCAGAGTAATTCAAAATGTAGATTTCACAGATAATGATTTTAATGTTGCGGCAGAGAGTATCAGTGGGAGATCGAGAAATTCAACGTCCTGAATTAAAGATCTTGGATTTTAATTCAACATTTGAAGACAGAGGGTACAATGCACAAGAAACAATACCCTCCAGGTTTAATTTCAGCAGGATTTTTCCTCAGAAAAGGACAGAATGTTACATAGTTTATTCTTCAGGACTAGTCCCTGGAGAGACTTTCACCCACAGCATTTACTTCATAGAGTAGCCAAAGAGGACGCTCAGCATTCCAGAGCCGTCAAACAGTGTGGGCGCGAATGTTTCCGCCATTTTTTCCAAATTAAGCAAATTAAATGTTCTCGCCTACTTCTTTTATTAGGTTTTTTCTTCTTCTTCTATAAAAACCCAAAAGAAAGACATTGTAAGGGTTCCAGATTTTTATCAGAAAATTATGTAGTGAAGGAATTGTTGTATACATTTTGTAAATTCTCTTCTATGAAGGCTCAGTTCCCATAGGGTCTCAATGAGGAGGAGTTCTATCTGTCTTAGAGGATTCTAGTCTTTGATATTTCACAGTATGTAACTTTCTCTTATGTGTTTAATACAACATTTCATTTCATCCACTTTCTTGTATCATGTTACTGGAATGCGAGTGGCTCACTGATTTTAGTAAGGATTTATCCTAATTGATACCCATACTTGGATCAGTCAAGTGCTTTAAATATGGCTCAGTCATGATATACTATTCCATGTTCATTTCATCCATATTTCTGCTATATTAGTTTCTTTGGGAGGGTGCTTTTAAAACGCCACTGTCATGTATGGATTCTTAGATTGATAAGCGCATATGTGGTTCTGTTGTGTATCTGGGTATCAACCCAATGTTAACTAATATCCTCTTAATATTTCTTTCACTGCATACACCTTCTGATATTTGATTTATGTGACATATTACTTAAATCGGCCCTCTTTACAGTAAATTGTCTCTTAACTGTCTGATGCTTTTATATTGGAGCTCTACATATTGTCTCTGCAACATTACCTTCCCTGTGATAGTTTCTGTAGATTCTGGTCCCATTTAAATCAATTTCCTCATTTTACAAGAGATAGCAGGAGAGCCTTTGGATTGACACCCGAGTTATATTATATCCTCCTTGCTATGATAAGATGTCCTAGGCACTGGTATATGGCAACTCTAGGCTGTCTCTAGGAGCGACAACATATATCATTTTGAAAATCCAACAAATCCAACCATGGGTTTCCCCAACCTCCTTAACCTAGGTCTTAATAATTGATGTGGGCTGGATATGGCCTGTAAAAGACCATAATAGGTTGTCTTTTTAAATTATCACAACCAATGATGTACTCAAAATATGCAATATCACCAGGAAATTCATTTATCAGACTTTCATTTCCTTGTTGACAACCTTTGGGATGAACTTTTGTATAGCCTTTGACAACACCATTGTTGCCAACTCTTACTCATTGCACAAATGACACTTGAGAATTTGTTGAAACTGTGAGGTGGGCAGCAGGGGTGGCCATTGTAATGACCCTTTTCTCACCTTATGGTAGTCTATGAGAGTTGTTAATTCCACCAATGTAATTCCCATGTTGTCCTAAATTAGTAAATGAAAATATACTAGTTAATTTGACCTTGATCAATGGTCAGTTGCACTCAAGCGCTATGACTTCATGATGACCATTCTAACGACTCCGTACTTACGTTATGGTAGGCCCAGAGAGCCACATATTCCACCAATGCAATGGCCATGCTACCCAAAATATTAAATGCAGGGATACAACTAGTAAATTCAACCTTGATCAATAGTTGAGCTCACTCAAATACTATGATATTAGGTGATCTAAAACCCGTGTTATTGGATTCGCAGGGTCTTGACCCTAGATCCATGGATCCACATTTTGGATCTGGATATGGATACAGATTAGTGTATCCAGACAGTTTGGAGGCAATTCCAGATTTTTGAGGTGGATCCACTGATAACCCCCACCATACATGGATCCCAGGAAAAATTTGATGTAATTTGATGTTTTTTTCATTTTATTTCTAGGTTTTTGCATTTTTTTCCACTCAAACCCTAAGCCCCTTATAATATTCTATAAGATAATCTTGACCCACTTCCAATATAAGACATTGAATGTTTTTTTTTGGATTGATTCAATCTTGAGCAGTGATATGAAACACCCATGTGTTTCTAGTTGACAAAATCTAATGATCTCAGTTCTAATGCTATGATTCATGATTGGTTTTGATTCTTAACTATAAATATGTTTTTTAAGAATTTAAAAAATATTATCATATTTTTTGTCCTTGATGTATCCCTTGCAGTATCTAAATCTTGGCTTTTCAAAAATCTAATGGATTTTCATCATATTCAGATCCTGGTAACTTTACTCTAAAACCCTCTTAATGGGATGATTTAACGCTAGCACATGAGAGAAATATTTGATGGTTACCGAGTTCTTATAATCCATTTCTTTCAATTTTTTGGGCCATTTTGTGTATTTCATCTTTTGAACATTTACTTGAACCTTGGGTCTATTAAATTTTATCTTAGTGTCCCTAATCTTTCCATGCCATTCATATATATGGAATAATTAATTTACTACTGGGAGGAAAAAACAACGTTTATCCGCCCAGAAAAATAAAATTCTATTGTTTCTATGATTCTATTAATTCATACCTATTTTTACCATGTCTCCAAATTTTATACTTTGTTGTAATACTCATGCCCTTTTTTCAGCGTGGAGTTGGGGGATATTATTTTCTCTACTTTTTTGGAATTTTTCCTGTACATTGAAATCTCCTTTTATGTTTTTCAAAATGTATCTAGACTATGGAGTCGCTTTAAGCCTTAAACTTATTTTGGTGGATCTTATTGTACTTTATCTGATAAGACCAGCCGGCCCTCGTATTAGTAGCAAACATTGTTTCATGCGCCTTAATCCCATTAGTTCCATTCAGGTGAATTGTTCATGTTCAAGACACATGTTATTTGTATGTCTACACACTCTTAATGGCCACTTTGGAAATTAGTCTATCAATGTTGAACACCTTTATCTCAATTTTCTAGGTTGTCTGTTATTATTTATATCATTGATGGATGGTTATTGATTGATTTAAAATAGAGGATGGGAAGGTCCTGTCAATTCTCTTGAAAAAACAAAATCAAATGGACTGGTAGAATTGTGTTTTAAAGGGTGAACCATAAATCGATACTTGAAAGGTAGAACCTGAGAATAGCAAGCTATATGATCTGGATTTAGAGACATGACAGACAGTGGAAAAAAAAATGATGGTATTGACGAGTCTTCCTCACTAATCAACTCTAATTGTTAGACCACTGCCCAAATTTTATTATCTGTAATGGAAATAGTGACTAGCTTTAATATTTGTATGAATAGCGAGTCTCGCCATTGTCATGTTCTTTTCCTATGAATGATATTAATTTTCAAATTCCAACTAGTTTGTTGTTGCACTAATTAAATCTTTTATGAAAAACATACAGTTTTCAAAACTCTTTTCTAAATCTATTTTCTTAAGAAAATGTCTTTTTTTACTTTATGTACTATAATTGCTATTGTGTGACACATGCTATGATATAATTTCTTGGATAAATAGATAGAATTGTTGTACAACATAGTCCTTTTTAATTTGAATAAGCAAGATTTCCAAATACAAAGTATATTAATTAAGAACATCTTTTAGACTTCTTAGCTAAGTTATGATGATATATCGGTAGGGAATTTTCTGTATGATGATGTTGTGTTGTCTCTTTAGTTTCTGTCAGGTAAGAATGGTTAATAAGGAATGTGTTCTTGAGCAACATGCACACATCTTATTCTACTATCGACGAGGATCTCCATGATTTTCAGGAATGGAAATGGAAACACAGATATTAGTGGGATCTCCAAAGTCCGTGTTAGATTAATTTAATACCAGTGATGATTCTAATTCTTTAAAGGGTGCTAGCTCAATGGAAGAGCACCTAATTTATAGGCAAGAGGTTGGTGGTTTGATTCCATAATGCCCAAAATTCATATGGAATTCTGAATGGCGGCGATTAGTTTTGGTGATGGAGCTCTTTTGACCATCACCAATGAGATTATGGTGACATTTTTCGACCCTCACCAAAATATGAAATGGTGAGGGACAACGAATGCCACCATATATACGCATCAATAGTGACGACCTTGAAAGGTACGTCACCATAAATCATTGTTGTTGATATGAAATGGTGAGGGACATTGTTTTTCATTATATTCATTATTCGTGACAGACCTTGAAGTCATTAATGAACTTATCATGACATTTTTTGACCCTCACCAAATATGAAATGGTGACGGTAAACGAACGTCGCCATATATATGCACCAATAGTGACGGCCATGGAAGTTCCATCACAATAAATCGTTGTTGTTCATATGAAATGGTGATGGTCACTATCTGTCATTATAATCAATATTCATGACGGACCTTGAATCTCACCACAACACATACTTTCGGTGAAACCACCTTTGGTGACATTCAACTTTTTGGTGACAGAGGCTATTTTCCATCACCATTGCTCATATGAAATGGTGACGGTCACTATCCGTCATTATAAATAATTATTTTTGATGAACCTTGAATGTTACCACAACACCTATACTTTCGGCAATGCCACCTTTGGTGACGTTCAGTTTTTGGTGACAGAGGCTCTTTTGACCGTCACCAATGAGCTTATGGTGACATTTTTCGCCCCTCACCAATGCCCTTTTTTTTGTAGTGACGTAGTGAATAATCTTCTCTATCCTGGTGCATTTTTTCACGATGTTGCAATGAACTTGTCATTTTCAATTTGGGAAGGACTATTAGTGCAATACAATTTAACTAATGCCTAGTTATCTTTGATAATCATTAACCTTCAACACCTTGAGATAGGTTGATGTAAGTTCCTCATTATTTATTTAATGCTTAGGAGGCTATAACATAATGAATGTATGTAGTAAGTCCGTTGAGTGAACTGCTGGGAAAAACTTATATTTTTGTGAGAGTTACCTAACCTCAAATGCTCTTGTTTGGATGTGGATCTTTGCTAAACACTTAGTACCTATAAATTATTCTACATGAGGAAAATGTACATCAACTTTATTGTTGTGTTGTATACTTCAGCCATTTATAATTTTTGGTTATGCTAATGGAAATTTCCATGTTTTCTTTTAGCTGTTAGTAGGTAGTTACTTCACAATTGCAGGTGCTTTTGTATCCCTTTTGAAGACAGGGTGAATGAGTATGTTTTGAAATATTATTATTATTTGGGGTTTCTTCAAAGAGATTTTACATAGAAAACCTGTCAACATTGATCTAGGAAAAGCAATGCATGTTTATCCCATAATGTTTTTTTCCTTGGTGTGTTCATTTTTCTCTGTTAAATATGACATGTAGAATGCCAATTCAATTGAAAAATCCATTTCAAAAACATTAAAGAGATCTTCAAAGGCTAAACTTAAATAAGTAATGCAAGCTATAATTTCCTTTCCCATTTGGAAAGAAACCTTTACGCCCAACAATTTCTCTAAAATGAGGATATGGTTTTATCAAAGAAATAAAAAAATGCTCTTTATGGCAGAATTACATGCACAGGCTCTGACATTATTACAAAATGGAATTTCCTCTGGCTTCTTCCATTTTAAATTTTACTTGAGAAATTTTGTTGCTTCATTTCGACAAAGGAAGACACATGTAACTCTGCATGTAGGATGGTTTCACTATTGTACCTTTTTTTGAAGACCATTGCAATATTCCCAAGAAGAGGTCACATTGAATTTGTTGAGGATATTTATGCTGTGTGTGGAACACAAATTATGAATATGATTTTTATGTAGCAGTAGATATGTTTTCTATCATATCACAACTTGTTATCTATTGTAATTATATCAAACACTTTTACAATGAATATTGAAGTAATAACTTTTAGTTCGTGTTTCTTGCTTCTTCCAAGAGAGATATTAGCTATCTTGAAACATTCCATGCATTCTCTAGTTTTATTTATGTGATTTTAAATTCAGAAGTGTAGTTGAAAGTTTTTCTAACTTATTGGTGCTCTTTGTTGGTCTGATTTGGATCTTTCTTCATAGCCTAGCCCCTAGAATATTGCAAACAATTTTCATTGCATTTTAATTTTGAGCAAGTAAAGCTCATGAAGGATCAAATGTAACTCCATGTTGACTTAAAGGCCCTAGAAAATAGATTCTCTCTAAATTAAAGTAAATATATAGTAACTAGGTTACTAAACTAAGGGTTCTACATCAAAGTTTTCCCTCTTTGGGTTGGAATTCATGTGCCACAATAGCACAGAGATGCCTCAAGTTTTAATTGAAAAAATGACCTTATTATAGTTAAGTGTATAGATAAGTCTATGAATGGGCCGATGGAGATTTTAATAATTTGAGATAAAGAGTGAGTGATATTTTGTATTTTAGGATGGTTGTGATTGCCTATTTCAACACACTTTGTAAGAAAGTATATAATATGTTTGGATTTATTCTGATTTCAAAAAAATCATAATATTTTTTTATGAAAGTAATTATTCTCTTCTTAATATTTTGTATTTGGTTTCCCTTGTGATTGTAAAATGTTATGATATATCAGGTCTTGAGTTTTGTTATAATTCTACTTGACTCATTGTAGTCATGACATTTTTTTTGCACATGACGATATGAAATATTCGTTCTAGGCTTGGATGGTTTGGCTCCATCGTTTTTACCTTAATTAGATCATCCAAACCCTTAACTAATACTGAGCAAGCCTAGAACTAATACTGCATATTGTCATGTGCAAAACATTTCATGACTACATTGAGTCAAGTAGAATTCTAGTGAAGCTCATGACCTCGCATATCAACACGTTTTATAATCAAAGGGGTAAAAAATACAAAATATCACGAACTATTAATTATTTTCAAATAACTATTGGTTGATCAGATATCTGTTGAAATGTAGCTCCCAATTTTGTCGAATAAATTTTGTCATATAATGCAATGAACATGTTATCATTGGATATTTGACACCATTTTTTCAGATATAAGCATTAGATATATGATGCATGTTTTTCGAACGAGAGTCGAATATTCAATAAAATTTTTGTTGATGTTATGACATAGAAAGTCATATAATCTGACGAAAGTGCGTTGGATATCCAACGATATGGTATCGAAGATCTGAAGGAAACATGTTCATCATATTTTTTGATGAAATTTCATGGAAAAAACTAGGAGTTATAGGTTCATTAGAGTACCTATGTAATTTCGTTGAAAAATATACGTACAACTGTCAAATTTTAGTGCACATGTACTAGTGCTCCTTTAAGCAAGAAATATGGAAGACTCGATGTACATGCAAAGATGGAGGTAACTCCAATTTGTAAGCCATACTTCCAACCCTATGCAAAACCTTAAGGGGCCATTATACCTTGGTACTAATTTATTTTCCTTATTTTGTTTCCTAAGGGACATATGTTTATATGGTTGTAGTTTCAAAAAAGCCTAATCCCCACTTCAAATTCCCTTTGATTGTGATGCAAATTTTCTTGTTTTTTCATTCTGTTTTGTGCCATCATGAAGTTGTCTTTTAATAGTTTGAGAACATGTTTTTGGTGTCATATGTGGTCCTCTACAAATTGAACCTTTATAGTACCTTTCAAGGGTGATGCGATGAATTGGGGATGATACCTATAAAGTTCCATAAATGGTAACCTTTTTTGTTGAAGTATGGAAGGATTCCTTGTACCACTATTCTAACAAGGGAAACCATTTGACCCATTGGGTTTTTTTATCAGATGCAAAGAAACATGGATATCCTTCTAAATATTTATTCAGAATCTCAATGTTACCATAATATCAAGGATAGTAAGATGAGTTGCATTAGGGGAATTTTGAGGTCTAAAATGGGCCTCCTAAGGAAAATGTACAATCAAAATTCACTTTATGGGAACCAATCACATTTTAGAGGATGACATCATCCCTAATGGTTGAGGTGGCATTGCTTGAGTTAAAGGTATGTACTTGTCACATTCTCAATGGTAGATTAAAATTTCATGGTCAACCATGGTAGTGCTCTAAGTACTTTTAAAGTCAAGGTAAAATACTCATAATAAATGTCATTTCACACTTTTTGAATAAAAATATATTATTTTCATTTCATATTTCTTGAAAGAAACAATGCATATCCCTATACATTTATTATATTATATTATATTTAGATAGTATATTAATTACATGTTATTATACAATTTAAATAATATAAATTTTAATTAATAGCATATAATATAATTAGTAATTTATAAATTTATATTTGTATTTTATTTTAAGTTATTTAAGTACAAAGGACAAATGCATTAGTTGTTCAATGATAATGAATTTTTCTTGAAAAACTCATTCTATTTATAGTCACATCAATACAATTTTTTTATTAATTTTATTTTTGGTACAACTTTTGAATTGAATTTAACTATGGTTACATGGATTGTCGTGCAAAAAGTGAATTGAAAATTCATAAATATTATTTATTGCTTTAGCTATTATTTTATTATTTCCCTAGGAGGCCCATTTTAGACCTCAAAATTCCCCTAATGTGAGCCAATTAAGTACCCAAACAAGAAATAATTCAATGCAAAAATTTCTGGTGAACATTGGATTTCTATCACTTACAATAATATTTTATATTCCATGTAACTACTGGATTGTTTCCAAAAATTATTCTGGCACTATAATTGCTTTAAAAGGACAAGAAAGAGAGAAAAAATGGGCATACTTTTTCATTTTATCCACCACTACCATAATGACACTCTTTCCTTTATATATGGGTAAATCTCTAATAAAATCCATTGAAGCTTCTTACCAAAGATGGCTTGGTATGGCTATTGGCTGAAGGAGCCTTGGGGTCTTGATTGTATCTCCATTATTGTGTTGGCATAACACACTTTTTGCCACAAACTCTTACAAATTTTCTTTAAGACCTTCCCAATTTTTTTTTCTTGATCCTATGGTATGTCTCCAAGAACCCTGAATGCCCTCCTTTAGGATAATTGTGTTGTTCCAAAAGGATCTTCTATTTGAGTTGATAATTCTTACATAATTATAAGTGATCTTGATGCCATAACAAATGATTTTTCAGCATAATTTTTTCTACTACATCATGGTCCTCATATAGTTTTCGAGTGATATTACATACATTCTCATCTTACTTCTTTTCTATCCTTTCTTCTTCCATCTAGTTAGATTGTGGAATGGAAATAGTGCATAGTAAACCCTTTGTGTCTCTCTTTCCTTGAGTGTGCATTTTCCACAATATTTTGTTTTTTGTTTTTTAATATAATTTCAAAGTCATCACCCAACATATTTGTGAGTAATATTTGTTTATCTTCTAAAGAAAGTATTTTCTCCAAGAAGTACTTCAAACTATCATGATCTATTTTTAGTTTGAGTGCCTTCCTATTAGGTATGGATGCCATTTCTTAACTGCATGTGGTATGGGCAACCTTTCTTTTTTGTATATGGGTTTGAGTAATATATTACCTTTAGTTTCACTAATTTTATAGGAAATGGGCCTTCCTTACATCAAAATTGTAGGAATTTCATGGCTTGAGGCATGACACTACAAAATAAAGGTTTTTGTGAAGTCGATTGTTGCTAAGTGAGAGTTTTACACATGGCCTCTTTAACTTCTTCAAAAGCATTGAATGCTTCTTTGTTCCAAGAAAATTATTCCTTATTTAATAATTTTGTTAGTGATCATAATCACTTATAAAATTTTGCTAACATCTAGTCAATATTAAGAATCCTTTGATTTTATTCAAGGTATTGAGGATTGGCCATTCCTTCATAGCTTTGATTTTGCTAGGTGTTGGGAAAAATACTGAGAGGGGGGGGTGAATCAGTATTTAGGGCAAACTGAAACTTTTTACTTTTTCATGCTCTAAAACCCATACGCTACTTTTCTAAAGCCAACTAGCGTATACACGTGGATATCCTTCATAAAACTCGCGTATACACAGAGATCTAATTATGCCATTAGTTCCTCACTTATATCATTCCATCATTCATTCATTAGATGTTCTATAACCAGTAAACATGTGCAGTAAGAACAGAATAAACCATCACACAAAGCATCACACATGAACACCAGAATTTTTAGGTGGAAACCCAAGTCGGGAAAACCACCGGCTGCCGATTTACTCGACCTTCAATATTTTATCATAGAGAAAACATGTTACAACATATGTGCTAGTGCAGACTTGACCTGCACGCAGGCACCCACCTGCGCTCGTTTACCAGCCTCTCCTGGAAGGGAGCTCCAACCCCCTGACTCGTTTACCAGCCTCTCCTGGAAGGGAGCTACGACCCCCTGATCTCGTTTACCAGCCTCACCTGGAAGGGAGCTACAACCCCCCCTGACTGAAGGCTACAACCTTCAGCACCACCTTAGACCACGTTTCATCAATTTCCCTGTTGGATCAACAACTTCAATAGAACACCATGTACGAGACCACATTTCATCAAACTTTGATGAACCCTTTCCATTCTTTTACTTCAAACATACATCACCAACGGTCTGTCTTCGGATCGGATACGAAACACAACGGAAACGGATCAGATATTTCATACCCTTGTGAACAACCCTGGTTGCATCACCCAACACCTTCCGCGATGTCGCGTATACTCTGCGCGCCTCCATCCACATTAACCGACGTATACCTCGATGCTGTATTTCATTGCGCATACGCGCTTTATTTTTCAGCGACCCCGTATATACGTGTTTCCTCTGTGAGCGAAGTAGCGTATAGATCTTCAATCATTATAGAGCAGCATACTTCTTCAGATCAGATATTCAGTTCAGATTTACCCTTTTACTTCAGACAGATGTTCGCCTTATTTCAGATCTAGCAAATACAGATACATTTCAGATCTAGATCTCCCGCTTCATCATTTCTTCATAGGTGTATCATAGATTTAGATCTATCATCAAACCTTTACCCTTTCCATACAGATATACTTCATAGAAAAGTATTCATTCAAGCTCAGACATCTTGCACCCACTCTCATCATTTGCACAATGAATTTCTTCTCCTTATATAGGTTTATCCTTTTTCAATACCACGGGCCCCTTTTTCAATACCATGAGCCAAACCAATACCACGAGCCCAAAACTACATTACTTCCGATGGTATTCATAGACGGGGTCAATTAGGCGGATCATTACCCAATACAATGGGTCAATACCATGGTGGTTACCCTTGGTTTTTCACTTTTTGAGCGCTTTTTCCCATACGCGACTTGGAACGTTCCTTCCCGCGTGCATACACAACTTCCCTTAGACAGATCCGCGTATGCCTTGAGACATACTCTTTCACCATAGATTTAGCACAATCTGAGTTCCTTTCTTCACTGCCTTCTGTACTCACTGTAGATACATCAGATTTACTTCATTAAGAACATATTCTATCAAGCACAACTTCATCAAGTAAGTTGTCATCATCTTCATCAAGTGGGTTGCCTTTCAAGGACAACACTCATCATTAAAAAACATCATTTCATATCAAATTTACATCATTTACCAAGTCCATCAAGTCAAGAATAACTTCATCAGGTGGTTTGTCATCAAGGACAACACATGTCAACAGTCGCATGTCTTCATCTTCATTTAGTGGGTTTCCATCAAGGACAACAGTCTGCATCATATTTCCAACAATCTCCCCCTTTGGACTTGATGGCAACCACAATGGTGTTTGATCACCACAACAGATAGGTACATTAAGAATACAATGACACCATGTCACTCTCTCCATTTTGAGACCATTCTTTTCCTTCATTCAAACACCATGTCACTCTCCCCCTTTGACATCAAGGGCAAAGGGCGGATCAAAAACCAACATACTCTCCCCCTTTTCTCCGTATGAGGAAAAAGCGTTTTGCAGATCTGATATATACTGAAGTGACCAAGCTCCCCCTGAGTTCATGCTGAATCTTCAAACATATTTTTCAAAGAAGTACATGACTTTAGGAACTTTCTATCACCAAAGACTCATACTTACATCAATTATCCATCCAAGTGGATTTACATATGAGACTCAACTACCCAACCAAGTGGGTTTACAAATTTGACTCAGCTACCCAACCAAGTGGATTTACAAAAATTAACTCAGCTACCCAACCAAGTGGGTTTACAAATTTGACAAGTCCTTACATGACTGAATTTTACAATTTACATCATGGGTCTCCACATGACCTTTTCATCAAAAATACAAATATGACTTTTCATAACCAATACCAAGAAGACCTCAAGAGAGATCATATAACAGAACCACCATAATGCCAACAATGCATTATACTCAACAAAGCTAATGCTCCCCCTGAATCTGTGCAACCAAGCAACCTTTCCAAATGACTAAGGCTCCCCCTTAGTTTGTGCATCCTGAACACTTTCACCAACAAATCATCAAGGCATCTTTATCAAATCATTAGAAATGGAATTATGAGAACTGGAACACCACTAGAGATACCAAACAATATCAAAGATACCAAACAACACTGCAGCTGTGCTGAAGAGAGCTGACTCCAAGCAAAAATTTGTGAGCAATCAGACATACGCGGTTTTCTGTGCATTAACTCGCGTATATACGCGACTGTGTTTCAGGAAACCCGTGTATCCAATACCATCTTCTAAATTTATGCAGATTTGTTCTTCTGTGAGAAAAAGACAGTGTTCAGCTTCTTTTGAATGCTTCCCTGGACTACAGATAGATAGAACAGTGCAGTTGTGTCTTCAAGCGTCATCCAACGGTTGTAGCATAATCACATTAGTAACCAAGCCTTCATATTCTTTGCAGCATCAATACAATATTTCCAAGATAGATTATCATACCAAAACAACATCTTCAAATATGTGTCAAGCAATCATCCATGTGGTCCAATATCATCAAGATCTTCAAGATTTATCATGAAGTAACATATGTAGGCAAAAGATCTCAACCATAGTAACAGAGCTCTGCATGATTTGAATCAAACGACTTCCAACTCATCCATGTGTGAACACAAAACATACCTTTCAGTAAACCGGGACCAAAATCTCATCATAATAAACCATGTAACAAGTCATCATCATTTGAGCATGAGTATCACAAAAACCAAAGAATAAGCAGTCATATTGCCAACAATGCAATCATTAGAATTCAACCTGCTACTCCCCCTGGACCAGTGCTCCTTCTTAACTTGTGCAACCTGAAAACGTTCATCAGCAAGTCATCAACAACAATCTCTGCATGGGCTGCCCTTATCTCCGAATTATAGGACTTTCATCTCAACAATGAATATTCTTCATCAACAAGCAAACAGGACTCATCCACACTCTTCAACACAAGAAACCATGTATCGTTTCCTCATTATTTAGAACTGAGAAAATAAGCTGAAATTGAGTCAATAATACAGTTATTAACAGTCAGACTGATGCTCTCCCTGAACCTCTGCTCCAGATCTTCAGCTATCAGATAAATTCTCTTCCTGCAAATTTACCTTCTGTTCCTCTCTTCTTCTTTTTTTTTCACACCAGATGCACTGTCAGAAATACATATAACCAGAATAATCAAATCAACCATGAGAGACTTCATACATTGCTCCCCCTATGACGATACATTACTAAATCTCATAATGTATCCCACATCATTCCTGCAGTCAATAAGAAAAGTCAGCTTCAGAAGCGGATGACTGCAGTAGGGTCAGAATTCCCTACGTTTCTAATCGGTCTTCCATCTTTTTCCAGATTTGTTTGAACTTTCTATTTGTGTGCTGGAAGTTATCCAATTTCTCATGTCTTTTCAACCTGCATTTATTTTCTACATGTCCATACTTTTTACAAGAATAACATCTCATGTGTCCAGAGAAATAAGCGTAAGAATCATAATGAGCATTTCTAATCTTCCTCCTTTTACAATCAGCTGCTTTATGTCCATACTTGCTACATGAAAAACAATATCCCTTGAAGAAACCAGAGTACCTTTCTATGTAGGAACTGTTTGATTGAGGCTGAAATGATCTGCTCCTGCAATTTGCTGCAACATGCCCATAGTTATGAAATTTAAAGCATTCAACATTATTGACTGATTTCCTTTGAGTTTTCATCATTGTTGGTTGACTTTTTGTTTCTTTCAACACTTCAGGTTTTGCATTGACATCCTCTGAATTTTTAGCACTTCCTTGTGAGCTAGATTCTCCTTTAACAATTTCATGGAAACCAAGACCAAGTTTGATAGCAGGAGACCTTTGATTACTCAGAATATTGTCCAAAATTTTAGTACTATCTTGAAACCTCAAAAGTTTAACCTTTTCTTCTAATTTACCTTTGAGAATGTTTACCTCAACCTCCAAGGCTTGACATTGCTTCGTCAAACTTTCTTCTTTCCTTCTTCCATCTTCTACTTGATCCTTCAGATTTAGAATCTCTTCTTTCAACCAATTTTCGTTTTCTTCACATGTTTGTTGCAGCTCTTCATTCTTCTTATTTGACTTTTCCAGATCTTCTTTGAGAGAGATGATTTCTGCTTCAAGGCCTTCCTTTTCAAATGACAGAGGTTCTTCATTCTTCTTATTTGATGTTTCAAGATCTGTTTGTAGAAATATAATTGCAGCTTCAAGTCCTTCATTCTTATTGCTTGATTTTTCGAGATCTGCATTTAGATTGTTGATTTCTGCTTCTAGTTCTTTAATTCGATTGGATGCATAAGTATGAAACCTTTGATACTTGTCCACCTGTCCATTCAGCATTTCTATTTGATCTTTCATTTGAGAGATCATCTCTTTGTAGATAGAATCTTTCTTATCAATTTCCTTTTGTTGTTCTTCAACTTTACTTTCACTATCTTCACTATTGTTTGCACAAAGGAGAGTATTACAAGTGGCCTTCTTCTTTTCCTTCTTTGCCATGAGTACTTGGAGAGCTTCGTCAGAAACTTCTGGATCCATACTGTCACTTTCACTATCATAATATTTGCACATGCAGTTAAGTAAGAAACAAGAACAACGATTAATACCTGGTTCATCTTCTTCAATTTTTGCTATACATGATTTCTGAGGTATCTTCTTGTTTTGAGTAGCCTTCTTCTTTTGCTTCTTAGCCATGAGCACTTTCAGATCTTGGTCAGAATATTCTTCATTTTCACTGGATACTTCATCATCATCTTCTTTTGCATAATAACTCTTTCTCTTTTCAAATTGTTTCCCTTAACCATGTTTTTCTCTATTAGGACATTTAGCAGCATAGTGACCAACTTTTCCACACTCAAAACATTTGAAGGGAAGCTTACCTTTGAATCTTCCAATACCTAGTTGGAGCTTTCTCACGAAATTCGCTTCTTCTTCATCGGATATATAGCTGGATTCTTTGACAACTTCCTTTTCCTTTCCTTTTGTAGATGCCTTAAAAGCAGCTTCTCTTATTTGAGAAGGACCTCGTTGTCTCATTTCAAAAGCAGTCAGAGTACCATGTAATTGAACAATAGTAAGCGTTTGCAGATCTTGCCTTTCTTCAATAGCTGAAACTTTAGAGTCAAATTTTGAAGTCAAGGATCTTAAGACCTTTTCCACCAGAGTAGTATCAGTTATGGTTTCACCCAAATTTCTCATTCGATTTACAATATCATCCAGACGAAGAAAGAAACCGGCAACACTCTCATCACTATGCATCTTCAAATTTTCATATTCAATTCTAAGAGTTTGGAGTTTTGCACTTTTTACCTTTGTGTCTCCTTCATAGCTCAGAATGATTTTGTCCCATATTTCTTTTGCTGAATGTAGCTGCATCACTTTAGCAAATTCTGATTCAGACATGCTTCCTAACAAGACATTCATTGCTTTGGCATTGATTTCATACTTCTTCCTTTCTGCTGCATCAGTAGGAATACTTGCTGGGTATTGATAACCTTCTTCCACGATTGCCCATACATCTGCACCAAGACTTTGCAGATATGCTTTTGTTCGTACCTTCGAGAATATCAGATTGCTTCCATTGAATAGAGGTGGCTTTATAGACATTACTCCTTCTTGACTTCCCATTGCGACGGATCTCCTTCAAGCGATCAAGCTTCTGTAGAAGGACCTGCTCTGATACCAATTGTTGGGAAAAATACTGAGAGGGGGGGGTGAATCAGTATTTAGGACAAACTACAACTTTTACTTTTCATGCTCTAAAACCCATACGCTACTTTGCTGAAGCCAACTAGCGTATACACACGGATATCCTTCATAAAAATTGCGTATACACAGAGATCTAATTATGCCATTAATTCTTCACTTATATCATTCCATCATTTATTCATTAGATGTTCTATAGACAGTAAACATGTGCAGTAAGAACAGAATAAACCATCACACAAAGCATCACACATGAACACCGGGATTTTTAGGTGGAAACCCAAGTCGGGAGAAAACCACCGCTGCAGTTGCTCAGCCTTCAATATTTTATCATAGAGAAAACATCTTACAACATATGTCTTTGGCGCCGGAACCGGCCGGCAGGGCACCACTGCGCTCGTTTACATTCTCACGGAATGTTAGGTTCCAACGACTCGTTTGACCTTCTCTCCTGGAAGGGAGCTACGACCCCCTGATCTCGTTTACCAGCCTCACCTGGAAGGGAGCTACAACCCCCTGACTGAGGGCTACAACCCTCAGCACCACCTTGGACAACGTTTCATCAATTTTCACACTGACTCCAACAACTTCAATAGAACACCACTTGCAGGCCACATTTCATCATACTTTCAGACTGAACCCTTTCCATTCTTTTAAGCAAAAACATACATCACCAACAGATACTTATCAACACAGATCAGATAGCAGAAACACAGCAGAACAGATCAGATATTTCATACCCCTTGCTTCAGCAAACCCTAGTTTGCATACGCGCTTTACCTTCACTGATGTCGCGTATATACGCGCTTCCGTCCACATTAACCAGCATATACCTCAGTACATATTTCATTGCGCATACGCGCTTTATTTTTAGTGAAGCCGCGTATATACGCGTTTCCTCTGCAGCGAAGTAGCGTATAGATCTTCAATCATTATAGAGCAGCATACTTCTTCAGATCAGATATTCAGTTCAGATTTACCCTTTTACTTCAGACAGATGTTCGCCTTATTTCAGATCTAGCAAATACAGATACATTTCAGATCTAGATCTCCCGCTTCATCATTTCTTCATAGGTGTATCATAGATTCAGATCTATCATCAAACCTTTACCCTTTCCATACAGATATACTTCATAGAGAAGTATTCATTCAAGCTCAGACATCTTGCACCCACTCTCATCATTTGCACAATGAATTTCTTCTCCTTATATAGGTTTATCCTTTTTCAATACCATGAGCCCCTTTCAATACCATGAGCCCAAAACTACATTACTTCCGATGGTATTCCTAGACGGGGTCAATTAGGCGGATCATTACCCAATACAATGGGTCAATACCATGGTGGTTACCCTTGGTTTTGCACTTTTTGAGCACTTTTTCCCATACGCGACTTGGAACGTTCCTTCCCGCGTGCATACGCGACTTCCCTTAGACAGATCCGCGTATGCCTTGAGACATACTCTTTCACCATAGATTTAGCACAATCTGAGTTCCTTTCTTCACTTCCTTCTGTACTCACTGTAGATACATCAGATTTACTTCATTAAGAACATATTCTATCAAGCACAACTTCATCAAGTAAGTTGTCATCATCTTCATCAAGTGGGTTTCCTTTCAAGGACAACACTCATCATTAACAAACATCATTTCATATCAAATTTACATCATTTACCAAGTCCATCAAGTCAATAATAACTTCATCAGGTGGTTTGTCATCAAGGACAACACATGTCAACAGTCGCATGTCTTCATCTTCATTTAGTGGGTTTCCATCAAGGACAACACTCTGCATCATATTTCCAGCACTAGGATCCAACTTGACACCCTCATGTGATAAAATATGATCTAAATATTCCAGTTATTATACCCCAAAGGCACACTTGGAAGGATTTTCATATAGTTGTTGCTCTTCCAATAGTGTTAAGTCCTTGTCAACATGTTGCACATGCTCTTCCTAAGATTTGTTGTAGATTAGTATGCCATAAAAAAATACTGGCACAAATATTCTAAGGAATGGTTTGAAAATAGAATTATTTAAGCTTTGAAATGTTGAAGGTGGATTTGTAAATTGAAATGGCATAAAAAAAAATCATAATGAAATTCATGTGTTCTAAAGGATGTTTTCATAATGTAACCTTGCATCATTATGATTTGATGATATTTAGAGCTAAGATCCAATTTAGTAAAGAAAAATTCTCCATGCAATTCATCTAATCATTCATCAATAATTAGGAATAGGAAATTTATCTTTGATTGTGATCTTGTTGAGATATTTGTAATTGGGAACATATTCCATGAACCATATTTTTTTATAACCATTACAACTCATGAAGAAAGGGAGCTCTAGTTAGGTTGACTGATGTCGACCTTTAACATTTCTTGAACCATGCGCTCAATCTCACTCTTCTATGCATGTGGATACTATAAGGCTTAATGTTAGGTGGTACAATTCCAAGTAAAAAATGAATAACAGGTTCATGATCTCGGTCAGGTGGAAGACCCTTAGACATCTCTCAAAATGCCTTAGAATGATTATTGATAACTTTTTAGAGATCCTATGGATATGTTTGAGCATCTAATGAGCAAAATTGTTCAATTACACCTTTATTTCCCCTTTTCAACATATTTTCATGCTATTAGAGCTTATCACTTTACTGGGTTTCCCTTAGATACCTCTAAGCTCAATTTACTTTCCTTCAAAGGAAAATCTTATGAAAAGATATTGAAAATTAAGGGTCGTTATTCCAAATGATTATAGCCATTTGAACGCTAATATAACATCAACACCACCTATTTGGATTGAAATCATGGGACTATGCAATAAATACTCCTTTATATTCAACGTAATACTATCACTTCCTTAAAAAATTTATGGTACCTCTATTTTCAATCATTACTTGAAATTTTGGTGCTGAATATACAAAGAAATTAATAAGTTTTTCCAATTTGTAATTCATGAATTTATGGGTACCAATTGAGCCAATCAATATTCTTACCTTTTTGTTTTTGATATATCCTTCTATTTTTAGGGTTTGTGGAGTATTCATTGTTGGAATTCACAATTATACTTGGGGGGGGGGTGGGTGAATCAGTATGATGATAAATTGTACTTACTTAAACATTTTAACATCATAGAACATAAATATCATAAACTGAAAAAGTAACACAAAATGTATGTGGAAACCATTATAGGAGAAAACCATAAAACCTATTTATATGAAATATCTTGTAGGTGATAACCTATTACTACATCAATTTTTAGGCACCTGTTGTAGTGGCTACATCCACCCTCCAAAATTTTGCCATTGGTTATATTTTGGAGTGTAACCTTGTTTCATAGGAGATTATCTTTCACTGCTATTAGGAATCTATGCTTTGAATGATGTTTATATTTTCTTTTTTCTTGTGTTTACTTGCTCTTCACTTAGAAAATATTTTTTAAGTCACAAGATAACCTCTTTTCTAAGCCTTGTGCAGTAGTTATGGCCTTTCCTCAAGAAACTATAATATTCATGGAGCTAGATTTGACCTTGATGTTACGAATTGTGCAGTCGTGACTGGAAGTCAGTATTGAACTCGAAAACTATGTAGACATGACAGGAAACCCAACACTGAGCCTAGAAATTATGCAATCCCTCACTAATCTCATAAACTATGCAGTGCACTGAGTTGGGAGCTGCCAGTTCTATGGAACCGTGCAATCCTTCTCGATGATGTGCATGGCAGGTTTTCCCGGAAAAAGTAATGAATTATCCCTAAAATTTAGGGATTTATTTTTGGTAACTCGAAGGAAGCACACTTGCTATTTTGGAAATTTTCACCATGTGTCACTTTTCCATTGATGTTTGGCATACACGTCATAAACCCTAATTTCTCAAATCTATTTGATAGACACCCCTAGATCTCATCTTGCACTCGATATTGGAGCTCTATCATTCTTGAGGAGATCAGGGAACCTTCGATAATATTGATATCACTTTTTCGGGTGAGATTTGCATTTATCGACTTTAGTAACTTTTCTTGATGCTTTTTTCCATTTGGCTTGCATGAGTGTTGTTTTTCTTGTTTCTTTTAATGCATGCTAGTGTTTAAAATTGATTTAACATGTAGAAGTGTTTTTTCAAGTTATCATTTTCATTTTACAGGTTTCACATTGGTTTCTTCATTTTTCACCAATGGTCATCGTTGCAACAAATATCCTCACCGATCTCGTTCACTTATTGTTTTTTCAGTTTCTACACTCGTTTTTTATTGTTTCAATCAAAATTAGTTAGATATGCACTCAATCCTTCACCATCTCTCATATCTGATCATTTTTCACACTTCCTATGGGTAGATATGCCTTCCCCTTCTTTAGAATTCACTTTTCCCAGCTGGGAATTTCACAATATTCAGGCCCAAGCTCGGAGATTGGCCTCTAGAACTTCACAATTCACAATACAGGTTGGACCCTCTGTATACTATGTAATCCCAAGTATCAACCTGCATCATTGGCTATTGAGACTGCGCAATGTGCAGTCTCTCCAACTCACTACCTAGGTTGAAATGTGCATTCCTAGTCTCAAGCCTCAATCTTCGAAAATAGATGCTACGACTGCGTAGTTTGCAGTACCCTTAGCTAGTTAGACCCTCTTACCAACAATAATTTCACAATCCTTCCTGTCAGTTCCCCTATGTGCTACATGAACATGTCCTGAAAGTAGTTTTGCTTATAACTAATATTTTCTTGTCGTTAGTGTACTTTCTGTCCCACATGTATAATAGTTCTTGAGCATCTCTCCAACATTCACTTTCATAATGGCACCTAAGAGAGATGCCTCAAAGGAAACCACTGAAAGAAGTACTAGGGAGGCAGCTGAACAAGTTATAGTTAAATTTCCAGTTTATGCAGACACTCAATTTTTTGTAGAGAAGGGATCAAAACTGACATGGTAGTAGATAAAAGAAGAGATCACAATGGACTTTTAGGCAGAATTAGAGGACATGCAAGTGTATCTCAACATCAGGAAGTGAGGGTTTTACAAGGTTCCATGCAGGTACCCAACCTTCCCATGTGCGGATGTAATGAGTTGGATTGTCTCAAACACTGATGAGAAAACTATGACATTGAGTAACACCAGCAGGCAGAAGCTTGCTACATTCCTTGCAACATATTATCAATAGTTGGGTGAATGAGACAATGCAGTTTAGGTAGACACCCACCCACATGTACAAGACAAAGGCACTTGGAAAGTCCTATTAGCTTTTGGTCATACTAGTTTACAAAATATATGGCCAATCAAACATAGAACTTTTTTAAGGGTTGCACTATCTTATTGAACCAAGTAGTGAACAACGAGAATCCATTCAACTAGTCAGATGTGTTGGTTCATCAACTAAGAGTCCATGTGACACAAGCTCAAAATCCACCCAAGGGAGAGAAATCATGCTTCTACATGTTTTCATACTTAATATATGCAATATTTGCACATAATTGGTTTCCTGGAGTGAACGGGACATGGACACTGAGAGAAAATACCATACATATCTATTGCAATCTACTTTCAGATTGCATTCATCGCGGAGTCATGGAGAAACTTACTGATCACTTCATCGTCCCACTTTAGAAGCTCCTATTTCAGGAGAACACACCTTGCATGTCACACGCAACTATGGAGGTGATATAAGAGATTGTAGATTGGTTCGCCTTACTAGATGGCACATTGATTAGATTATTCAATGGGAAGAAGCTGCCACATCTTTTGCCAAGATATGCCACCGAAAAAATTTTCATGCAAGCGGTATCTTATCATATCTCCACAGGGTTGTCAGAAACACTACATAAGACGAAGAAGGCACCATGGAAAAATATTCCTTTTCAGGTCAGATTATATGAGATTAAGAATCTCAAAGCCACAGAAGCCGAAGGGAAATCCATAGTCATATTTGATTTCGACACAAAGAGTTACAATCCATATGATTTGAGGGGAATTTTCAAAGACCACTTTTTGAGAGTATACTACAATTGGGTCAAATGGATATTTCGGTGACTGGAGGAGGAACCATAGAATAACTACTATAAATCCTCCCTACCTCATGAACTGATCAACACAACTAGGACTTCTCAAGTTGTTCTGCATATGGCAATAGTTCCAGAAGAAGCAACAACACCATGTAGCGGTTCAGTGCAGGATAAAGGAAAGAGAAAGGTAGCTAAAAATACAAAATATGAATAAAGTTGGAAGATGAAATCAGATCCTCTCACTGAGATTTTTTTTTTTGAAATCAAAGAAAAGAGAAAACACAGGCAACATACAGTAGAGCAGAGGAAGAGAGAGAAGCAATACTGAGAAGAAACAATGCATAGAGCACATAGAGAATAAAAATATTTGAAGGAAGAAAGAGAGCTTAGAAGAAGAGAACAAGAGGATAGACAAAAGAATTAAGAGGAAGAAAGGAAAGGTGCCATAGAATAAGATACGACACCTATACAGGTTGAAGAGTAGATATAGAATCAGCCAACAACAGAAGGAGTGAGAAAATAGATGCATGAATGGGAGATTATTTAGGAGATTGAGTAGTTTATCAAAGTTGTAGACATGGATTTGGGACTAGAGCCATAAGATGAAGATGTGGACCTAATTTCCAATGCACCATAGGTCACCATTCAGACTCCACAACCTCCAGCCGTAGAGCTAGCCTTGAGCGAGGAAGAGGAGGTAGTTCCCCTTGATGATGATTCAGAGATGGATTTGTAAAATCTATCATTCAAAGAACAACAGAAGAATATTGTGCAAGCACGAAGAAAGAACTTCCCAGATGATCATGCATCACTTGTATTCATGAAAGAAAGGGTGATAGTGGCATACACCAACAAGAATTTAAATGCCATTCCTGATGCTAGCTTGGCCTTGGCCCTTCACAGGTGCAGTGAGATCTAAAACTCCGTGTTTGGTGGCTAAGAACAATAAATTGGTGCAAAATCTATAGGTACTCCGGCAAGAGAATGGAAAATTGCGTGCAAAAATGTAGAATGGACCTTCCACATAGGTCTACCGAGAGGATATAAGAGCAGTGATAATTTTTGAAGTATCTACACTTGGGGATATTATGCAGGACCTTTATGAGGATTTTGTGACCATACATAAGGCAATTGTCCACTTACATGACTTGCAACGACATAGAAGAGAGTTTTTCAAGATCCTTATGAATGTACAATCTTCCATGACTGTCGTGCATGAGTGGAAAATGCGATATAAGGCCACACCACTTACACTGGTAAAAAATATGAAGCCGTGGGAAGAGTTAGTGAAAGAAAAAGTTTGGATGTTGATCCAGAACAACAAGAACCTCACCTCATTCATCGAAAAAATTCAGGCCTCATATGTACATATACGCGAAAATTTGGATTTCATGGTGAGAACCCACCGGATCCCATCAGTCAGTACACTCACCGAGACTAAACATAAACAAAAATTTCGACAGGAGATTGATTAGTACTTGGAGTAGCTGGAGCAGATGGAAACTTGTGAGGACTTGGAGGTGAATAGAAAAAAATCGTACTCACATCGGTGGCCTAGTTCATATCAAAACAATGTTTCTCCTAATTGAGAAAGAGGTTAAGATTGGGTCCAAGACATTGTACCCAGATACCATGGAGGCAAGAGTCCGCTTCCAGGCTGAAACTTTCTAACAGTTTTGGGAGACCATCACATAGTACCAAGCTTGGCATGAGTATGTTACCAAGAGACACCAAGTTGAAGATGTCCAGCTTGAGTTCACCCCAACTCCAGTATCATATTTTTTTGTCTTGTTAGGATGTCAAGTTGGCTCTACCCTATTTTGTCTTATATGGGTACGATTGGAAAATGTATATCATTTGTAATTATTGTATAATTGAAATTCCATGTGTCCATGATGGAATGTGAAGAGTCATATGTAATGTGAGGAGTCATGAGGGGAGTTGAAGAGTCACCAAGGGGGAATTCCAAGAGTCACCTCACTTTGTTATAAATACATCCTCATAACTCCTGTAATGAGATTTTGGGAGCCAATATTTTGTCTAGGCTTAGGCCTAGAAACGGATTGGGAGTTTTTTTTAGCCTTGGCTTCTCCGTAGCATATATGGAGTAAACTTCTTTGGAAGAACATGTGCTGTTGAATTCACGTTCCACTATTGGGGTAAGTGGTTCATCATGTTGTATGTATGAATGGAACTTTCACTTATAATAAAATTAGAGTTGACATGTCTTCATGCATATATTGTAAATGTAGTAGGATTATTATTGTTATATTTGCGATGTATGTTTTTCAACTTACACATATGATTATGAAATATTTCGTTTTAATTTGTACAAATCTTGTTGAATTCATGCTCATGTTGTAACCCATCACCTTTAACTTGTGGATTATTTTGCTTGTTATTTTTTGTGATGTATTTCATCTCACGTGTTCCTTTCAAGCTATGTACTATTACAGGCTTCCAAGGAGCACACTTCCTTTTCCCTTCGCAGGTTAGAACCGCTCATGCATCATATTTACTTTCCACAGGGTCACACACTTTCTTTAACCAAAGACACCGTGTACCACTCTATGCATTTTGAAATCCAAGGCACATCATTAAACACCCCACTGCTGGGACTCCTATTCAAAATAGTGCGAGGTCTAGTTTGGGACTTCATATTGGGGAGATCCCCTAAATGTTGGTGGGTCCAACATCGTTAACAACACCAACCTACAGGAAACACCAATCCGTTGTATTATTTTGTAGGCACCAACCTATAATAGACACCAATCCCCTTTGCTACTTTGTAGGCACCAACCTACAAGAGACTAATCCGCTTCGTTGCTTTGTAGGAAGCAACCTATAGGAGACTAATCCAATTTTTTGCTTTGCAGGAACCAAGCTTCAAGAGGCTAATACCCTTTTTTTCTTTATAGGAACCAATCTATAGGATACACCAACCTCCTCTACTATTTATAGGTACCAACTTATAAAAGACACCAATCCCAACTGTTGTAATATTAGTAGGCACAAACCTACATGAGACACCAATACCTAGTACTGCAAATATTTGTAGGGACTAACCTACTTCATCGTTTCTACTTGTTTATTCACAATGTATGTTAATTTCTTCTACTTTCACCAAGTTTGGTTGTTGTTTTTTCCTTTAGTAGGCATGTTAGTTATTTCTACCTTCATTAGGTCTTCCTGTCGCTTCTCCCTTAATTAGGTTTACTTCTCGCAAAACTTGTTTCTTTTGGTTTATTCCCAAGAATGAATATGCACAACATTCCATGTATCCAATTTTGTAAATTTGATTCTAAAATTTCTACCACAGGTGCCTAGATATCTCTTCTCTGTCTCACCCAAATTTCACATTCTAAAACATCTTAGAAAGAAATTTATAGAAAAAATATCAAGATGACCTATGTGAAACATATTTCAAGAGCATTCAAGAACACTAAATTTATCATTTAATATATCTGAAATTATAAAAAAATAATTCTAAAATTTCTATCACAAGTACATTGATATTTTTTCTTTATCTCATACAAATTTTAGGGTCCAAAACACATTAGAAAGAAAGTTATAGAAAAAATTCCAAACTGACGTATTTGAAGAATGTTTTAGAAGCATTTAGGAACAACAAATTCCTCATATAATATATCCGAAGTTTTAGTGAAACAAGGCATGAAATATATATCACACATATCTTGACATATCTTCTTTTTTTCGTCCATATTTTATATTTGAAAAATCACAAACTGAAAGATATAGTGAAAAATACCAATTTGGCCTATTTGAACAAGATTTCAGGAGCATTCAAGATGTCTAACTTCCTTAAATCATATCTTCTAAATTATGGTGAACCAAGATCTATAATTTGAACCATATATACACAATTACCTTTTATATATATTCTCCAAATTTCATGGTATGAAACGTCTCAAAATAAAAGTTATAGTGAAAATTCCAAGCTAACATGTTCGAAGAATATTTTAGGAGCATTCAAGAAGTATAACTTCCTTAAAGCATAACTCTGTAATTATAGAGAACCAAGGTATATAATTTGAACCATAGGTATAAAATTATATTTAATTTGTATCATCCAAGTTTCATGGTCTAAAACATCCCAGAACAAAATTTATTGCGAAAATTCCACGCTGACTTGTTTGAAGAAGATTTCAGGAGAATTCAAAAATCTTAACTTCCTTAGAGAATATATATGAAATTATAAGATGCCAAGGCAGTAAAATTGAACTATAGGTACATGAAGGGATTCTATCTGTATCCTCCTATTTTTACTGTTTGAAATATCCCATAAAATAAGTTATAGCGAAAATGCCAAGATGATCTTTTGAAGAAGATTTCAGGAGCATTTACAAAGCCTAACTTCATTAGAGAATATCTTCCAAATTATAGAGAATCAAGTTTTGAAATTTGAGTCACAAGTACATGACGATATTATATGTGTATATTATAACTTTCATGGTTTGAAACATCCTAGAACAAAAGTTGTAGGGAAAATTCCAAGGTGACTTGTTCACCCCATAAATCACATTTTTGCTTCCACCTCTAGACTCCAAGAATTAGCCCAAAAATTATTGCTCAACTCCTCTTGCGACCAAAAAATTGTTCTTCGATGAATTGGTGATAAAATTCACTCATATTTTGTTTATTTATAGTTATTTTACCTTCATTTATGGGACCAGCCTGTACAACTGGTTAGGTCGGCCTACTTGTACTTTCGTTGGGTCATCTTGAAAAAAAAAATTCATATCTCCTCATTCTTATGGATTTAGAGGGGGTGACATATACCATTGGAAAGGTACCACGATAAGATTTCCAACCATATATCTATGTTCCCATTTGAGATAGGTGATTGGAGTAAAAATTTCTTCAAATATAAGGTATCGAAATGGGGAATCCAAAGTCCAAAAACAATATTTTCAATAATATTCATTTTCCATTTTTATCTTGAACATAAGCACTCTACCCCTATCTTTGACATCAATGAAACCAATATTTCCAATAATATCCCCCCTTTTTCATTAATGGTAACCCTTTGTCAATTCTGTAATAATACTATAGGACTCCCCTTATCTGCAATTCTCCTTGTCCCTGAAACTTCCTCCTCTTTAACATCAATGGAAAATGGATTCTCCCACTGAATTTTTGCTCCTCCTTAACTGTAAATCTTCTTATTTATGCTAATTTTATTATTATTCAAAATTATTCCTCTTTTTGTGACTTATCATAGTGACTTCAACATAACCCCCCATCTATTATATATCCTTATAGTCTGCATACTTCCCCGCTTTGACATAAAATGAAAACGACTATTTTTACTTATGGTTTCATTTTCTCCTTGTGGGATCTTAACAACAAAATAATTACTTCCTATGGTTGCTTACTTCTCATTTTGTCTAGACCAAGGCCCCCCCTTTTAAGGCAATGTTTATCTTTCCTCACATGTAATATTTCCTCTTCTATAACTCTGCTCTTGACACTTACTTCTTCATTTTTGGATTGATCCCCTTGGGCTTATTGTTAGACTAATGATTACACTAAGAGGGGGCATGAATTAGTGAAATGTCCAATTTAAAAAAATTAGAAATAAATCAAAACTGTAAAAATAATCATGCATCATTAAATATCATCATCATGTCAACACATAAAGATACTAGATGTATGTGGAAACCCTTACAAGAGAAAACCACAATATTTTTATCTTCTTCAATCTTTGATTACATAAGTTTGTAGGAACCAACCTGCTAGAGTCACTTACCCCAAAAATAACTTTGCAGGCAAAAAATTGTTGGAGGAACCAAACCCTAAGATAAAGTTGCTAGAGCCACCTTGTTGTACGTTATAACGTAATTGAGGCACAAACCTCGATGGAGGCACCCACCTCATTCTTAAACCTGTAGTGGACCAATTTTCACAATCTTTCAGACTGGATCCTCAAGTTAAATAAGATATACTTTTTCAAAAATATTATCATATCATCACAACTTCAAACAATTCTTCAAACATCAACAAAAACCCATTCTTCACTTGTTTCAACAAAAAAATTTCTATGTAGCCCATATAAAAAATTAAATTAATACAACTTCTTGTCTTAAAACCTACCCTCATTAATTTTCATGTCCCCTACATAGATCACAAGAAAATTGAAGTGATATCCGCCTTTTTAAAAAGTTAGATTGATCTCAAATAATCCCACAAAACATTATAAAAATATGTTTTCTACAAATTGCACTTTTTTGGAATGCATTCTACAAAAGTGCACCTCCCAACGCGCGTTCTAAAAATTTCACTCCTTAAATTGGGAAAAGAGTTCGAAAAAATGAACACTTGAGGGAAAATAAAAAATTCGGTGAGTCAGGTCGAGATTGAACCCACGACCTCTTGTCACACAACAAAAGTATCTACTAATTATTCTATTACATTCCTTGTTCAAACCTTCCAGATTAAAATTATTGTGATCACAAGTTGTGTCATGCAATTGAAACAAAAGGTGGGGGTGAGACACAACCTTGCAACCAAGTGCCAAGCCAACAGACTGAGTACTCAAACCTTAGACTGGAGTTCCAACCAAAAAAATGAGTTACAAACCAAACTGCCAACCAAAATAAAGTTCCAACCATAATGCCAAACTATAGATTGCATATTAAAATAAATACCAACCACCGTGCCAAGAAATAGATGAAATCCAACCAAAGTGCAGAGTCACAAATACTATGTCAAGAAATAGACAAAGCACCACGTCACCAATTGTTTAAATGAAGTTCCAACCTGGTGATAGATCAAAATCCCAATTAAAGTGTGAGAAAATCAGACAATGTATTAAACTAGAGTACTAATCTCAAGTTCTGAGCTACATATTTATTGTTTAAACAAAGTTCTAACCAAAGTGACAAATTAGGATGTCAATCAAAGCAGGATCCAATAAAATTGTGTATTGAATCAGAGTACCAATCCCAAGTTTCGAGCTATAGATAGGGGTGATAAATGAATTGCCGAGAAAAAATCCGGAGTGCCAGACAAAGTACTGAGCCATTAAGTGCTAAAACAAAAAATCCCGCAACTCAAATGACAAGCCAACTCCATTAATCAACACTACGATAATGTAAAAAACCACATAAGATATCAAACCTCCTCAAACCATCATACTTCATATCAATGTCAACAGAGCCGAACCAAATCAAACTGGATCCCATGAATTTAACTATGTTTCTTTCCATTCAAACCATAGAGGCACCCCCCTCTGTTTGTTTCAAACTACCGATTCAAAAACCATACACTCACACATATTTGATCCAATTGAGCCACTTATTTATACATGGCTTGAGGACAAAAAAAAGAATCGGGGCTAACTTTAGAAGTATGATATGACCAACCAACATGACCTAGTCCTAGGGGCCAATATGTAACCCTAAGCCAACACCAACATGACTTCACACATTCCACGTTGCACTCGCTAAGTGGTGACATGTGTCACTTGGATTCAACCCTATTGTTGGCCACTCAATGTATGCCATGTGTCATAAGTTTAATTTTCTGGTTATGCCATGTGTCAACATTTAACTAGTCTATAGAAAATCCAAGTGGCCCTATATGGGGGGTGCATACTTCATTAAACGTTGTGCAGGTTTATATGCAATCCACCATACATATTATCTCCAACTGTAAAATCATATACAAGGTGCATGATGTTTAGTCCCATTAAATAATGCACATGTCTGTGTGTTTGCTTCCATTGATTTCTCACCAATTCTTGTATCTTCCATGAACATGCATCATACTTAAAAAATTTGGTGTTTTCCCTCTTTTTTCCACTAATATATTCAAACTGAATTATATTCTTAATGGGGAAGAGTTTGAATAATTATGATATACTGTTGGAAATGTCTTAGAGAGGAGCATACAACCATATCATCCATATATTAATTTGAATATCATCGCCTAAAAAATTATCAATACACTTTGAGCCACTTTGTCATGATTTGATGTTCCTTTCCATTTCATCAAACTATCATACTCAACAATATGCTTCCTTTAAATTACCCTTTGGCATCAATGACATTGATTTTTATCAATGACAACACTAAGTCCAACAATATCCCCCTTTGTCATGGATGGAAACACCATGAAACATTGACGATTATTGATGGAAATAGACTGAACTCCCCCTAACAAACTATAAGTCCATTGTGAATTCCCCTTTCCAAGTTGCACGTCCAATGTGAACTCTCCCTATCAAGATGCTAATCCAACATATGCTTGCATGATCTACTATCTCTCTTTTAATGTACGCTTTATCTCCTCCTCTGACATCAATGAAAAATGGACTTACTAAAAATGTTTTATTACCAAGTGAATGCTTATTAATGCTACATAATTGTTCCTACTTATTCACGTGGGTTATTATTCTTGTGAATGAATTTACCTCGAGTGAATAAGCCGTAATAAATCCATTAATTTTATGTCTGAGATATTACCTTCACATCACCTAAAAAAATCTATGATCCACAATATGTGTCCCAAATTCCACTCTGCTCAACTACTCTTTCTTATAAAATCTTCCTATCATATGGCTATATGCTCCCCTTGCACATTTGCAACATAGTTCACTTTCTCCTTTTGATAGCTTCTCTCCTTATCCATGGTCTTTCTTATTTCTTCAAATGCACCTATCATGCATAATATTTCTTCTTCAAGTTTCATTCCAATCATCTATATTCTTGAAGAATCTTTCACTAATGGATTGGATTTGAGTAATCAAATTTGTCCTTAATTCTTACTATCTCATTCTCCATGCCAAGATGTTTATCCTTGGGTAAACATGGAGGATTTATCCCTTGAACCATCTCAATTTGATCATGTAATATCATGTTATATGTCCTTCATTGCGGCACTTGTAACATTTTATATTAGTTTTGAATATTAGCAGGAATGAACCGCTGCTATAACTTTAGATTTGATTTCCCATATATTTTTCCCTAGAGGTCCAATAATTTATTCTATATCTAACATAATCATTTGTGGCATAGGTTCTCAAATCCCTTGCTCTATGTCCAAATTTAGTGCATGAGAAACAATGACCCAAAAGACAAGTTTTGATACTAGGGGGGATGGTGTTCTCTTGATGAAACATTTGTTTTGAAGTTGTTTCTTGGAAGAGATTCATTTCTTTGATGATATAAAACTCCTATTCTATTTCTTCTATAGATCCCCTAAGTGAGAAGAGTCACCATTATACTTTCATCCCGGTTTCTTTTCTTACTTGGGCTAGTAGTATCTTGCTCATTCTTGGACTCTTTCTGAGTATCAATCAGAGATGCTGAAGTGAACATGCTTGGGATGATCCATCACTCGCTTGGAATATTGAATTGTATTGTTGCTGGATCCAATGAATGTATGCATATAACTCTCAATATGTTCCTCATTTGGTGTCATTTAGGATCTTTATCTTTGGATGTCGCAGGATCTTCATAATAACCATGACTTGTTTTGATTAGAGGAGATATTTGGATATTGAGGATGTGATCTAATGAATCATACCCATTAAGGAGCTTCAAGTTATGACTGAGATTATTTAATTCTCCTCTCAAAAGTATAATTTATTCTTCCCATTTTTCATAAATTTCTTTCATTTTATTCAATAGTTCATACATAAAATTCTTTATCCCTTTGGATTATTTTAGTTTGACTTTGAGAGAGATGATATAGCTCGCATCCAAATCGTTATCTTGTATTTGTTTTTATATTTGATCTACCAAATTTCTAAGATACTTTAGTTCCTTTAATGCACTTATGATTTATCCTTTAAGGTCTACTTCTGCATCAATTTCTTCTTAAGGCATCTCTGAGTACTTCAGTATCGTTGGCCAATTGTTCAAAGGATGAAATGTACTCCCATACTATACCTGGTTTCCTGAGCTTAGTGAGACGGCCTAGAAAGCGAGATTCCTGATCAAAGTGGTCGCAAATGGCTTGTTATGAAACTAAATCCAAGAATAGAAGAAAAGAGAGATCAACGCCTTAGAAATCAGCCATTTCGAGGGGGCAACCTCCAATACATTACATAAATGAAAAATTCTTGGATGATACAAATGACTAAAACCTCCTTCTATATATAGGAGTCCATGGGGTCACAATATAATCCTAGCCGACCTAACAATAATAATGTAAGGGTAGAATAATAACAATATTGGGGTTACATGGGTACACCAATAACAATAAGGGGGTTATGCTAACAACAATAAGGGACTGTACTAGTAATATAGGGACCTAACATAGCCCTCTCCTTCAAAAAAGTGTTGTCCTCAATTCTTGAGTAGATCTAGATGCTTCTGTATAAAATTATCATCCTCCCATGTATAATATTCAGTGGGTAAGTTCTTCCATTTGATGAGATACTCTAAAATTGATCGATTTCGTAGTTGTCGAGTTCTTGTTTCATGAATGCTTCTGGTTCCAATATGATTTTTCCTTCCTCATCAAGTTCTGGAAATATTGATTGAGCTGGAATTTTTTCCCATATAACCTTCTTTAAGCATGAAAGATGGAAAATTGGATGCACTCGTGAAGAAGCAGGAAGCTCCAATTTGTATGCCATAGTACCAATATTTTGCAACACCTTGTAAGGACCATAGTACTTTGGCGATAATTTATTATCCTTATTAGCTTACTTGAGGGAAATTTGTTTGTATGGTTGTAGCCGTAAAAATACCCAGTCTCCTACATCAAAACTTCTCTTGCTGCGATGTTGATCTTCTTGTTGTTTCATTCGATTTTGTGCCAAATTTAGGTTATCCTCTAAGAGTTGGAGAACTTCTTGTTGATGGTCGATGTGATCTTCCACTGCTTGAACCTTAGAATTTTCTCTTAAATAAGATGTAATGGACGGTGGATGATATCCATAAAGTGCCATAAATGGGGTCATTTTTGCTGCAATATGGAAGGAAGTGTTATACCACCATTCATCAAGAGGTAACCACTTGACCCATTGTGTTTACTTATCATATATAAAACAATGAAGATATCCTTCCAAAAATTTATTCACTATCTCAGTTTGATCATTGGATTGAGGATGATAAGATGAGATATGAGCTAGTTGAGTACCCAAACAAGAAAATAATTATGTCCAAAAATTTCCAGTAAAAATGGGATCTCTCTCACTTACAATAATATTTGGGTTTCCATGTAGCTTTTGAATTGTTTCCATAAATGCAGTAGCAAATGTAATTTCTTTAAATGGATGAGATAATGCACAAAAGTGTGCATACTTGGTAAGTCTATCAACTACCACCATGATGACACTCTTTCCTTCAGACTTAGGTAAACCTGTGATAAAATCCATTGAAATCTCCTCCCAACGTTGACTTGGAATGGATAAAGGTTGTAGAAGACCCAAGGTATGATACCGAGAGGAGAATTAAATAATCCTATGGTAAGTTTTAAATAATCTCATGTTGGATGTTATCCTTTAAATCCTGTATGAAGAAATCAATCCTGTGTTCCTTTGGAATATCAGTTACCCTTATATTCAATTTTTGGAAGTCCTCAATGTGCTCCATTACTGAACCCTTTTGTTTGAGATTTATCAATTGGCTAAAAAAGGTGTTGCTCTTTGTATCCTCATAATGCGCTATCATTTCCTCCATAAAAATTGACCAAGCGACAATTTTGTTATGGGATCAAAGCCATCGATACCATACAAATGTATTTTGTTCTAAATGTAAAGTTGCAATGCATACCTTTTGTGTGTTTTTCATATTATTGAGATCAAAATATTGCTCCATATGTAGTATCCATGTTATGGGATCCTTGCCATCAAACTTCCTCATATCCATCTTTGGAATATGGTGGTTCTTCCATCCAACATTAGAGTTTATGAAATCACGATTAACATTTATTTTGTCCTCATCATGAGTATCCTCTACTATATTTTCTCCATTAGCAAACATTTCTTGTATCAATTTTGTAAAACCTTCCATGTCCGCTTTTAGATCATTCTTCATGTTTTCCATGTTGTCTTTCATTTTTTCATCGATCTTAGCTTCCATGTCATCCATACTATCTTCCATGCCAACTTCCATGCCATCAATCTTAGCTTCCATATCTTTCTTGAAACCATCCATCTTAGCTTCGACGCTTTTCTTCAAAAATTCCATTTCATTTTTTTTTTATCTTTGCGAGAGTGAAATTTGGTGCACTTACTCTTGTAATTTTGACATGTCATGTTGCAGTTCTTCGTCTTCATGAGTCATGTTAGAGCCTTCTGAAGGCTTAATTGGTGTTGAATTCTTTTTAGGGGGGATTTTAGAAGCCAATACTGATATCTATTCTATAATATTCCCCTTGAATCAATTCAAACTGTTTTTTCAAATAAGACTTATGCAATTTGAAAAAAAAATACACACCTTTTTCTTGTTTTTGAGGATCTTGATATTAAAACTGAATTATCTCTATGGTTTCGAATCTTAAATATCTGAAATTCAGTCCTGTAGTATCTCTCTGAATCTTCTTTCGAATGCCATAGGTCTGACCTAATTTGGATTCTTTAAGGAAAAGTTATACCCAATACCCCAAAATGACTTAATTATGGACTGGTTCAGTAGAGCGAAATTGTATGGCATGCCACGTGTCACCGTTTCCTCCTTCGTCTCTAAAATTGATATAAAGGAAACTACAGTCCATGTACTTGTGGAAAATTTTTACAGAATTCCAATCCGACGCTCAGCGAGATAGTTATGATGATTTTCCCACGATCACCTCTTTGAGATGAAATTCAGGAGCTTGAAATAACCTTAACATCCATAGATCATGTCTACGAAAATATTGCGAACCAAGATCTGAAAGTTTTATAGGTGGTTCCTCAGGATTTCAGCTTCACTTTGTAAAAATTTTAGCTTTTGAACCTACGTAGAAAGAAAGTTATAGCGAAAATTCCACGATGACCTGTTTGAGGTGAAATTCAGAAGCCTTAAAAAGCCCTAACTTCCACGGATCATATCTCTGAGAATATTGCGAACCAATATCTGAAATTTTTACAAGGCGTTCCTTAGGATTTCAACTTTGCTCTATAAAACTTTCAGCTTCTGAACCTAGAAAAAAGGTTATAGCAAAAATTCCACGATGACATGTTTGGATCAGCGAAACCCTAAAATCCAAAGCTCTGATACCAAATGTTATGAAACCAACTCCAAGAATAGAAAAAAAGAGAGATAAATGCCTTAGAAATCAGCCACTTCGGAGGGGGGGGGGGGGACCTCCAATAAATTACATAAATGAACAATTCTTGGATGATACAAATGACCAAAACCTCCTTCTATATATAGGAGTCCATGGGGTCACAATATAATCCTAGCCAACCTAACAATAATAATGTAAGGGCACAATAATAACAATATTAGGGTTACATGGGTATGACAATAAAAATAAGGGGGTTAAAATAACAAAAATAAGGTAATATACTATTAATATAGGGACCTAACATGGCTTTAGAGAATCTGGTCCAAGTTGGCCTCCCTAGATAGAATTTATGATGTCATTGCAACCACTTCCATCACTCTTGGTTCAGGTAAAAAGCTCCCATATGTAGTTTAGTTTCATCATATAAGATATTATTAAGGTGGAAATATTGTTCTATTTGTGCCACCCATACTTCTGGGTTAGAGCTATCAAATTTGTACATGTTCAACTTGGGTGTCCTATGGCTCGAATATTGGTGACCTCCATGGAAATGAATGAGATGGCTGGATTGTCCTTCTACATGTGCATCAAAACTGTGTTCTTCCCTCATGGGTTCACAAGTCTTCCTCAGGGATTCTCATAGTAATGTGAATTTGTCATTAAAGGATGCGTGGAAGTCATTGAATTTTTTCTCCAGGGCGTTGACTTTGTCCGCAACCTTCTCTGCAACCATAACTTGAGACCCAGTACTGTGCATACACTAGCCATGGTCAAATTTTGAGATTACTTAAGAGTAGTATGGTTGGAAAGAGGGAAAGCTTAGGATTCTAGTGATGTGGGTCACTTGAAGTTGTGTCGAGAACAATTTAGGACCACATGAAAATTGGGGGCTTACAGGTGAATGGTAACATTGTGATCAGTTCGTCGTACTGAATCTTATGGGATATGTCTCTTGCAAGCATCCCATGATAGTTATTTTTTTTTACTCCAACAAGATTTTTACTCCCAGCTGATCAATACTACAGTGGCCGAAATCCAAATTGCTTGATACTTCCAAATATCCTGCGAAAATCAGGACTGGACTGTAGTCATAGAAACCCCAAAGTCTTAATACTACAAAATGTTCTACGACAATCTGATCTATACTATAGCAACCAAAACCCTCTCAGTACAATATTCTAATCTACATTGTGAAAACCTTGACTTTCAAATTTTATTTGTACGATGGTGAGAAAACACTTACTGCTAGATCTAATTTGTACAACGATGAGCGAAGCCAAACTGCTGAATTTGATTTGGAAAAAAGTATATGGGGTGATCTTCAGATAGTTGAGGGAACTATGGGCACAAAGGAGTGTCAAGTGCTACAGATCACGATATATGTAGGGGTTTAATAGTAGTACTTGGCCCAATCTTTCAGAGCGCTAACTAAGGAGGATCGACCATACCCATAGTTATACTACCTGACTACCCTATTTTATGTGCGAGTAATCTACCCAAGTGTTGTTCTTAGTGTACTATAGTAGCAAAACAACTAGCGGCTTATCTAGGGTTAGGTTTTAGGTTACCCTAGGGGGGGCTTCTAATATACTCAAGGGTACATGAAATTGCATTCCGTGCATGGTTCTGTCTAATGTGCTACTACTCAAAGGAGTAACCATAGGGGCTACAAGGGAGTCCAACAAGCATGACGACCTCTTGTAATTCCTATTTGCATGCCTCTCCAAATCCACATGTTTTTGTGCTCAATGATAGGTCTTGTGGTATAAAGACGTCCCAACACATCTCTAGCCTAAAAAAAGTTCTTCCAAAATTGGAGGTATAGTTGGCCATGTATAGTTCTATAATATGACTTGTTATGCACTTGACTTCCGAGAATAACATAATTCCAAAAATCCAAAAAAATATTGCCAGAAAAACATAAATATCACATGAATTGAGACAAACTGTAAATATATTTTATTATTTAGAAGTAGAATACAATGTTCACTTTCCTCTTCGAGGGGGAAACCTCTAATAGAGCAGAGCTCAATTATAATAATACTCCATGCTTCTTCCCTTTCTATATAAGACTATTTATAACTTTATGACATCCTAAAACCCTAATTACTAGTGGTCCCTTGTATAACACGAGTTAAACACTTTATTTATTAACTATGGCTCGTTTATAACTAATTATGGTCCCTTTTATATAATGTGGGTCAACCACTTACAAGATTTATTGACACAAATAACTAACTATGAATCTAACGAAGCCCCTTGGGCTTATTACATAAATAAAGGAGTTAGGGTTGGACCCTAATGATGGTGGGAGTAACTCAAAGAAGCAAAAAATTTGGACGACAAGAAGATTCATCGAGGGAATTTAAAAATTATTTCCAAAGGAAGTACCTATATGAACATTAATATGAGAAAAAAGTGTAGGAAATTTTTGATCTTAACTTATGTAACATTGCAATGGAGGAATATGGTTGAAAATTCACTAAGTTGTTGAGGTATGTGGAATTTATTAGAGATGAAAATTTGAAGGTATAGAGGTAAGTGAGTGCATTACCACCATTCTATGGTGATATAATTAATTTTGACGAACCAACGACTTTGGATGAAGCTACGAGGAAGGAAGAGTACCTCTATGAGCACCAAAAAAATAATTCCATCTTTCCAAAAGAATTTGGATGATAGGAAAAGAGGAAAGGTGCAACACATGAAGAAGGGGTTTAAACCCTCATCTTCAAAAATGATTTAGGGGAAAAAAAACACAACCAAAGGGGGCTAATTCGTTAAGCAAGGAACCAAGATTTCAACCCATTAGGTGTTGGGGTTGTGATGGAGAGAACATGTCTAGGGATTTCCAGTACAAAGAAGGAAAAATGAGGAATATACATCACATATAAGGAGTTTATACAATGGAGGGAATGGGTATAATCATGCCCAAAATTTATGTAGCATTGGATAACAGGCAGAATGAGCATCAGACACACATGGTCGAAGTCAATGTTATGTTAAATAATCAACCCACTGCTATTTTAATTGATTATGGATCTATACATAGTTATTTTGATCCTACGTTGGACGAAAAACTTAAAGAAAACCAAGCATGATAGGGATTGGTTAGTTTAGTTAGCTATACGAGATAAAAGAAGAAATGTACCATCAATATTAACGGGCTAGATACAAATGCATATTTAAAAATAATACCATTGGGATCATACAATTGCCTAATTAGCATGGATTAGATCGAAAATCATCATGCAACACTAGGCTCTTACAATAAAACATTTACTTTCCTTGATGAATAAGGGAAACAAAGGAAGGTGCAAGGAATACCAAGGCCAATTTCTATTAGTGAAATATCAACTATGCAACTGAAGAAGAATTTCAAAAAGAGTGACAAATTTATACATCCCACATGGAGGATATGTCTAAGTATCAAGAACTAAGTATAGAAGAACACTCATTACTTTAGGAATTTGAAGATGTGTTTGTTGAAATTATAGGGTTATTGCCTAAAAGAGACATTGAATTCTCTTTAGACTTGGTACTTGAATTTGCACCGGCGTACAAAACACCATACAAGATGAGCACACCATAATTAAAAGAATTAAAAATGTAGCTAGAACATATCTTAAGTAAATGGTACATACAACCAAGTGTGTTATTGTGGGGTACCTTATTATTATTTTTTAAATACAAGGGTGATACATTGATACTATGCATTGAATTTCGTCATCTAAACAAGGTCATATTGAAGAATAAGTACCCATTACCTAAAATAGATGATTTTTTTCACCAACTCAGGGGAGCTAAGATATTTATAAAATTTATCTAAGGTCAGGGTATTTTTAGGTATGGATTCAGGAATATTATATTAGTAAGATATCATTTTAAACTCGATATGGACATTATGAATTCAAAGTGGTGGCATTCAGGTTATCTAAAATACTAGGTGTTTTCATGTGCCCATGAATGGTATCTTCCATAATTATTTAGATAAACTTGTTACCATGATTATGGATGATATCCTCATATATCACAAATTTGAGGAAGAGAATGAAAAAAAATTAAGGATAGTGCTACATGTACTCAGACATCATCAATTATATTCCAAGTTAAGTGCGTGCTCACTTTATCAAAGAAAAAATCATTATTTGGGTCATATTATTTCAGAAGAAGGGATAATAGTAGACCCTTTAAAGATTAAAGAAATTAAAAGTGGCTAGCACTAAAAAATGTGAGAGAGGTAACATATTTCATGGGTTTAGATAGTTATTACAAAAGATTTATCAAAGGGTTATCTAGGATGGCCCATCCCATTAATTCTTTGCAAAGGAGAGGTGCAAAATTTGACTAGTCTCATAAATGTGAAGATACCTTTCAACATTTAAAGAGGTTGTTAACAAGTTCATCTATAACGAAGATACTTGACCCAGATGAAGATTTTATTGTGTGCAAAGACATATGTAAAGAAGGATTTGAAGGAGTTCTTATGAATAATGAGCATGTGATATATTATGAATCCATGAAGATTAAGGAGCATGAAAAGAATTATGCTACTCATGATTTGGAGCTCGAAACCATTATACATGCCTTGAAGATGTGGAGGCATTACCTCATGGGAAGGAGGTTAGAGTTAAGAACTCACCACAGTGGGTTAAAAAATTTGTTTGGATAGAAATATTTAAACCCCAAACAAAACATATGGTTGGAATTTCTGGTTGATTATGATTTTGAAATTGAGCACATAAAGGGTAAGGAAAACAAAGTTTTTTATTCACTTAGCAAAAACAATGTAAACTATCAAATGGTAATCGTACCGAGTAACCATTTTTTTGAGGTAGCAAAAAATCATTCGATCTTGAAAAGTGAAAAGTGTTGATTCAGGATACACCTTTTTTTGGAGCATATTTTTGACACTATAAATTTTCTTATGTATCAAGTATTAACATTTTTTTTCAAATGTTAGTGATTTTCATGCCGATTTTGAAAAGTGATGATGCAACATCAATCCCTTTTTTCATAGGGCTTATTTTTGACACTTTAAATTTTATACTGTATTAAGTGTGGATAATTTTTTTAACTGTTGATGTTTTTCAAGTGGATTTTGAAAAGCATCAACATTTCTTTTAAGGAATTTTTTTTACACTTTAAATTTTCTTATGTCCTAAGTATGCACAATTGTTTTTTAAATGTTGTTTATTTAACCATTTTTCAAGTTGTCTTATTCTTCTTCTTATTTTTCACCTTAAGATGTTTGTTTTTTAAGGGTTTTCCAAACATGCTTTTTTTTTTTTTCTTGCAATTCTTTTCTGTAATGATTTCTTTAATTTTTTTTCCAAATTTTTAAAAAATAATAATAGTAATATTTTGAGGTTATGATTTTTTATATATTTATATATCGTTAATTAATACTTCAATACACATAAAATAATTTTCACTAAAAAATAATAATTTTCAACTCTAGATAAAAAAAAATATACATTTTACATATAAATATAATTAAAAAAACGTATTTCAGGACATTTTCACTAAAAATGACATGTTAAATAGAAAAAATCTATGAAAAAATTGAATAACAAAAGTTGGAAAAAATAAAAATTTTATGAAATTTTTATGAATTTATATCAAAAGATGATGACAATTGAAGTTAGAAAAAAAAACCAATTCAGATAAAATTTTAAGTGAAAATAACATTACAAAAATTAAAAATTAAATAAAAAATACCATTTAAAAAACAAAAAAAAAATGAAAATTATAAATCTACAAAATAATAAAAACATAAAAAACACATTAAAAAAATAAAGTTGAAAAAAAAATACTAAAAAATGGTAAAAAAATAATTAAATAAATGTTAGATCTTAGACTTTTGTGATCCATAATGTGAATGAGATATATTTCATATTAATCACATTTGAAGGATTAGGTCAGCATTTCGAACCAACTAATGTGGTTCATCCGTACGTCAAAGGTGAAAAAAGAAATCGCCTTTGAGTTTTTCACATTTTTTCTGGAGGATGAACCACATTAGTTGGTTCGAAACATCAACCCAATCCTTTAGATGTGATTAATCCGAAAGATATCTCACTTAAGTTAACTAAAGTTATAAAAAAAAAAAACACATTTAAAAAATTAAAAATTAAAAAATAATGTATTAAAATAATTTAAAACTGATAAAAGAATTTAAAAGAATTATATATATATATATATATATATATATATATATATATATATATATATATATATATATATATATATATTCAGAAAAACAAAAATGTAAAAAAAATCATAATCCCTCAACCCGTGGGTGGGGAAATATGATTCTAGGAATTAGATTTCCCTACCCAAGGTCGTGGGGCGACAAGGCTAGGCAAGGGTGGCAGTTTTACGCAACTTCCACCCTCACCCAACCCCACCACCCCAAGACTCTGGGCAGGGAGTTCTTATTCTATGCAACTCCCATCTCTGCCCAATCTCGTCGCCCCACAACCCTGGGAGGGGATGTCCATTCCATGCAACTACCACACCTGCTCAGCCCCACTAACCCATGGTCATGGGTAGGGAAATCCGATTCTTGGAATTGTATTTCCCTACCCAGGGCCGTGGGACCACATTTTATTTTATTTTTTATTTTCAAAATTTAAATTTGTTTTATTTTTAATATTTTTTTAATATTTTTTAAATTTTTATTTAATTATTTTTTATTGTTTATTAATGTTTTTTGTTTTTATATTAATTATTTTGTTTTTAATTTTAAATGTATATATTTTTTTGAATGCTTTTTTTAAATTTGTTTTAAATGTTTTTTTTTTTTTGATTTATTGTTTTTTACTTTATTTTTTATTTTTTAATGTTTTTTTTAAACTTATTTTTTTATTTTTTTTATCATTTGTTATGTTTCTTATTATTGATATTTTTTTAAAATGTTTTTTTATCATTTTTTAGGTTTTTAGTTTTCAATGTTTTTGTTTTTTAAATTTTAATTGTATTTTTTTGTGTTTTGAATTTTTATTTTCAAGGATATATATATATATATATATATATATATATATAATTTTAAATTATACGTTTTATTTATTTTTTTAACATTTTATTTGTTTAAAAATGTTGAAAATTTATCTTGAAAATAAAAGACGTTATTCCAACATTAACATTTTTTGTTTTCAAAGTGTTTTTTGCACAAAAAAGATGGTTTTCATTCACTTTTACTGTGAATTTTAAATAATGTTGAAAATTTACCCCAAAAAAAATGTTATTCAACCATAAACATTTTTTGTTTTTAGAGTGTTTTTTTGCACAAAAAAATGGTTTTTATTGGCTTTTATTGCCACTTTTAAAAAATATTAAAAAGTTACCCCGAAAAAAAAAAGAAAGAAAGAAAGAAAGAAAGAAAGAATGTTATTCTAGTATCAACACTTTTCATTTTCAGGTTGGTTTTCATGTTTTCCTGGGGTTTTTTTGGATAGAGTTCTCATTTTGAGTTTACATTGTTGAAAAGGGTGCATGCAATGCATGCTACAACCATAAGCACATGTAAATATGATTTAAATATTAGAATTTTAGAGTTAGGAAATTCAAATCAATGATACATGGAAATAAAAATCAACCTACAACAAGATAAAGTGCAACCAAAGTACAAGGATTATGAAATAGAAGAAAATGGATTCCTATTGTATAAGGGAAATATTTATTTGTTGAATTCTCAAGGGTTGGAAAATTTAACGTTGAGTGAAATGCATAGAGTGCATTATGTTGGGAACCCAATGTATCAAAATACAATCTTAGCAGTCAAGAAACAGTAATTTTGGCCAGGAACGAAGAAATAAATGGCTGATTATACAACTAGGTGCTTGGAGTGCCAAGAGGTTAAAACTAAGCATAGGCACCTAGTGGGGTTGCTACTACCATTACCCATTCCTAAGTGGAAATGGGAAATCGTTTCCATTGATTCCATTACAAACCTGCCTAGAATTGTCAAGCAAAATGATTACATCATAGTGGTGGTGGATAGACTCACCAAGGCTTCCCACTTCATTCCAATGGAGTCAACACACAAGGCAACAAATGTTGTTGATATTTACATGAAGGACATTTCCAAGCTACATGGTGAGCCTAAGGAAATTATTTCAGAAATAGATCCCAAGTTTACATCCAATTTTTGGACAATATTATTTAAGGGATTTGGATCTGATTTAAATTTTAGTACGTCCTACCATCCATAATCAAATGGTCAAATAGAAAGAGTTAACCAGGTTATTGAAGACATATTGAGGATGTGTGTGATGGAAAAACCATCAAAATGGGAATAGTATTTGTTCTTCATGGAGCTTGCTTATAATAGTGGGTACCAAGAATATTTGAAGATGAGACCATTTGAAACGTTGTATGGTAGGAAATGCAACACACCACAAAGTTGGGACAATCCAGTGGATCAAGCCATTGTTGATTCACAATTTCTCGAGGAAATGGAAGAACAAGTAACAAATATTAAATAGAATTTGAAGGTTTCCCAAGATAGATAGAAAATTTATGCATATAAGAACATGCCAAATGTGGAATTTAAAATTGGCAACCATGCCCTCCCAATATTGAAGGCAAGGAAAATTTCCTTGAGGTTGGGTAGTTGTGTAAATTTCGTATCTAGATATTTTGGACCATATGAAACCTAGGAGAGGACTGGCCCGAATGCATATAGGATTTTGTTGCCAACATACATGCACATTCATAATGCTTTTCATGTTTCATTGCTTACTTATGTTCCTAATTCTTACCATGTGATTGATTGGAACATTATTCAAGTGGATCTCAAGGGAGACTTTCAGGTCCAACCACTGTGGATTTTGGATAAGAAAGTCCAGGTGCTCCATAATTGATGCATGACATTGGTAAAGGTTCAGTGGACCCATTCTAGTATTGAAGATGGTACATGGGAGCATGAGGATTTAATGAGGGAATAATAGCCTCAACTTTTTGGATAAACTCATCATACATATGTGTACAAATTCTATTGAGGACAATGCATAAATAAGGGGGAGGGGAATGTAACACCTTTCCTTCAACATTGGAATGTAAATAGCATGAATATGCAGAACTAGGTAGGTGAGCTGAGGACATATTTTGAGGGTTGTTGTGCCTACCTACATGAGTATTATATGGTTTTCCCATGTGCAATAATGTTATGTGTTTTGGGACTAGTATGCCCATGTGAACACATTTTATATTTATTTTTGTTTTGAGGCTAGAAGGCTTAGACATATAATTATGATACACATGCATGTTAATAAAATATAATGGCTACAAATAAAAAATACGTAAAGAGTATGGAGGTCAAGACTCCAAGGATAATAAAATGGGATCATATAATTTAATAATCACTAATAAAAGGGATCCCATGTATATAACCAAGTTTCATTACGTGGTTTTTGGAAATCCAAGTTGTAGAAACAGGGAATACATAAACATATTGGCACTGTGAGGGGGAATTATTTCAGATCATCCATTCTGGTAGGAAACAAGGAAAGTTTGTAGAAAAACATTGAATGAGAGTGTGTGAGGGTCCCCATGGAAGATCCATAAGGGTAGTGGAACTACTGGAAGTCGAAGGACTATGGAACATTATTTTATGGCTAAGAAAGGCACCCTAAAAGTTGGTGGAATAGACTGAAGGACTGAAAATGCATAGAAATGAGTGCATCACTTAGGTGTAGAATAATTGGGAATGTGATCTTGTTGGTTGGAGGCTTCCAAGTTTAGTACCTTGGCTAATTGAGGGCTTGAAAGGGTACCTCAAATAAATGTGAGAGAAATGGAACTTTGGAAGTCACAAGACTATGGAACATCCTTGAATGACCAAGATAGATGTTGGTGGGTGATGTGAGCCTACTAATTGGAGGATGTTGGGTTCAATTCCTTGGCCAGTTCATGGTAATGAGAATGTACTAGGATTTGGTAAAGTTGATGCCCCATGGAGTCAAAGACCTAGTTCAGGGGTGACCTACTATTGAATGAAAAATAACAACATGGTCTATGGTTGCGTGGAACATAGAAGGTTTTAAAATAGTTGGGAAACATTAAATGATAAGTATTTGTCTTATATGTTTATTTTTGATACAATATTTATATGTTTTAGTGATTTTTATTTACATGATAATCATGCAGAACATGTGTGTGTATAAGTAATGCATTTAATTATGCATTTATATATGCATATCCAAGTGGGGAATTTCCCAAAAAGAGGGAAAATTGTCAAATTACAGGTTACTAAAGATATCATAGATGTAATTAACCTTAGAAAAGTGCAGAATAGGCCAATAGTGGGATGCAGGAAATTACATTTTGCAAATGATCCATCCTCACTATCCATTGATTCCCTTATGATCTACCTTCTAGTGGTTAGAATGATCTTGAAGGAACCTGCTCTGATACCAATTGTTGGATTAAAAATTATACTAAGATATTGGGGGATTAATCAATATAATGTTTTTTACACTGTTTAAAACATTCATTCACAAAATAATACCCTAGTAAAATAAGAGCATATAAAATATGATATACATGGAAATCCATTCGGGAGAAAACCCACAAAACTTATTTTTATTATTTGATTGAAGCAAGCCATTACAAGGAACAAAATTACCAAAGACACTAATCCCATTATCTTTGTAAGAACCAACTTATAGGAGACACTAATCCCCTCATATTTGCAAGCAACAATTTTCTAGAGACACCAATTGCCTCAGATTTGCAAGCACCAACTTGTAGGAGACACAAATATCCTTTGATTTTCAAGCACCAACTTATAGTAGACACAAATCCCCTTTTGGTTTTATAATCCAATGTATTTTACCTTATAGATTTCTATTTCATTGTATTTTAAGACTCGATCCATAATGACTTTCTTTAGTTCTTGGACATATCTCCCTCCTTTCTTTTTATCCACAACAATACATCACTCTCCCTGGTTCTCCTGTAGTTATTTAACATACTGAATAGGGATGCACTCTTCTCGGCACACTCATCATTGAATCAGATCTCAAACATTTATCTTCTACTTATGATTTTTTCATGTATGTGCTTACTCAGATCTGTTAATACACTCTCTCTGCGCTCTCTGTCCCTTCTATTACTAGATCAATTCTCTAAGAATTATACTCTGTTCTCACACAATTTTCACACTCACTTCATGTATGTGTTCTCCACATGTTCACGATCTCCTTACGCATTATCTCCCCTAACTCACGCTCTCCTTCAACTTTTTGTTTCTATTTATATTTTAGCACATGCTCTTGATTCTAATTTTGGATATTTCTTAGCACCTTTTCCTACCTAGGTTATTTAATATTTAATAATTTTCCTTTCTTGCGATCATGGGTTGTGACCATTACCTAAACACAATGGACATCAGGTTATTACACTTCAATTCTTTCAAAACACATTAATTAGTCAATGGACTGATAACTCTCATGGATGGACTCAATGCTCCCCATGACAATACAATGTTACCAATAGCTTTAACACACCAGGAATCAATAGACTAGTTCTACTCCTTAATTTTCAAACATGATAAGCCTATGTACCAAGGTTGAAGTCTTAAGAACCAAATCTCTTAAGAATTATCAGTTAGCACCTTGGACTGGGGGTTGTGATCTAGATTTGGAATTGTGGTCTTATACTATTAATGATCCTAGCCATATGTAAATTATGGATAATTTATGGTTACTTCATGACATCAAATCTTGAATTGATCTATTCGTAGTCCATTTTGACACTCTAGTGATCTAATGACCTGATGTCCCGATATGGGACCCACTTGGTATAACCTTTTTCTTGTCGGATTGGTTGGATTGGTCCATTAGTTTTTCCATTTCAACACTATGGTGTTTTGATAGCCAACGGTGGGATCCATAATGTCCACAACATGTACCACATCACATGCCATTGTGCTTGCCACATCATCAATTATAGCCAATTTGGACTTGTTACATGTCCAAATGATGACATGTGGCTGCAACATGTTACCTACCAAATGTTCACTTAGCTTGTTGAACATTCTAAATGTCCACATCGTGCGTTGATGTCAATTTTTTTGTCACCTGGCATCCACATCATCACTGCCACCTAACTTTCCACATCAAAAAGGGATATCAGATATTAGGAAATTAGACAGTGTTTGTGATTTTGAGTAATTATTATACTTCTGAAGTTTGATAGGCTCTTAACACTTGGGAGCTAACATGTTGGCTCTCTTGGACTATAAGTGATGAGCGAGGGATAACCTTCTCAACCTTCTTTTCTTGCTTGACCTTCTTGGCCTTCTCAACTTGATATTTTTTCTTCCTTCTCGACCTTCTTAGCTTGATTTTCTTGCTTCATTCCTATCGTTCTCAACTTGATTTTCTTGTTTCCTTCTTGACCTTCTCTACTTGATCTACTTACTTCCTTATCGCACTTGAAATAGTTTAGCTAGCTTTTCCCTTTGACCTTGACATCAATGCCAACACTATCAACACCAAGGACTAGATTAAAAAACATAGAAGACGTTATACAAAGATATAATTATAATTAAACAAAAAAGGTGAAGTCACTTCCATGCTTTAGTAAAATGGTTTAGAATAATCTATTTTATAAGCGCCATGGAAGCTTATGGAAATATCTAGAAGAGAAATCTTACAACACAATAAATAAGGATGCTATGTAAGTTTTCAGGTTCCAAATATTCTTTATTAGGAATCTAACACTCACCAATAAGTGAAAAGTATTGAGGAAATAAAGAAAAAATGAAGAATCATTCCCAACAATGAGGCCTGATTAGGTACCCATGTACAAGCTCTCATAAATAGAGAAATGGAGAACAACCCATATGAAAAGACAACTTCTCCCCAAAAAAAGAGAGTACATCAGAAAATAAAGAAATAAGGGTGGGTATGAAGGAATCAAGACTCAAGATGACCCCCAAGGACTAGGGAAAATTTTGGGGCTAAATTTCATAGATGGGCTAATTTTCCATGTTTTTTTTTCCAAAAAATATATTCACCAATTTCCTTTTTCTCTAAAATTGATTTGCCCAAATTTTATAAAATAAAATCATTTAACCTTAAAATTCACAAAAAATTTATAGAGACTATAAATAATAAGTGTTTATTTTAACAGATTAAAAAAATATCATCAAACATTTTATAATTTTCATATTAGGAACTAGTAATATTCATAGATGTTTTTATACTTTTAAGATAAATTTCCATCCTTAAAATTTTCCTTTCCAAGGACAACTTTCTTCACTCCAAGCATTAGTTGTGACTAGAGAAACTTTGGTGATGCCAAGGACTTTGTGAAAATATTTGCAACTTAAAATTCATATGTAACATATTTTAGGCTCAAAACACCATATTCTATAAGTTAGTGAATGAAGTACATATGGATCTCAATATGTTTGATCCTTTGATGCTCCAAAAAAATTATAGAAATATGTATTTTACTCTGATTATTACGCCATAAAATAGTAGGTTGATAATGATGACTTCCAAAATCAATAAATAACTATCATAGTAAAAAATATTCTTGACATGTGAGAACTACAACTTGATACTTAGCTTCTGCGATAGATAATGCAATTGTTAATTATTTCTTGTAGGACCAAACAATAGGATAAAAAAAAATATAGAAAAAAAAAAAAACAAAGGTGGAATTTCAATCATCAAAGTATTCAACCCAATCAGAATATTTGAAACCCACAAGCTCAAGAGAACCAACAATATATTAAATTCTAAAATTTGAAGTCCCCTGAATATATCTCATAATACACTTCACTATTTTTTAGTGACTCTAATGAGGATCCTAGGTGAGAGTCAAACAGAGTAGAATTCCAACCTATTGTCAATACAATGTGGGATCCGCTTGTGGTGAGGTGAAACTAGTTGTAATAGTAACACAACTAAAAAGGAGTAGGTGCAGGCTTAAAAGAACCATGCCAAAGCACCGGGGAAAATAAAGGGAATATTTTTTATTTAAGATGTCAATCACTTCTAAAGATTGTTGAACCTACAATTGAAGAAAGTAATGTAGTAGAATAAGGTTAGTCATCACAAATTGTCCCATCAAGACTTCCTTATCACTTTGAATCATATATGAAGAACTCCCCATGAGGATCAAATCATCCATGTACAAAACTATGATTAATAGATGAGATATTTGCCTCTGAGTGTAAATTATAGGATTAGAATGACAATGGTTGAACCTTGAAGTAGGTAGAAAAAAATATATCTTCTCATACCAAGCTATAGGAGCTAGTTTCATACCATACAAGGAATTTCAAACCCTGCAAACTAGTGAAGGATCTTGCACAAAACCAAAAGGTTGCTCCATGTAAACCTCCATGCAAAAAGGAATTTGTTACCTCCATAAGGTAAATTGACCAGCCTTGGGAGACATCTATAGAAAGCACGAGAAATATATAATCAATATTGGAAATAGGAAAAAAGGTCTTGGAATAATCAATCCCTTCAACTTGTGAAAATTCCTTGGCGATAATACGTTCCTTATGTTTTCCAATAGATCCATGTGGAACATTTCGTTCTATACACCCACTTGCAATGGATAATATTACATCCATTGGGAAGAGTACCAAGATCCCAACTATGATTCTTCATCAAAGAAGAATACCCTTTTGTCATGGAAACTTCCCATTCAAGTATTCCAACAACATAAAAAAACTATTGCATATCTTCTAAAATGGCATGAATCAAAAGAGATATTCCTCCTGGCTCTGATTGATTTGAGGCAATATAACTAAAAAAAAATTGATTCATAACCATATCGATCATGTTGCTTTTTCTTACGAAGGCTCCTCCTCAATGTTTAGTCTTCATTAAGATTTTCTTGATTTGACTATTTAGGTTCTGATGGTGTTGTTGGCAGATGGTGTTTTTCCCGAGGACATTCATAAAAAATTGCTTCATCTTCTAAATCTACAAAATCATCACCATGATTAGAATCATTATCAATAGCAAAAGTTGAGGAAGAAGGAGAAGATGATCATGGATTATGGTTCTCATCAAAATGGACATCTCTTGAGAACACAACTTCTTTAGAGGTAGGATCAAAGACCCTATAGGCCTTCATTTCCCCACAAAAGCCAACAAATATTAGTTATTGAAATTTTCCATGGTTTTCACTTTTGATCAGAAATTAATGCCCAAGAAGGACTTCCAGATACCCTAAAAGAAGAGGCATTAGTCTTCTAATGTGTCAAATCCTTCACTGGAGTCATATGTTGAACTTCCTTATGAGGCATCATGTTTTGAATATAATTGGAACAATTAAATACTTCAGCCCAAAAGGAAGGCACCATGTTATTGGATTGAATCATGCAATTTTCCATCTCCTTGAGTATTTGGTTCTTCCTTTTAGCAACGCGATTTTGTTGAGGGGTGTATGGAACAAAGTGATAATGAAGAATGCCTTGTTCTCTATGAAAATACTGAAAGGCCTTGTTGACATATTCTCCTCCATGATCAATGCATAGCTTCTTAATGGAGCATTTTGATTAATATTCAAAAAAATATTTAATGTCTTCAATGTTGCAAAGAATTAACTATTATACTTGAGGAAGCGACCAAGAGTGCCATGGGAAATCATCAATAAAGGTTAGTGCATACTTGGCCCCTATAAAAGAAAGAGTTATAAATGACATTAAATGATTATGCAACAACTCAACAGGTGCAAATTCCCTTCATAAAATGGATCTTGGTGTTGTTTTCTAAGAGTGTAATCTGCAGGCATCCCATCAGAACTAGAAACTCTTGGAAGGAAAAAAACCAAAGTTTAAGTGATTATCTGCTACAAATATCTATAATTTAGATGGCCAAATATTTCATGTCAAGGCCTAGTCAAAGAATTAGCATGATCTATGAAATAAGAATTTGATGAAGAATGAAAACTGAAAAACATATATAATCTATGGGCATGATAAACCTTACCACTAGCAACACCAACTGTTGGATATGTAGTTATCGAATAACTACTTGATTGAGAGAAAATTCAATTATTTTCTCTTCACTATAATGAAAAATATGATAGATTGATAGTAAATTTATTGATGCAGTATATTTATGCCGAGCTTGAGAGGTGAATGTTATAGGTAAATTTGGGCATTATCCCCCATGACTTGGTAAAACTGGACATCATCCCCAGGACCAATTAAATAGGGTCTATCCTCCCCTTACATTTCAGTTGCTATATGACCTAAGAGAAGAACAAATGCTTCATGGATTCTATTGTGATATTTCCAAGGTTGAAGTATATGTTATATCAATTATGAACTCACCAACACTACCTTTAAATGGAATAAATGCGTTGCATATGTAGTAGCCTCCATTCATGGGTGCATTTAAATGCAGTTCCTGACATTCGAGAGTGAGTTGGTCAATTGGGAGCTAAATTCTCATTGTTCCGAAATATCCACATGGCCACTGCCTTCTAGAAGAGTCCATATGTGTCAAAATTCAAATCCAAGTGTCCATCTAACACCTCTGAACTTGGAAACATGTATTTCCTATTATTAGAAAGTTATTCATTGAGAAAATACCATCAATTTCCGACTATAAATTGAGCACAGATCCTAGTGCTAGGAAAGGAATAATTTTGGTAAATAAATGTTGTTGGATTCTTATTTGAGAGAGTGAAAGTACTGATATGTTGCCGGTGTGATGTTGGATCTAATGAGGCTGGGATAAAGCTGGAGCCGGTGGAATCAAATCGATCGTTTGGTTGTAACCTCCCCCTTCTACTCTTTAATAAAGATTGATGTTCATTTTCCCACATATGTATCTGTTTATGTTTCTATTTCTCATGTAATTTATTCTTGAATTATGTATGTGTTTCACATCTAATCGATTTGAGTGATTAAGATAAGTAGGAATCTGTATATTGCAATTTTTTTGTTGTTTTCTATTTATGCTTGCGGGAATCAATCTGGTGACCTGAGTTGGATTGAAGGCAACATAAAAAGCAACGGAAGGAGAAGGAGAAGCACTTGGATTTCAAGTAGGTTCTTCTATCATTATGCATGTCTATTTATTTTAGAGAAAGTGATAGCAAAGTCTTTCATTTGCTGTTCTAATTGCCTAGCACCACACTTAGGGAATTTGATTTATCCATACATCATAATTCTGCATAAAGAATTGGTGACCCCACTCGTGAGTTTCCTATCATTCCTGGTGTTTTTGCCTCTGCTAATCCTCATCAGTAGAATCTACTTTAAGTTATTAGACTTTTGAATGAAAAAATTTCATTAGAAGTGTGTTCTGTAGCTTGAATTTTCAATCACTGCTGCGCCCAATGCACTGTTGGTCAAGAAAGAGTGCACTACAGTGCACTGTCTCCCACTCAGGGGTGCACTGCAACGCACTGTCTCCCCTTAAAGACTGTGTTGCCCCCTTAGCCAACCAGATTCCATTCAAATTTTTCATTGCTATCATTCTCAGCCATTTTTTTGTTGTATTCTCAGCTATCTGATACCTCTTAGAGACCAGTAAACTTATCTGATTCTTCCTCCTTTGAAAAGTAAATTTGTTCAATGTCTCTTTATTGTTTTTCTTTATCATTGGAAAATAAAATTCAAAGTATTTTATTTCTACATTAGATCCATTTTTTTTGTAAAGGAAATTTTCATTAGATTCTTTGTTTCCTGTAGGAAAAATTGTAGTTCTATTCTTCATTTTTCCTAAAAGAGAAATTTTTGTTAAATTCCTCATTTCTCAAAGAAGAAAAAATTTGTTTTTTGTTGATTTGATGCATATAGTTTCCTTTCTTTCATTCACATTAAGGGAGATGAAAAGAAAAACATGCATGTGCATATAGCGAATTGTGTGTGTTGCATAGGAACAAGTTAGGAAAGCTTCATTTTAGTTTGTGCTCTTTGTTGTTTGCTCCAAAAATGATTGCTATTTCCCTTAGTAGCTAGGATTTTCATTGAAAAAGATAAAATTGAAAAGTTTGCTTATCATTTTATTTTTCATTTTTACGAATTTCCATCACATCACGTGGTGAACCTCAAAGAAAAAATTTCTAAACAAGATCAACTTAAAATTTACATCAGTTTACCTAAAAAAAAATTGGAACCATAACGATAACATTTATAAGGTCTAGGCTAGAGACGTGTTCCAGCATTGTTAAACATAGCAGTTCTCATTAACTTGTATACGATACATTCTGAATGTTATACCTCACTCCATGTACGTAAGTATATTGGAGCTTGTCCACGTACCTTCAGGTATATCAGGTGGTGTTCTAGTACGAAAAGTATAAGGGGGTGCTCTCATTGTGTGGTTTCGCATTAGACAACGCTAATACCGACTTGGGCCTCCATGTGCCTCCGGGTATATTTGGGAGGACAAATTTAGGTTGCTATCCATCCATAGTGAACCGAGTCGGCCACCTTGTAACTTGTGATACACCAAACACAAAATTCAGGGAGATTTCCTGCCCATACTTATTGGTTCGCCATGAGGTATTCTGCTGTTCACAATTACTTGGTAATTTTTTTTCCTAGAATTACCCTTTTATTTTATTTATGGTAATAAAATAAATCATTCATCATGGAAGAAGAACACCCCTTTCCCCGTCTTTCATGTAGAATAGCACTGAAACCACCTTTACTACCAGAAGCCATTTCTGGTCGGCGAAGATGACATCACTCTATCGAAACTAGTACTATCAGTACCTATAGTGTGACATCATCCTCACATATACGAGAGTCAACACAAGTTATTTCTACAAATCCTGGTTCATCTACTGTTGTCGAGACAGAGTACTCACAGCTACCTGTTGTCACGATCCATCCAATTAGTGAGACCATACCTCTCGAACCTGGCATTGCTCAACTGGAAGTTGATCTGGATACTGTCATTTTTTTTCCATAACATCTCCATCCCGAATTCGAACGACCGGAAGTTGTTCCTATATCGCTCGCCCCACAATCTATTGTAGCCATTGAGTCTCCCATATTACGTAGTCAACCTCCTGAAATATACTTTGGGCCTGACTATGAAATCCTTCTACCTGGTTTAATTTTGATTGAAGAAATACCACAAGAAGAAACACCTTTAACTCCAACTCATTTTGGGGCGGAGATTTACTTGTACGAGTATTTTCCTCAATCACCTGCCTCTACTTTTGTTTATCCTGTGTCTATTAGAGTTCCCGTAGATCCAATAGGGTATACATTTGGTCAAATAACCATGCCTGAGCCAACATATTCAGTTGGACCATCTATTCTAGTTGTGACAACACCTGCTCTTGCTACCCCGTTGATGTTCACAACTTCACTAGAGTCACATTTATATGGTGGCCCTTCCATCTCACGTCCTTATCAATATTTATCTGGAACCTTCTCCGGTGCATCCTTAAACCCATGGAATTCACTAATGTCATCATCTGGTATTCTAACTAGTAAATATATAGTGAGTACTGAATGGCTTGATCCTTTATATACATCATCAGGGAAATATCAAGTTGGTCCATCTGGATATATTCCAACCAATACAATTTTAACTGGACTCCCTGCATTTGGAGAACAATATTTTCCATATTATTATACTCCTCATGCTGGGGGCAACCTATGGTCACCCATTTTGACATTAATCCATCATTATTTGGTCACCCTAATGTCAGAATGAATGTTTTTCAGTGGTATCCCACTCTACCTATCCAACCAAAAATGGTGTACACTCATATCAACTGGTTCAACCTATTGTACCCACGTCAAATCCACTTTTTAATACATCCTTACCCCTATTATAGGCTCAAACTGTTGTACCTAAACCATCTCAGGCGGGTCCTTCAACCCAATACCCTCAAGTATTGGACACTCAGACTCCAACTGCTTCGGTTGGTTGACAACAACCATCTGTATCGAGAATCATTTATTCACAAGCTAGATTACCATATTATGGAATGTCACAGCCACAACCATGTTATACCTATCTAAAACCAAATCCAAGCTATCATAGTTTGGGTTATAATATTGGTGGACAGACCCCTTGGTAACCACAAGTGAAAATGCCACAACCTTCATTTCAACAAGTAGCATACCCAAGGTTTTATCAACATAATCCTCAAGTGTTTTCTTTTCAAAACAACCCCTATATGGGTTACCAAAAACAGATTCCTTATGTTGGTGCTTAAATTCCTATTTCCCAAGCAATTCCATCATACCCTATCTATGCTCAACCTGACTTAAATCAACAGTTTCCCTTTGTTGCAAATTTAGATTTACCAAATTTAAACAGGCTCACTAATGATCCAATCAATTATACTCCTTGGTGGCCGGTGATACCTCATAGATTACCCTCGGATATTCCTAACTCAATGGAAACCCTGGGGAAGACCCATCAACACATGTCATGACTTATCATCTGTGGTGTTCATCTAAATCCATAAATGATGGCTCCGTTCAACTATGTCTTTTCCAGCGTACGCTCACTGGTCCGACCACGAAATGGTACATTGAGTTACCAAGAGCTTCATTTGATAATTTCACTTCCCTAGCTACTGTATTTTTGACCCACTTCCAGTTACCCATATGATATGAAACTGGAATGGAGCTCTTCACTAATTTTAAACAGAATAATGCTACTCACATTTCTGATCACATTCATGAGTGGCATCGGCTTCGTAGAATGGTTAAGACATTTGTTCATGATCAACTCCATGCTGAGTGGTTCATTAAGTCCCTGTTACCATCTATAAATGAGGATGTGGATAATGGTGGCATCATCACTGAAGAGAAGGTCATTTCTCGTGCCCAGTATCTAGAATTGATTTACACTCAGTCTGGCATGCTCTACGAGAAAATTCCCAACACACCAAGATCTAATTTTATTGTTCCTCCTCCATCTAAGGACTCTCATGCAAGAGATGGTATGATTAGTACTGCAAGCACACATCAATCTACTACATCTGATCCTGCACCTTGTTTTGAAATCCATGCCATGTCATCTAACAAGGGGAAAAGTGACAAGCAACCCAGAAGTAAGAAAAAGGGGAAATCAAAGAAAAAACAAACTTCTACCTCGCAGGAAAGATCATCTGATCAATCGACTGGAAATCGGAAACCTCATTACACTTGCATAATTTGTAATGAGGAACATTTTTTTCGTGACTATACTCACCGCGCCGAAGTCTCAAAATTGGTTAATACCTCACATGCAACTGCAGTGTTGACAGATCCGTTTCCGAATCCGGACACAAATTTGGTTGCTACGGATCCAAATTCTAGTTCCCGAGTGCTTATGATGTCTGTCATGAAGCCATCAACTGATCTTTTGGTGTCAACGCATAATAAATATTATGGTAGTCAGTCTCCTGATCAACCTACTACCTTGACCATGAATCAGTCTATGAAATTGATACCACCAACTGCTATTCCTGAATTGACAATCAAGCCACTGAAGGGAGCCGTTCATAAATAAAAATTTAATCCTCGAGCCTGAGCGACTCAAAATTATAATATAGTTGAAGATTTGGCTCAACCCCCTTCAGCTATGTCAACACTTGAGGTGCTTCATAATTGTCCCTATCGGAAGCAGGCTTTGTTGTCGGCAATTGGTGGAATTGATCCGATAGATTCTAATCTCCTAGTCTTTATTCATACGGGCTATGTGTTGCAATTACTGGTAGAATTGGCATTCTCCGTCCAAGTAAATGTTCTCAACCACCTTTTTCATCGTACTATTATTGATGAGGGAGCATCTATGTGCATTATGTCTCTAAAATTATAGAAGTCACTTGGCTCGCTGTGCCTATCTCAATTGCCTACGACGTTGAAATATTTCGATGGACGTACATATAAGCCTTGCGGTATTATCAGTAACCTGCATATTGAACAAGGGGGGAAAATAGTGAATGTTGAAGTTGAGGTAGTTGATGGATCCATTGACTACAACATTTTACACGGAAGGCCACAAGTATATGCTATGACTGCGATCATTTCTAGATATTTTAGAATGATCGCCTTTCCACATAAAGGTGTCATCAAAGTCATCAATCAACTATCCTTATTTGCCTCCAGTTCCCAGGTAAATGGAAGCGTTCTGGTAGTTCACACACCCCAAATCGCACTTCAAAACATTGATGTGGGACTCTTAAAGGATTCCACCCTCATGGGAACCTTTGCATTACCACCACCTGCGATGTCGACAGAAATTGCAAGCATAAAGACCTGCTACATGATATCTTCCACTCCATCTGGCTTAAGGGATATTACGGGTGACTCTAAAGTTGTTACGTTGGATGATTTTTTGCTGCCTAGCCCAATTGAGTTGGCATAACAATCAATCTATATGGCTTGGGTGGCACATCTGAAACCATTTTCGCTGGTCATTTGGGTTGATCGCTCATTATAGTTTGGTACTCCATCTAATCATTTTTCCTTGACTTTCTTGATAGATGAGAATATTATGGAATCCATGATAGAAGGAGAACCATCGGAAGATCATCATCATCGCTCCCATCTTCAGGATTATGAAGAAGATAATCTTAGTGAACTATACCACCCATCGATCAAAACATTATTTTCGAATTATTTTCCTATTAATGCAATCGAATCCAAGCGAAATTTATCAAATATTGAAGAAACCATTTCTATTGATATTTCGACCAAACCCGACATTGTAGAAAACATTCATGTAGACGTGTCTTGTTCTCCATCAGAACTCGAAACATATCGCTCTCTCTTTCATGAATTTCGTGATGTATTTGCTTGGTCTTACGAGGAAATGTCAGGAATAGATACTAGTATCATTGAACACACTATTAATATGTACCCTAATGTCAAAAAAGTACGTCAATGCCTTCGTCATTTTAATCTGAAGAAGGTCGCTGCCATTAAAGTAGAAGTTGAAATTTGTTTGCGTGCTTGTTTTTATTTACCCTGTTCCGATAACTGAGTGGGTTTCCAACATTTTTCCTGTTATGAAAAAACAAGGAACCATCAGAGTATGTGTTGATTATCAGGATGTCTATCTTTCTTGTCCAAAAGACAACTATCCTACTCCCTTTATCGACCAGATTATTGATGATTGTGTTGGATGCGAAATATTTTTGTTCATGGATGGATTTTTTGGCTATAATAAAATCAATATCCACCCAGAGGACCAATATAAGACAACATTCATCTGTCCTTGGGGCACATTCGCTTATCAGAAACTCCCGTTTGGTTTAAAGAATTCTAGCGCAACTTTTCAGAGAGTAATGGATTAATATTTCAATGACATCAAGCACATTGTTCAAGCCTATCTAGATGATTTACCCACGCATTCATGAAACCAGACTGATCACCCAATGCATTGGAGAGCTATCTTTTTACGCTATCGACACTACAAAATATTCCTCAATCCACATAAATATGTGCTTTTTGTTGGTTTTGGTCATTTGATAGGATTCATCGTCTCAAAAGAAGGAATTCAAATAGATCCACTGAAGGTCCAGGCCATTCTTGATTTGTCTGCGCCATAAAATTTTCTTCAGTTACAGAAACTTCAGGGAAAGGCTAACTTCCTAAGGAGGTTCATACCCAACTACACTGAAATGGCTAAAGGATTTACTCGGCTCTTAAAAAATGGGATTCCCTTCCATTGGGATCAGGTTTCACAAGCTTCTTTTGATGCTGTCAAGGATACTCTTTTTTGGGTGTCATTAATGTATCCCCCAAATTATCAGAGTGATTATTTCTTATATATCATCGTGGCTGATATGACCATTGCTATGGTATTGGTCCAAGTTTTAAATTGGATAGAACATCCGATATATTATTTGAATCGTAATCTCAATGATATGGAAGTGAAGTATTCATACGTAGAAAAGCTTTCCTTGGTGGCTATTCAAGCTATCCAAATATTTAGTCACTATATCTTGTTCCAGAAGACCATTGTAATTTTAGATTGCAACCCCATGACTTACATCTTATCGCGTAACTTGCTAGGGGGAAAGTATTTAAAATGGATTTTGATTTGGAATTCATCATATCCAAGTCAAACATTTCTTTAGTTTTGGCTAAGCTTCTTTGTGACCTTCCCTCTGATAGCACTGCTACTACATCAGAACCATCTATTCTTGATGAGTCTATGTTTCTGATTGGATCATCTAATCCTTGGTATGGGGATTTTATCATTTATCTCTAGACCCAGACTTTTCAGCCTGATGCCTCTTGCTTTGACCAGCGACGTATTCTATACCAAGCCAAAGATTATCTGATCGTCGACGATACACTTTATCGTCATGGTGTCGATACAATTTTACTAAGGTGCGTCACTCATGAGGAGGCCGAAAAGGTTTTAAATGATTGTCATGATGGGCTTGTGGTGGACACTTGTCTGGATACGCTATCACGTAGAATATAATTCGCACTGATTACTTTTTTCCTACCATATTTCACAATTTCATCCTCACGGTCAGAAGTTGTCATGCGTGCCAGATATTTGATCATAAAATCTAGAAACCGCCAGCGCCAATGCATCCTGTTGTCTTTGTGGGACCATTTTCAAAATGGGGCATGGAATTCATGACCTGTAACCCTCATTAGTTTGGGGGGCATGGTTATATTATTGTCACAGTAGACTAATTTACCAAGTGGGCCGAAGCGATGCCTACATTCAACAACACAGGACAAACAACTGCATTATTTTTCTTTAATCATGTCATTTCATGGTTTGGGGTCCCACAAGCTATAGTCACAGATCATGGTTCACATTTTCACAATCATATGATGAATGAGTTGACTGCCAAATTAGGATTGTCCCATGATAGTTCTACTCCTTATTATCCACAATCAAATGGACAAGTTGAGGCTATTAACAAGATTCTTAAACAAATGCTTCAATGAATGATAGGATTTCATAAAATAAATTTGCATTTAATCTTGTACTCGGCTTTGTGGGTGTACCTAACCTCGGTGAGAAACACAACCAGATTTACCCCCTTTCAATTGGTGTATGGTCTGGAAGCTATCTTGCCAATCCAATGTGAAATATCATCGTTAAAAATCACAATCGACTTGTTACCTGACACCTCTATTGAAAAAGCATGTCTTTTTAACCTCATACATCTTGATGAAACACATCATGAAGCCCAATTGGCCAACGAAGCACATAAGAGACGTATAAAGGAGTAATACGACAAGCATGTCTAGCCTCACATTTTCTCAAAGGGTGACCTGGTCCTTCTTTATTATCAGGAAGATGATGTAATAGGTATAGGGAAATTTGAGCCATTATTGCATGGCCGCTATATTTTCAACATAGCTATTTCTAAGGGTGCCTACGAGTTGGTAGATTACGATGGAATTCCTTTGGCGTAGCCCCAGAATGGGTTGTATCTCAAACTTTACTATGCTTAAACATGAGCGTAGTAAACTGTTGTATTATATTGTATATATGATGTTAATTTGCATTTGCTGTCTTAGTTTATTTTTCTAGATTTTACCTGAAGTTAGTAATCCATGTTACATTTCATCATAGATTTCTGAATCTTTGGAACCATTCATTGGGTATGTTGATGGTGCTAGTCTTAGTATGCATAATTTATCCTCTACATCATGGGCGATTTTTTCTCCGAACGACGAGTTAGTGAGTTTTCAAGGGATTTGGATCGGTCGATCTACAAACAATATCGCTGAGTATAGTGTGTTGATTGAAATTCTCTCTGATGCCATTTCATTTGGTATTAACTGCATCATCATTAGGTTAGACTCACAACTTGTGGTACTGCAAATTACTAGTGTTTACATTGTCATAAATCCAACACTGCATTGTATGTTCCTAAGAGTTTGACTTTTGCAAAGGCATTTTGATTTCATTCAATATCAACACATTTCTAGAAACTTGAACACATTAATTGATTCTTTAGCGAATTACGTTATAAACAGACATTTGCGACACATGTAAAGATATATTCACATAATTGAATAAGATTGCGCAATACACATAGGAAAACACTGAAATCAAATAGATAGATAGTTATAGGTTTTTACAAAATTTGTGCCCAAGACACATTGGTCATCTGACCTAAAAATGTATGCAACATGTCAAAAGTAAACTAGTGATGCTCATCGTAACATGCTACTTATATAGCTATCCTACACAGTAACCGCATCCAGCGGTTAGGAACGCCAATAGTATGGCACTACAATCGCATGGGTAACTCTTCGATCTAGAAATCTAGAATCCCGAAGGTCAAAGCCTGTATGTGCTGCTAAAGCTCAGCAATATTCTCAGCCATATCCAAATCCTGAAGGACTGCTCTCTCGATAGCCCTCTTTGTTGGCTCATCCGCTCCCTGCTCTAGCTGTCCCATTGGTTGAACTCGGCCTACATCTGCATTACATTAAAAACTTTAGTTTAGTCTTGTGAAAACATTAAAAAAAAAAAAAACATGTATAAACCTTAGAAAAATAAAAAAATATGGTCAAAACATTCTTACCAATTGTACCCCACTGAGCACCTTCTAGTAAAACTAAATATGGATATCCTTGGAAGTCGACACCTGCATATGCATAGTCATCGATGGCAATAATCTGTCACTTGAACCAGGTGAAGAATGAAGTCGAGAACATGATGGTTGATTGACCAACATGTCTAGCCATCAGTTCTACCCATATCTGCATCCTTGGATCTCTAGGGTTAGATATACCCAACGTCACATGCTGAGGCTGCATCAGTGGAATCTTATCTAAGGCAAAATAAATGAGGATTGAACCATACTTGAAATTTATCTTCCTTCCTCCCTTTGCCTTTCTCAATTGTTCTGTCATTTGAGAGAGTAAAACTTCAGCCCAGTTGAAAAATATTGGTTCAAAGCACTCTAGTGCATACTTCATGTAAGATATGTTTGCTACGTTTAGTGTAGTAGTACCATCAAGCTTTGCAATCGTGAATAAGATGGTTCTCAACAGAAAATCATGAACATCACAGATGTTTTTTTTCCCATCCTTGCTAGGCTCTACCCTTGGATTGAAATGCTGCAATATATAGTCTCTCACTGCCTCTCCTTCGAGATTAGACCCTGAGAGAGAAATGGGTAGGTCTCTCCTCGACAAGCCTATCAGAAAATAGATATCCTCCCTTAAAATTGGGACCACTTTGTCCCCAACATGAAATGCCTCAATTGTTGGAAAGCATGCACGAACAAGGAACACCAAAATTTCCATCTGTTGCCTCATACTAGATAATCTGAAGTACTTAAGCAACCCACAGTCTCTAAGGGCTCTTATAGTACCTGAATCATTTAGGGAAATCATGTTTTTTTCCTCGTGTTATCTTTATCTCCAAGTAATTTTCATTTTGGTACACTCATAAGGACCCATTTCATGAAAAAAATAGGAAACATTTGGGCACACTACAAAGAACAAAAATGTGAATTGTGCCCAACGCACCCCTGGTCAAGGGACTGTGTGTTTCAAGTGCACCTGGCCTTCAATTCCAGTGCACTACAACACACATTTTGACATTCAAGGGTGCATTGCCCTGTTTTCAAAATAAATTTACCCTAAGGGGTCCAAATCCCTAAAAAATTGCAATGAAATGAAACAAAAAGACTACTGAAGGAAAGAGGAGGTTTATGGCACTAACCCATATCAAAAAACGAGGAAAAGCGTCCACAGAAACAATCAAAATCAACAACTGAAGTTCGGGGGAAAAAACAGGTTCAGAGCATTAAAATAAAAATGGTAACTTTCAAATGGTAAAAATAAATAGTAAAAATCAATCATTTGATTATTTTCAAATCATATTTGTTACTGTGACTATGGTTTTATTGATTTTTTATCATGAAACAGGTATTTTTAATCCATTTTATGTTGTTCTGAACATGTTTACAACTAACATAGCAGATTAATCGTGCACACTTATTTCAAGAATGATTCGACCACAAAGCATACTTTTATCCTTATTTTTCAGGCTTTGATAAAAATGAAAAAGGACTTGAAGAACACTTTTATCTCTTTTTTGAGCTTCAATAACATCGATAAAGGAACCCTTGGAGTCTTGTTTTAGCTCTTTTTAGACTCTGATAATGTGAAATATTTCCGAGCACTTGTCTTTTCGAGCTTGTAAAAGTAAATGAAATGACATCTACTCAGTATAAGTTTAACCCTTTTCTGGACTGAGATATATTATTTACGAAAAAGGAAAACCTTATTCGAACAGGGCTAGGAGGTTCTCTCAGATATCATTTTATACTTTTTCGGGTCTAAGTGACAAATTTATGAAAAAGGACTCATGGATTTTTATTTTTTTCTCTTTTTAAAACTCTCTAAATATGAAAAAGGACTAGGATGTCACTATCATTAGGCTCGTTAAAACATAAAATAGCGACATGCTTGTCGATCATTTCAAGAATCGAGTTTCATTTATCGCTAGAGTCGTTAAATTATTAAATAGCGATGCATATTCACCCAAAGGGTTGAATTATAGATCAAGAATATGTTATCCTCCTCAATCTTGCTAAAAAATAAAGAGGTATTGGTCGACAAATGACCGGGAAAAAATTTGGGAAAGTGAATAGAACTTTTACAGTAGCAGGTCACTCTTGAGCATGAAATTTCACTCCATTATCATGACTACTTGGTTTGGGTAATCTTATTTACATTTCATTCATACCTATGGTTCATCATACCTTCACTTCATTTTTGGGTCAATGCTACCAACTTATCACAGTGTCGCTGATAGGTTCAAGAGAAGTCGTCTAGTGAATACTCATCCTTCTTCAAAATGCATAAAACTTCATTTTCATGACAGTAATCCTTGAACATTGCTATATCAAGTCACAATTTGTCTCCGAAATCAGTAACTCTTGTTTCGCGATAAAGTGGCTTCCTGTTGACATCAAATCATATTCAGGAATTTTACTTAGAAACATAATATTCTAGTACCATGAGGCTTGTTACAGCATCGAAAAGATCATTTCTTTTGGACCTTTGACCGAAATATTTTGTTTGGTGTTCAACATCAAATCCTATTCACGCCTTATGAAATGTACTGTAGTACCTTGAGAGCCATTAACATTAATGGTGGTTCTCTCGTGTTTGTTAACAACACACATCATTGGCTGGTAATCAAACGATGTCTTACCATGTTTGACTACAAATCATATATTTGCATGGCTAGACTTGTACCTGAACGATCGAGTGAATGAGATAAGAAGACCCTAGATCTAGTTTCAGCCATCCAGGCTTCGATTTCAGGATTGTTTTACACATCATCTACATGGTGACCTTACATACAGATCATCATCCAAATATGGGCCTATATCTATAGGCATGTCTGTATTGGGAAACATTCCAATGTAGACGAATTTCTGCACTATGTACATGTTGTTAGATAGTTTATGTGATGAGCATGGGAATGCCTCCCTCATAAATTTGTGATCAAGATGAAAATATCATGATGTAATGTATTGTAAGATTGATGCAGGTCGCCACTCAGCTTCAGTTCCAGCTCATCACATCGTAAAGCATCTCATTCAAAAATATATTATTATTATTTTGACTTTATGCTTTAGGGGGCAACTGTTATAGGTAAATTTGGGCATCATCCCCAATGACCTGGACAAACTGGATATCATCCCCAGGACCAATGAAATAAGGTCTATCATCCCCTTACATTTCAGTTGCTATATTCCCTAAGAGAAGAACAAATCATTCATGGCTTCTATTGTGAGATTTCCAAGGTTTGAAGTATATATTATATCACTTATGAACTCACCAACGCTGCCTCTAAAGGGACTTACTACGTTTCATATGCAACAGCCTCCACTCAAGGGTGCATTGCAATGCACTTCCTGACATTCAAGAGTGCGTTGGTCAATCAGGAGTGAAATTACGAGTGTTCCGGAATCTCCACATGGCCAGTGCCTTCTAGAAGAGTCCATATGTTTCAAAATTTGAATGCAAGTGTCCATCTAGCACCTCTGAACTTGGAAACATTTCTTGCCTATTATAAGAAATTCATTCTTTGAGAAACTACCATCAGTTTCCATATAAATTGAGCACAGTTCCTAGTGCTAGGAAAGGAAAAATTTTAGTAAAGAAATGTTGTTGGATTCTCATTTGAGAGAGTGAAAGTGTTGATATGTTGTTGGTTTGATGTTGGATGTGATGAGGCTTGGATGAAGCCAGAGCTGGTGGCTTCAAATTGATCATTGGTTGTAACCTCCCCCTTCTACTCTTTAATAAAGATTGATGTTCATTTTCCCATATATGTATTTGTTTATGTTTCTATTTCTCATGCAATGGAATCTTGAATGATATATATGTTTCACATATAATCGATTTGAGTGATTAAGATAAGTAGGCATTTGTATATTGCAATTTGTTTATTGTTCTCTGTTTATTCTTACAAGAATCAATTTGGTGATATTAGTTGGATTGAAGGCGACAACAAAAGTGACAGAAGGATAAGGAGAAGCACTTGGATTGCAAGTAGGTTCTTCTATCATTCTGTGTGTATATTTTTTTAAAGAAACTGATAGCAAAGTCTTTCATCTGTTGTTCTAAGTGCCTAGCACCACACTTAGGGAATTTGATTTATCTGTAGATCATAATTCTGCATAACAACGAAGAAATGGAGTGAGCTTAAAAATTTGGTGGAATTACCACATGATAATGATGGAAAACGATTTGGTTGTTTTTGTTATAATTATAAATATCCAATTTAGGGGAGTTTCGATTTTTTTAATGAGTGGAGATATTCTCCTATTGTAAATATTATTTTATTTTCCTAGATTGTAGAGAATATGAAATGATGCATCATTGTTGACTCTTGGTTGTCCCATGGGGATTTTTTTAAGAGAAAAAATGGCTAGAGAAATGGAAGAGAGAGGAAGGAGAAGAAAGGGCTTGTAGTCCTGTTATTACATTATGTTATAATTTTTTTATTTTTTTATTTTTATTTTTTTTTGGTGAAAACAAAGAGGTCTTCGTTCCAGTGTGAATGACGTAGTTGCATAGAAATGGGAATGACGTAGTTGCATAGAAATGGGACTATAGGTGATACAATTTGATTTGAATCGAAATACATAGGTTGAATCAAATTGTTGTATACTGTGAACTGTGATTAATATTAGCTTCTTACTAGTGTATTTTTTACCTTTGGAAATTGATGTTTATTCCATCTACTTATGCTAATTATATATATACGTGAAGCTTTAAATTGTTTTTCTTGTTTGTATTTTGGATATGCCTATCAAAATAGTCACCCAACCTATAGGTGAATGTGCTACAACATTCAAGAGTAGGGATGCATGGGAATCTGAGTAAGTTTGAGCATTGAAATAGAGCCTCTGGTATCAATGCTATCATGCTTTTTTTGTTAGGAGCGTGAACATAACCCTTGGGGAGGTAGATAAGGGAGACCATTACCTGAGCATGGTAGACATGTTAAGATGGTAAGAGATCGTTTTTTCAGATAATCGAGTCTCCTCCCATTCCCAAGAGAAAAAAACAAAGGAATATGGAAGCGCTACAAAAATATTTCGCAACGCATACAAGTTTTTTAAAAGGGTGCTATGAATATATTTCACAACACCTACAATTAGTTTTTTTTGGGATATGCTTGACCAGTTTCACCTTTTTATCTGCCCATTTCCATCAATTTTGATATTAGAGTGGATCTGAGGTAGAGCCACATTTGTGGTAGAGTTGAATTTGACATTGGTGATGTTGTCTATGACAAAGGGAGATGGCAACATGAGAATGAAGAGCATGAGGTTGTGGAGGGAGAACCATAGCTAATGAAGAACAAAAAGAAGAGATGCTTAGGTAGCAAGCTCATTTAGAGGCCATGGAGACAATTAGGAAGCGAGACCCTGAGGTTGGAGATGACAACAGATTGTAGGAGGAAGCTACAACATAAAGAGCAACAACTGTGGATGAAGCTCCAGAATTTAAACTGTTGAGGTTAGTGTTAAGCTCAAGTTCAAGACCAAAACCTGATTTGTCTACCTATGATGGAAGTCTGGTAGCTGATAATTTGATGCATTGGATTAATGAGCTATATAAGTATTTCATGTATGACGAGGTTGAAGAAGATAAGCGGATAAAATTTGTTGTAACTAGGTTGAAAGGCCATGATGCATTATGGTGGGACAACATGCATGCTAAATTAAGAAAACAAGGGAAACCATTGATAAAATTTTAGATTGGGATGATAACAAAGATGAAGGGGAATTTTTTGCTAAAATATTGTCATCTATCCATCTACATACATGTGCATAAACTCAAGCAATGACTGATGATAGTCAAAGAGTATATTGAAAAACTATTAATTATCCCTCTATAGACAGGTGCATAAACTCAAGAAAAGGCTACTAATAGTTAGAGAGTATATTGAGGAGTTTTACAGGGTGAATTTTAATGTAGGTTATGTAGAAGACACCCCATAGAAGATAACAAGGTATATCGATTGATTTAAGTTGGAGATTCAATATGAAATCATCATGCTTTCTTCCAGGACGATGTAAGAAGCATAATGGTTTTCCTTGAAGGAAAAAGAGAAGATAACGAGGAAGAATAACTCAATAAGAGGCCATGGTTTTTCTAGAGGAAAAGGACAACCAACTAGAAGAGGGAAGACTTCACCTCAAAATAATGATGCCAATAACCCAAAAATACAAGGACAACAAGAGAAAGAAGGTGACTCCAGAGGAGTAAGACCTTACCAGAGAGGTAGAGGTAGAGGAAGAGGAAAAGAGAATGTATATAAGTGCTACAAATGTGTGAAGTTAGGTGACAAATATTTTGAGTTTCCTGAGAATGAAAAGGGAGGACAAAGAGATGCATATGTAGCTTAGCCAAAAGCAGTAGAAGCACAAACACGTGTGGCATAAAATTCACCAATGACAGGAGAAGCTTTAATGATGAATAAGGTCTTATTGAAGCCAACGAAGGAGACTGTTGAACCAGCACAAAGAGAAGCCTTGTTTAGGATTGTTTGCAAGGCCAAAGGAAAATGATGCAAAGTGTTGAATGAAAGTGGAAGCACTGACAATCTAGTTTCCAAAGAAATGGTGGGAAAACTTGGATTGAAAATACTTAATTATCCAACACCATATAAAGTGTCATGGATGCATAAATTTCACCAATTCTTGGTGAGTGGGCAGAAAGAAGTGGAGTTCTAGATAAGTCAATATAAGGATAAGGTTTTTTGTGACATCATGCCAATGGATGTCTGCCACCTTCTTTTGGGATGACCTTGGAAATTTAATAGGAAAGTAGTGAATGATGGAGAGAAAAAAATCTATAAGTTTCGGAAAAAGATGGTTTCAAGTACACTCTTATACCATTGAGGGAAAAAAGTAAAAATGGTACAAGTAGATCAAAAGCACTGTTTTTGAGGGAAAAGGAATATATGCAACAAATGAAGAATGAAGAGGTCAACTATGTGGTGGTCTGCAAACCAAATGTTTACTTCTGCATGCCAAAATTGCAGATTTACTTATTTAGATTCAAGAAATGTTGCACGAGTTTAGTGATATAGTGGTAGATGACTTGCAAAGTGAGCTTCCACCTAAGAGAAGTATCAACCATCACATATACCTGATACCAGGAGCAAGCCTTCTGAATAAATCTGCTTACCGAATGACACCCAAGGAGAATGAAGATATAAGGAAGTAGGTTCAAGGACTACTAGACAAGGAGATGATAAGGGATAACTTGAGTCCATGCACTCTTCTTGTAGTACTTAGTCCAAAGAAAGATGGGGAATGGAGTACGTGAATAGATTAAAAAGAAATCAACAAGATTACAATCAGGTACAAATTTCCATTTCCATGGATGGATGACATAATGGTCTATTTGAGTGGGGAAACCTGATTTTAAAAGGTTGATTTGAAGAGTGCTTACCATTAGATCTGTATTAGAGAAGGGTATTATTGGAATACAACTTTCAAGACAAATAGTGGGCTATAGGAATGACTGGTCATGCCATTTGGATTGAAAAATTCACCAAGTACCTTCATGTGGTTGATGAACAAAGTCTTGAATGAGTTCATTGGTAATTTTGTTATTTTTTATTTGGATGATATTTTGATATTCAGTAAAACAAGGGAAGAACACCATAGGTATGTAAGGTATGTTTTAGAAAGGTTGTGGCAAGAGAAATTTTTGATTAACCTAAAGAAATTTACTTTCATGAGGTATGAGTTGGTATATTTAGGCTTTTTCATTTCAAAGGATGGGCTAAAAATGGATTTGCAGAAAATAGAGGTGATGGTAAATTGGGCTTAACCCAAGAGAAAATTTTCCAGCTCTTGAATAAAAAAATCACTGTGAAACTAGTATTGAAGCTACCTAACTTCATTCAACTTTTCCAAGTCAGATGTGATGTTAGTGGTATAGCCATTAGGGTTGTATTGAGTCAAGAAGGAAAACCTGTTGCATATTTCAGCGAGAAGTTGAATTATTCAAAGCAGAAATAGTCTTCTTATGACAAGGAATTCTATGCAGTGGTTCAAGCCTTGAAGCATTGGAGGCATTAATTGACACCCAGGGAGTTTTTTTTGTTCTTAGACAATTATTCATCACAATATATAATGCAAAAACACAATTTGAACCATAATCATGCCAAGTGGGTGGAATTCCTAAAATGTTTCACCTTTGTTTTGAAGCATGTGAGTGGACAACAAAACCAGGTAGCTGATTCTTTGAGCATGAGGAGTTTGATCATGAAGGAGTGCCATGTAAAAATTTTGGGCTTTGATTATTTGAAGGAATTGTATGAGGATGCTGCTAATTTACAAGAGGCCTTTGGCGCATGCAGGAACCCTGTGAGCAAAGATAACATCCCATGGAGGGATTTTATGTTACAGGATGGTTTGTTGTTCAATAACATCCGGTTATGTATCATTCGTTGTTTCATGAGGGAAAATATGATGCAATAAAAGCACAATGGAGGATTGGCAAGGAGTTTTGGTGTGGACAAGCCACTTGGGTAGCTGCAACACTTCTACTTCTAGCCAAAGAGGAGAATTGATGTGAAGAAATATGTAGGCAAAAGCAGAGTATGTCAACATGCGAAGGGGAGAAGTCAAAATAATGGAATGCATACTCCTTTTCCCATTCCTACAAGACCATGCCAACTCGATGAGTATGGATTTTATTTTGGGTTTACCAAGGATGCAACAAGGTTATGAATTTATAATTGTAGTTGTGGAAATATTTATGGAGATGGTTCACTTTATCCCATGTTGCAAGAGTAGTGATACTACACACGTGGCTCATTTTTTTCAATGATAATGTCCAATTGCATGGCTTGCCAAAGCGTATAATATATGATAGGGAAACTAGGTTCACTACACAATTTTGGAGGACTTTGTGGAAGAATATTGGAACAAAATTGAACTTCAACTCAGCCTATCATCCACAATTTGATGGTAAAACTGTAGTTGTGAATAAGAGTCTCGGGAACATATCGAGGAGCCTTGTGGGAGAGTATCCCAAGTAGTGGGATTCTGTTTTATATGAAGCTGAGTTTGCATACAATGATTCACTAAATAGGAGCACCGGGAAGAGTCCTTTTCATATCTTGTATGGAATGCATCCTAGAGGATTTTGTGAGATGAGAGATTTGGGAAAACTTGAGTAGAGGAGTGCTGACAAGGAGGATTTTCTCACAAAAACAATTGAATTACAAGAGGAGACCAAACAAAAGCTACAGGAAAACAACTACAAGTACAAAGAAAGAGAAAATTTAAGAATAAGAGAGGTAAATTTTGTGGCAGGGGACAATGTCTTAGCACACATGAGGAAAGAGATATTTCTAAGAGGGGAATATAACAAACTCAAAATGAAGAAAATAGGACCCTGCAACATACTCAATTTTTTTCAGCAAATGCTTGTGAATTGGAGATACCTATGGGCATAGGTATATCACTTATCTTCAATGTGGCTATTTTGTACCCCTATCGAGCTACTGATGAATATTCCACCACAAATATTGATAGCAGTGGAGAAGTCAATTAGAAATGTTGGTTGAAGTAGATGTCTATGGTAGAGGATCTAAAATTTGAAAGAATCTTGTACACTAGAGTTGCAAAGCACACCAAAGGAAAATAGTACCTGGAGTTTTTGGTTAAATGGAAGGATCGTCTGATGGAGGATTCTATATGGATGAGTGCCACAACTCTACAAAAGGCAGGGTGCTATGTAGAGGACCTTATGAGAAGGAGCTCATGAGTTTTCCTTCTTGGGGAGTTTGATGCAAGAGCTTTAGACTGAGCTCGAGAGGTGAAGAAATGGAGCGATCTTAACAATGTGGTCGACTGAAAAAATGTTAATGATGGAAAATGATTTGGTTGTTTTTTTTAGAATTTTAAATATTGAATTTATGGGAGTTACAATTTTTTTAATCAGTGGAGATATTTTCTTATTGTAAATAATATTTTAATTTCCTAGCTTGTAGAGAATATGAAACAATGCATCATTGGTGAATCTTGGTTTCCCCGTGAGTATTTTTTAAAGAGAACGAATTCATGGAGAAATGGGAGAGAGGGGAAGGAGAAGAAAGGGCTCATGATTCGATGTGCCATTGCAGTCCTGTTGTTGCATTTTGATATAATTTCCTTTTTTTGTGAAGATATATAGGTCTTGGTTCCTGTGTGAATGGCATAGTTGCATAACAATGGGACTGTAAGCGATACAATTAGTTTTGAATCAAAATCCAGAGTTTGAATAAAATTGTTGTATATTGTGAACTGTGATTAATATTAACTTCGTTCATGTGTATTGTTTACCTTTGGAAGTCAATGCTTCTTCCATCTACTTATGCTAATAATCTGTACGCGAAGCTTTAAATCATTTTTCTTGTTTGTATTTCGGGTATGCCTATCGAAATAGTTACCCAACCTGTAGATGAATGTTCCAAGACATTCATGAGTAGGGATGCATGGGAATCTTAGTAAGTATGAGCACTGAAACAAAGCCTTTGGTCTCAACGCTGTCACATTTTTTTGTTAGGAGCGTAACATAACCATCATGGGCTTCACTCAATGACCCTATGACATATGATGTGCACTCGTGGAATATTAAACAATACCCTAAATTTGACTACATATTGGAAAATACCTCTAAACACTACAAGGCAAAGACCCTATAATGAAGGTTATAAAGGAGGTTTTTAGTGTTATAAAATTGGCTGAAATTATCAAAAACACATTTTCTACAACATTTGTTTATGGTTACGGAGGTTTTGGCAGAACTTTTAACATAATTTCAACACAACTAAAAAAACTTGGCAGATGGAGGTTATTACGGATGTTTTTTCATTGGTGCGCTACTACGGTGTCAACGCACTGGTGTGTGTCATCTAGAAGGTGGCTTGGGGTGGTCGAAGGTGCATGCACCAGGCCGTCAAGGTATAAAACCGCATCAAAGCGTAGTGTTGGTGATACAATGCACGGGGTCTTCTAATTGGTCTTGGGATTCGTGCGGTTCCCATAGGTCCTCTCAATGCACTAGTACGTAAGGTTATAGAAATGCACCAGTGCACAGTATTATAAAAACACACCATTTTTTCTAATTCCTATTGGTATTTGTGTGGTGTCCATAGGTCGTACAAATGCACCGGTGCATATATTCACATAAACGCATCGGTGCTCAGTATCACACAAACACACCAAGATTTATAATTGGTATTGGTATTTGTGCGGTGCCTATAGGTCGTCGAAATGCACTGGTGCGCTGTATCATACAAATGCATCGATGTATAGTAACTGACACGCACCGGTGTTCATTTTGTATTTTTTAGAAACATCGACCTGTGATAGTGCAATTATTGTGATTTTTTAAAATTCATTATTCATCAAAAGTTGACACATCTTATAACAGTATTCATATTAATTAAATTTTTATTAATGCATTTGAATGTGATGTTTGGATAAATTTGTTATATCAAATCATAATTATTGTGATTTTTAAAAATTCATTATTCATCAAAAGACGACACATATCTTATAGCAGTACTCATATGAATTAAATTTTTATTAGTGCATTTGAATGTGATGTTTGGATTAATTTTTTATATCATATCATCAAATTTCACATCTCTTCATTATAATATTTAATCATCCATAAATTTAATCAGTGGTGTTACATTTCACAGCGACAATGGAGAACGCATTAGAATAAATTAAAACATATTTTATTATATATAACTAAGACAGTCTTTGTCATACAAAATGGGACAGTTATTGGTATCCCTTTGTCTTTAAATTGGGACACTATGTCCATTACATTACATAAAATGTCTGATTTCACAAACAAATATTTAAAAAAATACAACGCCTTGCTTTGATATCCAAACATAGTGATCATCATTCTTTGTTTGAACTGCTGTCACTGCTAGATCTACTTCCATGACTTGGGTTATTTTCAGGAATGTTTTGTTCACGGTGTTGATTGTTTTCTTATTATTCACCTTCCATCTACAAACATAAAAATAAACTGTAATGAGTGTATATACAATGGTGAGAATAATGAAAATTGCAATATTAAATAATATACATCAATTTAAATCAAAAAGAAATAACGTACCATAGCAACAATTGACTCATGAACTATACACATTCTTTCAAAACCATGTAGTATGCCATCTTTCAATATTTCATTTGTTGGCACAGTTCCATACTTTGTACCCTCCAAGTTTTATACCCCATAACAAATCATATATTTAATATAAAAGATTTTTTTGTTCTATTAATTATAGACGGAGCTAAGTAAAACAAGATCGATAGATGCTTACAAATTCCACAATTAGTTTCCGATATGCCAACATATACTCACAACCCATATTTAACCCAATGTCAATCAATTCATCTAATGGTTCTTCTTTGTATGTTAGCACCTGTTTGAAGACATTCAATGATGATTTTTGTAAAACAACTTAAAAACTACAAAAATGAAATCTATTTAAGTTGTTATAAGGAAGTAACAATTACTCACAAACTTAGATATTAACCATTTTCTTCCTTGTTGTCCTGTTTTATGTGCTGAATGGGTTCATTTTCTTTTCTTTTCTGTAAGAAAACACTTGAAAATTAATATTTAATACTAAATTTTTTATTTGATGTACATAATGATTTAAAAATTCAATGATTACATATTATATTTGAAGCACGTTGTTTTTGAGATGGCTCCTCCTGCGATGCAATTTTGTCCATTTCTTTGACCATCTCCTTGTACACCCTTTTGGACTTTCCTATTTGCATATTTCTGATATCAGCTCGTTAATATTTTGAGATTTTCATAATCTTCCTCAAAATGTAATATGACAATAAGCTATTTAATTTTTATATTGATATATGAAAAGTAAATATAACAAAAGTGATATTTATAAATAATTCTAGACAAAAATTTAAAGGAATATTACTTTTTCATTCCTTCTTTTTTGTTTTTGTATGTTTTTGCTATTAAAAGTCCGACATGTCTCATTGACCAATTCTCTAGAAACTCTTCCTATAGTTTAGATAAAATTTGGTTCATGGAATCATTGGATTGATTTTTGTGTTGTAAGTGGAAAGAACATATATACATTCGTTCCACTAGATCCCTCAAACTTTTTTAAAAGTTTTTCCCCCTTTCGTTAACCTCCCGCACCACTCCAGATGAGCTAAAGAGCAATTCATTTTCATTTGCATGTTCTATTTTTTTTCTTTTCTTAGAACAACATTCCTTTTCTTAGTTGTTGGTCCCTGTAGAACATTAAACATATGTGAATTAATATATTGTTTGACACATGCTATCTAATAATTTTAAGTATATTATTAATGAAAATTAAAAAAAGAAACTCATATTGGATCGATAGTATTTTTTCATTCACCTAATTCATCCTTTAGAAATTTTTCTATCAAGATTTTATGCTCTTCTAGTCCTAGATAAAATATAATATTATCGAGCTTCATCATTTTGTGGCTCTGCATGATACACAGTAAACAATACATATTAGTTAAACTTACATATAGTTCAAAAATAATTTTTTTTGTAAAGAATTTACAAAGAACTTTCCTTTTTTTCTTTTCTTGATGTGTTATCAGTATTTTTATTACTTAATCTCTTGTCATCCATTTATTTATCAATATGAAACCCGTACCATATCATTCATTAATATATTTTATAAATAAATTGTCAACTTTTCAGGTTAAAAAAAAAATCTTAAGAAACTGGTGGGCCATTCATGGTGTACGCACCGATGTTAGTGCGTAGTGGTCTTATAAACGCACCTCCAAAATAGTATAATACACTGTACGGTGCTCTGTGTCAACAAGGAGCACTGGTGCGTTACATGTTAACCACTGCACCGATTAACACAGACAGAATAATAAAAATCGTTTAGTGTTAGTTTTTGTAGCATAAACGCCCCGCGCAAACAAGGGAACACCATACGGTGCTCTCTGTCAACTAGGAGACTCGGTGCAGTGTGTTATATGTTACATGGTGCACCGATTAACACAATATATTTTTTTTTTAGCGAAACAACACGAGTGCGGTGCACCATAATGAAATAGTGCACCTGTGCCCTATTTTACATATGGCGCACTGATTAAAAAAATGTTTTAAATTTTTTATCACACAGTACTTCCGCGGTGCGCTGGGATAATTCAGCGCATTGGTGCACTAGGTTACGTTGGGCGCACCGATAAAAAAATTATGTTTTTTTAAAAATTCACACAAGGGCCGACATGGATTGAGATCCGACTATGCAAGTTGTCCCGTGAGTTGGATGTCTCAGGCCTATATATAGCAATACAAACCCTATAAATCTAAACCGAAAAGCCCTAATTCTGAAATCACAGAAATAGGGAGAAGAAAGGGCATAAAAAAAAAGAATGTAGGGTTTATGGTAAAAATGGATTTGTTTTTTTATTTTGTTTCTGAAAATGAAAAACAAATTGAAATTTTTTTCTTACTGCGTAAAAAAAAATTGCAGAAAAAAGTAAAAAAAACAATAAAATTTAATCACGAGATCATTTGAAATTCTATGCCACAGGGTTTGAATCACCAGAAGTTTGGAATTATGATTGTCTGAATATTTCTATTCAAACGTATTTCGCTGCTCCACAATGCTCTCGTGCTCTCTTGCTCCTATGTCTCCTGCAAATATTTGGCTGAAATTTTTTGCAAAAATAGTGGAATAACGAAAAGTTTTTAGTATTTAAAGAATTGTTTTATGAAATTAGATTTTCGAAAATATCTTTCCGCCCATTTTTCAATTTACCGTTTTTTTTTTCACAAAAAGAAAACAGAGTTGCGCTTTTTTTTTATTTGCGGTTATTCGTCACCGGTGCGTCACTTAATAGCACCGCACTGGTGCGTCCGTTTATAACATGACACCAGTGCGCAGTAACTAAAACGCAACGGTGCAGTGATCTGTACATTAGCATCGATAACAAGAAGTTCATTTTTAAGGCATTGAAATTACTTTTAGATGTGTGCACCAAAATGTATTGTTGATTTTGCTCAAATGCAAGGAGAAAATATCATAATTATATCGAATGGACAATTCTTCAAAATCTAGCTCGTTACATAATATTTCTCAAATTCCATCGCGGAGTTCTCCCTATCCATCTCGAGATGTAATATTTACTTCAGATTTTATTTATATTTTCATTATCTAATTAAATTTATGTTTTTTATCCATGTCAATCATGCAAAACTTAATTAAATTTATAATATATACAAATTTGCAGGTTCATGCAGATTCATAATCAAGGTCATATGCACAAAATATTCAAACAACTCAAAAACGTTGGAAGCTCTTATCAGGAGCAGCGTACTGCAAGGCGCATTTGGTAGATGAAAATGGACAACCGCTTCACCTTGCCAATTGTAACAATATTGCATATTCTAGCCACAATCGTGGGACAGTGATGGTACTAATTATAATTGTTTGGTATATTTATTAATGTAATTATTTCAACGTCAAACCAATTAATCATGCAATATTGTCAACGTGGTTACTAATTGATATCATATATTTTGTACTAATCATGTTCAAATATTTTTTTAAAATTATTAGGATTCTAGTGATGATGAGAGACTTACCTACCATATTCTATTGCACGCCGTGACACTTGTCAAATCGAGAGAAGACTAAATTAAGAGAAAAATTCGGAGAGGAACGATACCAAGAATGGTTGAATCAACCAACAATTCAATTTCCGCTACGTCCAGATTCACCAATTAGGAATGACTACAGCAATAGTATTCTTCACAAGCTAGCAATGGAGGCAATAAAAAATAGGTTGGTATGGATGATTATATAAGGGATACGACTGCCATGGAGACAATGTTTTTAGATGCATTCCAAAACGATGATTAACTAGGGGATGATGCTCATATCGCTGACACCTTTTTCGAAAGCCTTAAACTTGCTTCCACCACCCCTCTCTTTGGACCTGGCAGTCAGTCAAATTCTACCCAGTTGGGGACAACGATGTTACTGTACAACTTGAAAGTAAAGTTTGTCTTGTCGAATGCATGTTTCTCGAAAATTTTGAGGTAAGTTACCATAAAGTCCTCCCTTATTTAAATTTGAGAAATATAATCAGTACACAATGAACATTACAAATGGTAAATTTTATGAACGTTAATAATTATATTGGCATTAATGTACATTTATTAATATATTTTTCCATGATCACCAACTACAGGTTATTCAAAGATATTGTTCTTATGAGTGATAATGTCTTGCCTGGTAGCTGCGAAGAGGCAAAGAAATTGTTGAAAATGTTGGGTGTTGATTACATATCATATCATGCATGTCCAAATGATTGTATTCTATATAGAAGAGAATATGCAGACAAAGAGATGTCCGAAATGTGGGCATGACAGGTATGATAAATAAAAAAAGAAGGGTAAATCATGTATTGGTCCTCCTTTTAAGATATTGAGGCACATTCCTATAATCCCAAGGATTCAAAGGCTCTTTCGTTGCAAATAATTAGCTATGTTGTGGGGATGGCATGCCGCACACAAAAGTGAGTTGGGAGTTATGTGAATCCAAATTGATTCAATAGCCATTAAGCATATATAGGATACATGTCCCGAAAAATTCAAGGATGAAGTACGAAGTATACGACTCAACATAGCCATGGATGGCATCAACCCATATTCCCTCTAGAACACTAACTATTCTATTTGGCCTGTAGTAGTGATAAATAACAATATCCCTCCATGGTTGTCCGTGAAGAATGAACATCTTATGTTGGCTCTCATAGTCCCTGGTAGAAGACAAGTGAAGAGTATGGATGTCTACTTACAACCACTGGTAGATGAATTGAAGGAATTATGGGATGGGATAAATGTATACAATGTATCAAGACCCATCATAGCAGAGAGGAGTTTTACCATGTATGGCATATGTGCTTACACAACACATGATTATCTAGGCTTAGGAGTTTTCTCTGGTAAATTACATGTTTAATTTATTGATTTCTTTATATACGTAACAACATTATTTCACATATTAGTTATTTAATTCGTTGTAATTGTTCTGATCTTCATGATATTCTTTAACGTGTCATGCATATTAATAGTATACAATAATCTCGTAGGTCTTGTAACAAAAGGGTATTTTGGATGTAAATGTTGTCGACCTTCTCTGAAAGCTAGATGGTCTAAGGACCTACGAAAGCTAGTGTATGATTTCTCTAGGGTATTCCTCCCAGAAGAACACTCTTATAGAAGAGCAGCATCCACTTTCAATGGTAAATGAGAGAGAACCCAAAGGCCTCCAATAACGACACCTACTGGATGGCTTAGAGCATATGAGAGAGAGAAGGAGAAGGAGTTCATAGAAATGTTCGATTCAAATGGGGAGCCTATGTTCGATGATCCAGAATTTTTTGACACCTATGTTGAGAAATTTCCCATTGGGATGAAAAGGAAATCTATATTTTATAACCTCCCATATTGGGAGCATCTTAAGATTACCCACTTATTAAATCCCATGCATATGTTTAAAAATGTTTCATCTTCTTTATGGAGGAACATATCATCGAAACAAAGTGACACATTGGCTGTTAGGAAAGATCTTATTACTTCAAAAACTAAAAGAAACATTGGCCAAGACGATTAGAAAGTACAGGATCAGAGGTAGGCGCTGGGCCTCTAATTCATGGTATTTCAAAGAAGGTGATGTCCCATGGATTTTTAAAAAAATTTAGGGGCGAATTTTAGCCCAAAGGTGAAATTTAAGGAGTTTTATAGTTTGGAGAGGTGAATTTTATATATTGCGCCCATCTTACCCATTTTATATAGTTAGCCCAAATTTTATTTAAAAAATAAATAATTATTATATTTTAGCCCCGAAAATTAAAGCGGATAAAAATTGCCATGGTCGGATTCGCCCTTGATTTTCATTGCAAAGCATCGACTCGCCCTCGATTTTCATCGCAAAGGCTCGATTCGCCTGGTTTGGAGGTTGGAATCATTGCATTTGGTTACAATCGCCGGGATTTACAGGTTTTGAATTTGGTTTTGGTTGCAATCGCCGGGATTTTCAGGTTTTGAAGTTGATTTTATTAATAATATATTACGTACATTTTGTATTGTATGGGCTAGAATTTACAGGTTTTGAAGCTGGATACCAAGAAATGCTTGTCCAAGTCTCCCAGCCCGCGTTACCAGTGTTTGGAGGGCGAGAATTTGCTAGCGTCAGTTAACTGGAGAGAAAAGGGAGCCGTGGCTGCCGTTAAGGACGAGGGCTCCTGCGGTAAGTTTGCTTCATGAAAGTTCATGCCCTATTTTTCAGTCCTGTATATAATGCGTGGAGAGACCATAACATGTTTTCTTTCATGGATATTCATATCTTAATTTCTATCATTCCTGTATGAACTAGCTGGAGAAACTGGAAGAAGTTTTATTTCATGTATATTCTTAGTTTCGTTTTTGATCCTGTATTGAGCTGCTGGAGAGACCCAATTTTTTTTTATTTTTTATATCATGAATATTCATACCGTCATTTTTAATGCTGTATAGAAGGGTTGGAGATACCATAAGAAGTTCTATAAATTTCATGAAATACGTGCCTTGATTTACAATCCTGTATAGAATGGCTGGAAGGAACATAACAAGTTTGATTTCATAAAATATTGATACCCTAATTTTCAGTGCTGTGTAAAATGGCTGGAGAGAACGTAACAGATTTTATTTCAAGAATATCATATCCTGATTTTCTATCTTGTATAGAATGGCTGGAGAGACCATAACCAGTTTATTTCATGAATATCCTGCCCTAATTTTCTGTCCTGTCCAGAATGGCCGGAGAGACCATAACAAGTTTTATTTCATGATTATCATATTCTGATTTGCAATCTTGTATAGCAAGGCAGGAAAGACTATAAAAAGTTTTATTCAATCAATATCATACCCTAATTTTCAGTCCTATATAGAATTCTCATCACTTAGAGAGACCCTAACGATGCCCTGTATTGTACTTTTTCTGTTTGAATGTTTCGGGAAGTTGTTGGGTGTTCTCGACTATGGCTATTATTGAAGGCATCAATCAAACCGTGACTGGAAATTTGACTTCCCTCTTCGAGCAGGAATTGGTGGAATGCGATACTTCCTACAACCAAGGATGCAATGGCGGTCTCATGGATTATGCTTTCCAATTTATCATAGACAATGGTGGGCTTGACAGTGAGGATGATTACCCTTAGATGACCAACGATGGCAGTTGTGATGCTTACAGAGTAATTTTCAAGGGCTTTTGCTTAATTACGATTTGATACTGTTACTTGTTGTTTCTTCTAGTTTATCATGACTGATTAATATATATATATATATATATGTGTGTGTGTGTGTGTGTGTGTGTGTGTGTGTGTGTGTGTGTGTAGAAAAATGCCCATGTGGTGACAATTGATGGCTTCGAAGATGTGCCTGAGAACGATGAGAAGTCGCTGAAGAAGGCCACGGCGCATCAGCCGATTAGTGTGGCCATTGAAGCCAGCAAAAGGGCGTTCCAGTTTTACGAATCTGCGAGTGATCGATTTCTGTTCATGTTCTTTATGATCATATGAGCCTATCTAAACTAGCAATTAATCAATTTTCCATGGGACTTTCCACCAGGGCGTGTTCACAAGCACCTGCGGAACTCAGCTGGGCCACGGTGTGACTCTGGTGGGATATGGATTAGACTCTGACACAAACTACTGGATTGTGAAGAATTCCTGGGGAAATAGCTGGGGAGAGAAGGGTTTCATCAGACTGTAGAGGAACATTGAAAGGGCTTTGACGGGAATGTGTGGTATAGCAATGGAGGCATCGTACCCTGTAAAGAAGGGTTCCAACCCCTCCAAACCCTGGGCCTTCTCCCCCATCCCTTGTGAAGCCTCCTATCGTGTGTGATAACTACTATTCCTGCCCGGAGAGCAACACCTACTGCTGCATGTATGACTTTGGGGGTTACTACTATGCATTGGGCTGCTGCCCTCTCAACTCTGCCACATTCTGCAACGATCACTACAGTTGCTGCCCTAGCGATCATCCGGTTGGCGATCTGGATGCACAGACATGCCTCAAGGTACCAATATGCATACTTGACCGTCCCATCATTTGTGTGAGTCGGTGTGTGTGAGAAACAACAGTTGGATACATTAATATTGTGGCATCTTGGAATAGCTTCTGTGTTGTCCCACATTGGATGTAAAATCTTCATCTCCTCCTCATGTGTGTTATCCCACATTGTTGTAAGAGCTGGTTAGTGGCAGTGTGTAAATCCCAGTACGTTATAATCCTTATTCTAACCGGGTGGCCACAAGGGAGTGGTGGTGTGTGTGAAAGCACATATATTGGTTGTGTCATTGCTTGATTGGTTGTGACAAGTGTGTGAAAGAACCTATATTGGTTGTGTGGCTGCTTGCTCTGTGTGACAAGTGTGTGAAAGCACCTATATTGTCATGTCTTGAAACCAGTGTTTCCAATTTTACAACTTCACTGGATTTGATCAAAGCTCTGATATTGTGTTTCGCTGTATGAATTGTTGTTGTGATAGAGCTGCAAGGATCCATTTGGAACAAAGATGCTGAAGCGTACCCCGGCCAAACCCTACTGGGCTCTCTTTGGTCAGGAAGCGATCACTGAAAGGACCCAGTATAACTAATTTCTCCCTGCATTCCCAGCCCTTTAAAATCAACAATAGGCTGGTCCAAATGGGGGAAGAAATTAAATTTTAATGCATGAAAAATCCTCAAACTTATTTATCTATTAGTATTCCTGCACAGATGGCTTCTCCTCCAAATCAGCCAAGACACTTCCCATCTTTGTTCTCTCGTCAATTCCATTTCTATTTCTATTTATGTGTGATGTACAGATATTTCTATGGACGACCATTATCAAAGCTGAAGCCTGTATCTGCACAGAAAACTTTATTACAGAACAGCTTTGTGATTCTCAAAATTATTATCAATCCAAAGTCCAAGTTTCAAGTATCTTGAGTATGGTATTTTTTCGTAATGGGCTCATATTTCCAGCTGTGATCCCACTGATTCTGCCTCTTTGAAACCAAAATTTACTTTTATTTCAGTTCCTTTATGTGAAATATATCAATTGATTAAGAGCAAAATGTACGGATTGATCAAGAGATTCAGATAAATTCTTAATTAGTGAATAGGATAATGTTGAAAGTTCCTGTTGGTCTGTCACTGACTGAAATAATGTGAAGAATATGTATGGACAGTGTTCATCTTCTATGATGATGGACAGTATTAGGACTCATGCTTTCATTGGCATACCATCTGATTAACAACATTATGATAATTCTTGATCAGGGAATAGGATAGCCTTCAAGGTTATGTTATTCTGTTATTGACCCAAGGAATGTGAAGAACTTGGACAGGTGCATTTTCTCATGGATGATGGATAGCATTGGAACTCTTTCAAGGGTATTACCAATTCATTAAGAACAGTTTTAGATAATTCTTAATTAGGGATCTGGATACTGTTATAGCTGTGTATTTTCTTATTCAGCCACATTCATTTTCATATCCATTGATTAAAGAACAGATTCAAATTATTAATTAAGGGATAGGATAATTCTAAAGGTTCTGCCATTTTGTTATTGACATAACGAATGTGAAGAATTTTTTCATGGATAGGTGTAGTTTCTTGTGGATGATGAACATCGGTAATAATTCAAATTGACATACCAATTGATTAAGATATTAGTATATTTTTTAGTTAGGGAATATCACCTAAATAATGCTAAGGATTTGCATGGATAGATTTGTACTTCATATTCATGATATTTGCTAGTTTTTTTAACTGGATAGATTCTGACTTTATTGTGAAATACACTCTTTGTACGAGATGTTAGGTACCTACAATGACACGTTCTCCTATCCTTTCTTGTGGTCGACTACAATACCTATTTTATGTTTTGGATTTTCTACATTATCAAAATGGGTTATTGAACTGTTTATGTTTTGAATTTATATATAATAACAAATTATATATATATATTAATTCCCCCCTTTTAAAGGGAATCTTATATTAATTGGAAGAATAGAAAATTACATCATGAGGCAGTTGTCTCGATAGTGAGATCTGACCATAACCAAAATAGAATCCTCTTAAGCGAGTTCCCAGATATCAAAAAACAAAAAGACAATACAAGAACCTCACTATATCCGGTGTACTGTCTTGGGATAAATTGATTGCACATAGTAATAACAAAGGACATGTGAAACATCAACATAAATTGCTATTGCAAGGGCTCCAAATCCGATATTGCAAAATTAACAGGTGCTTTGCCCTTCTCCTAAGGTGCGCTACCCATAGGAGGAAGACCAATATGCTGCTCAATTCACATCAATTTGCTATCCATGATATTCAGGCAGTGGTGCAAATGTTCCAATGAGTGGAGGACATCATCTCTATGCTCTTGCCTATCCATCAATGTGCATCCTAGAATAAACTTCATTTGGAAATATAAATCAATAGTCTGCAAATATTGGGTGAAACACTCTCTGGTTTTCCTTATAGCTTGGATCTAGTTGACCCACTCAATCATCACTTATGTCTCCGAAAGGGAGGATTTGTGGGAAGGGGCCTCACTCTTTGCTCTAGCAATTTCCTCTTGAATCAAGTATGGAGTAAGTATCCTGTTTCACTCTGCAAATAATTGTAGCCTTTGCTACTTGCGAGGTTGCCCCTTTTGCGCGCCCTCCTGATGGAAATTGGTTGGTTCCAATGTAGCTACTACATCAGATAGAAAGGCCTCCAAAGATGAGCCCACAATATTCTTAGAGCATAATCAATTTTAAATCGAGACTTCCCCAACTGGATCACCACCCACGTCCTGTTGCCTAAACTTATAAAGAGGTGGATGTGGGACAATGTTGATGCAAGCAAAACCAAATTTAAAACAACACACCCCCTTGCAATTTAACCAACAAAGTGTATATAATACTCTAGAGAGTTGGGTGATGACCTTGTCATACAACATAGAGATCCACCAGGAATCTTGCTCATAGAGGGCTCCTAGGTAATAAACCAATCCTTCTTGATGGTCATATGCTTTAAAGAAACAAAATCAAGGAACCAATTACGTAAAGGCCTACCTCCCAGCTAAGAAGAAATTTTAAAATATATATATACTATATATGTTCTAGGGATCTTGTTGTCGGGCTGTCATAGGTTTCCTAGTTGTGCAGGTGTCTATTACTGTTGTGAATTGTGTGTGGCACTGAACTGGGATTGAGTTTAATACACAGTTTGATGCTTATATTTTTTTATAATCCAGAGCCAATTCATCCCTTTATCTTGTCCATTCTGGCCACATTTCATGATTGAAAGAAAGATTAGGTCAAGGTTCAGCCAGGGTGAAAACTGTTTCAGTCATAATTGACTTCATCACATCCACGAACAACTTGCCAGTAATTGATATCTGGCCAGATTTGTCATGCCTATAGAACAAGATGGTTCTTTGGGTTATATTTTATTTGGACTTATAAGTTATAACTACCAGATTTGAAAAGATGCATATAGTGAAAATGTATCTCTCCTTGTACAAATTTAAAACAAGACAATATTTGTACAACAATACTATGAGAGCATTGGCAAGTTCTAGAGTTGACGTCCTCTCCAATCAATGGAGCTATCAGGTAAATACAGGGTGCCACTGCTACTACTTGTGGGATTCTGCTACAAACAAATTCATGACATGGCATGGGCATGACATGGGGAATTCCGAATGGATTTTTTCTAATGGTTCTCTTCATGTTGATGGTTATAATTTTAACAGATTCATCAGGGTGGCTGCAACTGGCACATATTCCTTTCAATATCCAAATTTTGAAGGCACGAGAAGGAATAATATTTTGAAGAAGTGAGAAGCAGTTCACCTTATTATAGTTACCATGCTAGGTCTTCCTTTAAAAGATTCCCAGCATCAAATCATTTCCATAAATATGGTTGTGTAATAGTCGTGATGGTGTTGTAATGTAAATTATGTTTGTACCTGCAGCCATCCCTGCAGATACCTCCTCCATTGGTGATTCATTATCTGCTTATTAATCATTGACTGCAATTCATTTCAGCAGTTTCTTAAGATAAATTTTGAGTAACTGAATCATAAACATTTAAACTTGAGTAAATGTGGAAGAAGAAGTTTGAGGTGAGTGCAAGTCTACAGTGCGGGTGTGTCCTTTGTCGAATGCGCTCCTATTTGAGGCAAGGTAGACTGGTTACTACTACTGGAAAGGTATTTCCCACTAAACCAAGCAATAAAACAAGGCCAATGTGGATGACTGTCACTAATGGAAATGGCCTTAAGCAACCCCATAAATACACCAACAATTTTATTGCAAGTATTGAAGTAAAAATACTTAGTTATCCCTTGATTTATAGTGACAACACTAAACCAAGCAATAAAACAAAGGCAATGTGGATGAATGTCGCCAATGGCAATGGTCTTAAGTATCCACACAAATACACCAACAATTTGAGGGCAAGTATCAACTCTGATTCTAGGTATTGATTTGCTGACTTCAATGAAAGGTTTGCAAAATACAAGAAACAACAATGTCTGTAGGTTTAACAACAACTGGGGCTTAAAGCCATTTCCATTGTCAAGCATATTGGTAAGTACTCCGAGAATTACTCTTTCGTATCTTTGCTTGACTGCAGAAACATTGTTGGCAACAACTTGTATAATCACATTTTTGGTACAGATTGCTAATTTTTTATATACGTTCATTTGTTCTGAATCACTGTTGGGTCTGCTTCATAGCATTTATTTCCAAGGTTTTCATACAATGGTCAAAGATATAAGGTGCGTTATAATTCTGATTGAGATATTCTATGATCCACAAGATGGAAAAGTGCTTACAGAGAGTGTCAATATCAAGCAATTTCAACTTAAATGGATAAGGAAAAAAATGGATTTGTAACCCAGTAACATGTCCTCTTTACATCCACTATTCAGATTATCTTGCATATAGTAAAGATGTAGTTATATAACTAGAAATACAGGCTTCTTCCATGCTTGTTACTGAAAAAAAATTATGAGCAAGATGTACTAATTTTTGAGCTAATTTTACATAATAATGGGTGTTAGATGTTGCACTATCCAATAACATAAATTTTACATGCAATATTGCCATATTAAGATTGGTAGCAATCATTGGCACACATCATATTTAAATTTGTCACGTGGGTTGCATAATAGAATATGCTTGTTTAACACTTTTAATTCAACTTACCTATACTGAAAAAAGATATAAAAGATTCACTGATTTGTTCTTAAAAACATGCCTTACTAAAGGTTGTTATTGATTTTTTCAGTAGTATTGTATAAAAAATAAGGTAGTAAATGTATGGAATTTTATTTCAAGACTCAAGTTGATTGGGAGAAGTTATATAGAGTCCAGATCCTATTTCTTAGGTACATTTTATGCAAGAAAAATGTACCTTAGGTTGTTGTTTAGGCAGAGTTTGCAGCCCAAACTCTTTTCTTCAAGACCATGTTCAAATTGGTATCATTCCTTTGCATATTTAGGGATTTGTGGGATTTAGCTTCAAGGAAACACATAAATCTGTACTTAGAAGTTAGCACTTTTTTTTTTGGAGGTCATTATCTTGTTCAGTCTCTTAGGGCATGCTCAGTGTTGACTCTCAAAGGTCTCTCGGTTACTCCAGTTAGTGGCTAGCTCTCTAGATCATCTTCCCCATTCACATATTACCTAGATGTGCCATGCCATCTCCTGTCATTCAATTAGGTCCTCAACTGAGCTATTAAAGGGGACTTCCAGGATAACTTTGATAATATGGAGAAAAAGCTAAAATATTTGTATTGGAGGTCAAGGCCCAACAATATGAGATTGGAAATTTTTCATATATTGCAAAGGTTGAGATGGCAATGGAGGCGTTGTAGACTTCTTAGTGTAGCCCTAAATAGAGTAATTACCTGCAGCCATCCCTGCATATACCTCCTCCAGTGGTGATTCATTATTTTCTTATTAAGCATTGACTGCAATTCATTTAGGCAGTTTCTTACGATAAATTTTGAGTAACTGAAATTGTGTTGCCATCTATTAGTTGTTTTGAGCTGCTGCAAACTCTCTGGAATTGAAATGGTAATGCTAATAAAATACAAATTGCAGGTAGTGACTCTTAGAAGAAGCCCTTCAGGAAGCATTGTTTACAGGCAAGATATTAGTACTCAATTAAACATTCATATTAGGTCCGGCCATCGGCGAGGTAAGAACATGCCAGGTAACTTAGGTCTTGCAATATGTGCCAGTAACTATCTTTTCAACTGTACTAAATGCATTACATATGCAATAATCTTATTTCATAACAGAAGCTTGTTGTGCCTGATTTTTGTATTACTTTATTTTGTGTTGTAACATTCCAAGCGTGTGTAACAGTCCCAAATTTACAGAGATTCCATATTCTTATTGACTGTAGCTGAGATTTTATGGATTATAATTGAGACTATGTATTTATGATTTTAAATAAAAACATTCATGTTGTTTAGCAGCTTGTTTCAAGGCAGGGGAAACAAGAACATTTTTATTTTTCGTCTCGATTAATGATTTTATTTTGTATAGATGTAAAGTCATTTTGTCATCTTTTCCAATTACATTACCAAATCATTCATATAGATATAAATATATGCATATATGTATATTTGAAGAATGTGTTGTGGTAAGAGTAGTACAATGAATGTGAGTAGCTAACTGGTTGTTTCATTTTGTAGTTAATACCACCTGCCTTCAGCAGTCTAACGAGGAAGATGAAATGGCTAGAATATGAATTTTTCCCTTATGAAGCAAACTTGATGAATCTATGCATTGACTAGTTATTGAATTACTATCTGCAGGGAAATATCTTTGTATATATTACACAAATTTGGTTTGAAAACCTCATTTGGTGGAAAACCATTTTTATGCGACGATTATATTACTTGGATTGTGCATGAAATGATTCATGTTTACAATTTTGCAGATATTACAATAGCTGAAGCATGAGAATATCATAGAGATGCTAGATGCATTTGAAAGTCCACAGGAGTTTTGTGTTGTGACAAAATTTGCGCAGGTATTTATGATTGTATTATAGCATGTGCGTACTCTTTTATCTTTCCATTTTGAAGTATATCAGCATTAAAATTCTTCTCGCAAAGCATTTGATATAGATCATAGACTTATAAATGATTTTGATGATAGGGTGAACTATTTGAGATTCTTGAAGATGACAAATGCCTTCCTGAAGCACAAGTTCAGGCTATTGCTAAGCAACTGGTATTTTAGTCTTTATTTTATGCATTTGTAGCTACAAGTCAATTTGTGTGTGTGTATATTTTGTTAGTGTTGTTAGTGGTTGGATTAACAATATTTTGGATTAAGCGTGACTTCTTAAAATCTTGTTTCGCTGTTTATTATTATTTTTTGAAAATCCTTAGTTTTAGGACAAACATTTCGTTCATGAATCTACCTCCCATTTGATGAGGAATGTGGGCATAAAGGGGTGTTTGTGATGAAGAGTCTGCCAGGATTATATAAGTATCTTTTTGGAGTTAGGTTAGATTGAGAATTTGAGGGGCAGTTGTGTCCTGTTTGGGAAGGCTTGGACTATCTATAGGTTTAGTCACTGCATTCGACGTCATTTATTTCGAAATAATTCTAATTTTTTTGAATCTCAAGGATTGGTGAATTTAATGGTGAACTGATGGTGGATTTTACAAGTTTACACAAAATATACACTCAAAATGGGAGCCAACATGGCCTTCCTGTTTGTCACAGATCATTACTTAGTGATTGCAAATATTTAGTTTTGAGCCATTCATAAGCCTTTGGCATTATATACACTCCTTAGTATTGTATTCACTTTGGATGATTCATTATAAGTAATTTTTTGATGCATTGCTTGGTACTATTGATAGCTTATAAAACTTAGATTTTGACAAGGTATTTTCTGAAATTAGAGCTAAGCAATTTTTGGTTGCTTAATGATGTGAAGAATATATCTCCTAGGGCATACTTTGGCCTCATGAAAAGGTTGAGGTTCCCTTTTATTTTTGGATCTTTATGTGTTTAGTATAATATAAAAGAAAATTGTTTCAAAGTAAAAAGTTCAAAGTTCAAACGCACACACATGTAAGGTAAGCATCCTGTGGGGTATGCTTACCTGAAGTGCCCTCCACTGTCTTTGGCATATTTAGAATCATTAGAATCAGCATCCGCTACCCTTAATCAATCAGCATTCCCATCAATTTTCGAAATCAATTCTCAACTTCAGTTTATACCTACCCTTCCCCTCCAACTTATCACTCCTACTTCTCCATCAACAGCTCCTCTTTCTACGGATTCGCCCCATGAGGCTATGTTTACAGAACATATTTGTAAAGTGAAAATTCTGTCAATCTAATATTATTTTATGATAAATTGTACGTTTATCTATCTGTGGGCGTTCTTAACAACAAAATTACAAACTTCATTATGAGTTGTCCTGTACTGTTCCTCTTGCATACAACTTTATGGGTTATTTGAGGGCCTCTCTGATGATATGCAAATAATTGTGCATATTGTTGTCATTTTTTTACCATAATTTGGCCATTGTAGCTGTCCTTCAATTGTGTTGTACTGGGCATTGACATCAGAGTGCCCGAAACATGAAAAATCCACGGAAATTTCTTGTTTCTCACTGTGTTTTAGTTCTTGTCAGTGTGTAGTGAACTTTAGTAATGTAATGACTTCACTGCTAAGGTTTAGCATCGTAGTTCTAGTGGTTAGCCTATCTTTTCTAACTTTAATGTCTATTTTTCTCCAGGAAGGGTTCTTGGTATATGAATGCAACTCTATGTGCAGCTGTAATAAAGAATGCCCAAACCGGGTTCTGCAGAAGGGAGTGCAAGTCAGAATTGAAGTATATAAAACAAAGCATAAGGTGTTATTTTTATTTTATTGAAGTTATAGTATTGGTAGTGCATTAGGAGAATTATTGAAATGTAATCATGGTCTAGAATGTAAATAACTTCACTTGTTAATGTCAGATGCATTTTTTCAAAAAGCAAAAGCTTGGTTTCAAAATTATCAATAAACCAAGGTGCAACAAGACCCCAATTTTGTCTCAATGTTTTGGTCTATCTTTCTGTTTGATTTTAGGGCTGGGAAGTTAGAGCTGCACAAGAAATTTCACGTGGGACATTCATTTGTGAATACCTTGGAGAGGTCTTAAATTATCAAGAAACAAATAAAAGAGGAGAAAGGTAAATTTTTATCTTGTATTAAATTCTGTTTTCCTATTTCTTCATCATAAATGGTTCTCTAACTGAATGCACCTATTGCTTACTGCCACTTCTTTTCTTGTTTGTTCTAAATTACTACTATTCAGGTATGACAATGAAGGTTGTAGCTACCTATATGATATTGACACCCATATTGATACAAGTGATTTGATTGATGGTGTACAACCAGATCTGATATATTTTGAATTCACTGCTGATATGTTTCCCATGGAAGAAGATAACAGTTTGAACTGCTTGTAATTCATACTGTATACTATTAAAAGTATAATTTTGCTAGCTGAAAGAAAAAGGATGAAGTCCACACTAAGGAAACTACTTGCCACCAGAAAAAGGCAGCTATAAAAAAATATACATATACAAAGAGAAAAAGGAACCATCAAAGAGGAGATGAATGGTCACATAAAACTACACCAGTGAAAAACACTCAACTCCCACCCTCTGTAGTCAATGCCCACAAGCACAACAATATTTTTCTGCAGAATTCACAATCGTAGGAGCAGCCAAGGTTTCTTGCTCCCAAGTTATATGTCCAAATGCATACAAAGCTCTCATTGCAGAGTGATATGCACGAAGTTATAATTTATGTACTTTTGCTGCTCCTTTCTCTTCAGTCAAAGATTTATCTTGCCTCCGATTTGGACATTTACATGAAGACATAGCATCATCGAAAGAGCTATAGACTATAGGTCGTGATGAATGCTTTTGATTTGAACATAAAATATCATTTGACATATAGCTACTACTACTACTAGCAACAGAACAATGACAACTGTCAGCTTCCTCAATTGAACGATTTAATCTATCTTCAAATGAAGACATGCATACACATTCCTCACCCACATGTTTTTTGGGGAAAGGAAAGGTATCTACCTTTTCTAACAGAGGACATGATCACTCTCCCACTGCCTCATGGTTCCTAGATTTCTGGATTTCTCTCCTTTTCTGAGGAGCAGCCTCCATGTTGAAGAAATCTTCCTTGTATGCAGATTGCATTTGAATTCTTGGTTTTCTCTTTGTAGCCTTTAAAGAGACATGAGATGTCAAAGGGTTGCACAAATAGGAATCTTTTTTTTCTTACTGTAGCACTTAGAAGGCCTGTAACAGCAGTTATATACAGTATCAGCTGTGTAACAGAGGCAGTGTCATCCATCAAGACTGTAAAAATGCTAGGCTTGGGTTGAATTGGAATTTGTATTTTAATATCTTGCATTTGACATAAAGGTAGTAATTCCTTCCAACCATGGTCCAATTTTCGCTACCAGTCCTGGTCACTAATTCATCAAATTCTTTCTCAAGGACTGCAAAAATATTAGCTGTGAATATGACATTAATCTTACGAGCTTTTGCTAGGGGATGAAATGTGTGTAAGTGACAAATATTCGTTGCTACCAAAGATCCTGTATTTGGTTCTTGGTTGTTGGAACCTGATGGAGGTAAGACCCACAGTCCCGGTTTTTCAAAAATTTATTTCCCAATCAATTTCACAATCTAGGCAAAGTCAACCCGTTATCATTTCTTGAACTGGCAAATTTAATAAACCTCCAAACCAAAGTCTGGCAATTCACAATAATCTCGATTAGCAATTTCAATACTGTGCGGAACTAATTCACTTTCCTTCTTAGGTTATAAAACCCTCATTTCGTATAGCCTACCTTTGTAATAAGATCCGAATTTCATAAAGGTTCATTTCATAATGGTGATCAAATGAGCTTTATTATAAATTTCATTTGTTACCATAGGCCCACGCACTTATATCCACTTACGACAAGGCTCCCCCTTTTATCACCTATGCTTTCGCCCACTATATATATATATATATATATATATACACCTATATGTTAACTATTCTTTGGTTACGAATCCAATTCATAACATAACAATGCTGTTCATAACACACATAACCAGCTGTTGATTAGACCCCGCAGTGCATTTAACATACCCTTTCACTAATCGTCGCCTCCATCCTATGGCTGGAAGGCTATCGCACTACCACTCCATCATCCGACAGTCGTCACACGACCCAGCTACACGGAGGTTAATTCTCCAAATGCGTGCAATATAGATGGTATCACAAAACCACTCAATTACACATGTCCATCGCCGGAGTATATCACATTGTTTTTATAAAAACAACTCACCACCTTCGACCTCGCGCGATACTGCTAGGTTTGGATTTAAAAATCGCCTTTACTGTTCAATGATCACGGTTCCACTCCTTGCCTTCAGGGTTCCATCGCTTCATAGTTGAACAACCCTCGCCAATTTACAATCCTCCTTGGTTTCAGATTGCGGTTCTCAACGCTGGTCCAATTCATGCATCGACCACGCTATGTTGTTCCAGCACGGATGACCTCATCCACGAGAAGTAGCTGCGATGCAGTTACAGGGCCAGAATTTATAATCTGGCACTTGACAGAGTAGTTGTTGAAAATTCCCTCGAAGCATGGGTCCATCGGTTCTCCTGTATGATGATTTAAACCAACAATATTTCCTTTTTCATGCTCCATCTGTAGTCCAACCAAGACGTCTTGAGTATCTAGTCCAGAATTTTCTGCCAGAGTCTTGGGCACAACCAAAAGCGCATCAGCAAAGGCTTCAACTCCTAATTGTGCACACCCCTGAACAGTCTTCTTGACAGTGTGTTTGAGATGCTGGCTTGCAGCAACTTCAAAAGCTCCAGCACCCAAGACAACAGCTCTATCTTCAAGTTTGTTTTTAACAACTCTTAGACCATCACGTACAACATCCTTAATTTGAGCAATAGTATGATCATTAGGTCATTTTATTAGAATTATACACGAGTGAGGATTCCTAGTGATTTCCACAAAAGTGTACTTTTCTTCTCCTAGGACATGCTCATATACAAGCCCAGCCCATCCAAGAACACTAGGAGACATATCATCAACAGAATTGATAGCCTCCCCACCACAAGCTAAAACAAATCTCTCCATATTGTGCCTCTTCACTCTCCTCAAAGCTACAATCCCTTCTCTTGCAAGAAGATCGAGTGACATAGGATCTATTCCATTTTGATTGATCACAACAAAATTGTTGTCAGTGCCATCACAAACTTTCTTCTTCAGGTTAATGATCTTTTGAATTTTCTCATCTACTTGTCTTCTTTCTGCTAAAACCATTTTCTCCCTCTGCTCTGAATTTGAATAAATAAACATGCATTTACTTCACTCTTTTCATATTCTAGAGAGACATTGCAAGTCAATTCATTACAGTCTTTCATTACATTCTAGCCCCACAAAACGGAGGAAACTAGAGCCTGTTCAGGAGTAAAAAAGAGCATAACTTCTTTGTATATGTTATTGTAAAAATTCAAGTAGCCTTTGTGAAAATTCCGCAATAGAATAAAGAAGGCATGTCTTACCTAGAAACAATGTAAGAGTCCTAATGGTTGGACACAAACTACATTTTGCATCAATGAGACAATGTGATAGTAAAGATGCAAGGACCCACCAAAAAAAAAAAGAATCATGTTAAAATTATTCCCATCCTGTTGATTTCATCATTTTTATGACCTGACCTTATATATTCAAATGAAACTTACAGTCAAAGATGGGGGCAGTGAAAATATCAAGCAAAGGCTCAGTTCATGAAATGATAGGACAAATTGGGATTGATGCCTATTAGGGAAATATCAAGCCAAGCTTTATATGGGTTTGAGCTAGTATCTATGCCGAGACCTCTCCAAATTTACAAATACATAAATGCTTGAATACCAAATGAGGAAGCGTAGAGAATGAAAGAACAATAGTCAACTTTAAAAAAATTCTCTCGAAGAGGCAATTCTGTAAAAGCTTACATAAGTTCAACAAAGAAACTTTGATAATAGGATCCCTTGCTACACCCATGGAACTTTGCAGCACAATGTCACCAAGTCTAGAATCTACATTTCCCAACCATAATCACATTCTAAAAAAAAAAAATCACATAAAATTCCTAATAAATCATCCATCCCTTAATCACCCATGGAACTCCAACTCTTAATTCTTAGGCCAGAGGTTACATTAATGCAGCGAAATTCATGTACTAAATACTTAAAAATATCTCATGGTCATGGGCATTCTGATAAGATTATTCATTTAGGAAGGGAGGTGGGAATCATCGTGAAAACAAAGAAACTATTTCATTGCGGTGCTCGGAGAGCATGTGATCGATACTCTCGCAAGCTCACTTGGAATCAATTTATTATGAGACAAGTGCAGAGGGTTTTTGGGGTAACATTATGGAGGATAAATCATGTATATTGTACAAAAATCTGCTGGTCATATGAGACAATGTGAGAGTTTTTCCAAGGACTATAATAGACTAAAATTCCCTGAATAATTTACAGAGGAATTAAAGTTGGTCAGGACGAATTTTTGAAGGGTTTTGAAGTGAGGAACAAGTACTCATGAACTTTGTTATCCCTTTACAAAGTATTTATTATTTACTGAAATATTCGCCAAGATCTTACAATATTTTATAATTCAGTGAAAGATTCGCCATGATTTTATAAGATAATATAATATCGCGAGAGATTCGCCAAAAGAATTAAATATACATATTATATTACTGATAAAATCGCCTTCCTCTTTTCCTATGTATCATGGAGATTCGCCTATTTATTATACAAAAAAATTTAGGGGGGTTCTTAAAATTTTCCCTGAATGATGTACTGTATAAAGTTCTTTTTTTTGCATGTAAGATCATAATAAAATAATGATAATTCTAAAGTACATGAATTTATTTGCATTATTTTCTAAACTTTATTATGTTACAATAATTCATATTATTCTAGATTTATTATTTTACAATTATTTAAAATTTTACAAATTTACAAATTTAAAATTTTTAATAAAACCATTTCACATTAATACAATTAAAATTTTACAAATATTTTACATACAATTACAATTAAAATTACAATCAGAATTACAATTTTACAATTTCATGTACAATTACAATTATAATTACAATTTTACAATTACAATTACAATTTTACAAATTTACATATATACCATTACAATTACAATTTTAGAATTTTACATACAATTACAATTACAATTACAATTTTACAATTTTACAATTCTACGTATATACAATTACAATTAAAATTACAATTAATACAAATACAATTACAATTTTAGAATTTTACATACAATTACAATTACAAATATTACAATTTTACAATATCATGATCATTTAATATTAAATTAATTAATAAACATCACGATCATGATAACCATTGTACAAACATCATATTTGACTAAAAACCACATTCAAATTCGTTAACATCATCGTGATTATGATCATCTAACAAAACACAATTAGCATTATATAACATCATCACAACACAAACATAAAATATACATCTCATGTGAAATAACTGCTATCACATACACATCTATCTCCAAGTTGCACATTAAATTAACATATCTAACATGACCTAACAATATACACATCATGATGATCACCAACATGTAAATTAAGTACAACTACAATATGAACATAAAACATATGGACCATATATATATATATATATATATATATATATATATATATATATATATATATATAGATAGATAACTGAATAATGTAAAAAATATACAACTGTAATATAAATGTCATGGATCAACTCGTGGTACATCATCAATAGCATTACTAGTCGAGGCCTGCTCAGTCAATGGTGCAGCCTCGACAAGCTCAGATACATGTTGATCATCATGTGCCTGCTGATATGGTACTGGTGCCTCATGTTGATCAGGATCAACTGTCGGCTGCTCATCGTGATGACTCGACATGGTCGATGGTCCAGCCTGCTCATGATCATGAATCTTGCTCGATGCTGTAGGATGTTGAATGGATGTGGCCGATATTCCAACCTGCTCTCCATGATGACTGTTGCTCGATGCTAGTGGAGGCTACTCATCTGGCACGACACAAGGTGAATGATCATTAGATGATGCGTCACTGCTCGTGGACTATCAATCACATGCTGCGTCTCGACCACGCCTATAACGTGCAACGGTCCTCCACAACTTCATAACTAAGATCATAGCTCCTACGACATGCCACATCAGGCTATACATGTCATGTAACATGCCTCTCCACATATGTAATAGCCTACCATCGACCTGTGTGTCTCTCATAGTAGCGGGCCTGACTATTGCCTCAACAATTAATGCACAGAGTTGGTCCCCCAAAACCAACCTGAATATGCTATCAAGCCCACCGTGCCTAGCAAAAGGCAGTACTGGAGCATCAACAGGAGCAAGTCTCTCTACACCGGCCTCATGATCATCGGAATCTGACATATCTTGATCTTCATCAGGATCCACACCTGGATCATTTGGTGGCGCTGGCATGTCCTTGCCATCAAAAGACCTAATGTCTACAAAATATATATAAGTACACAACAATAATTAAACAATTTGATTACACAATTTAATAAAAACAAGTTAAAGAACATGTTAGAATAAATTTAAATAAAACAGTAATATTACCTCTATCATCCATTGGATCATCATCTGTGAAGAGGATTTTGGCACACCCTCACCAATCCAAACCAGCATAAGGACAGGGGACCATAATGAAGGGATGATCGTCAACACTGGCTAGCAACTCTAGTGCATCATGTGCAACTCAGTATCGCCCCTTTTGTTTGACAACTGACTCCCTACTACATGGCCAATTGGAACATCTGGGAACAAAGGAAAATCCACCCCTCTCCTCGATAGCCCAGTAATGAAATAGATTTCCTCATCAGTGGGTGTGTACCGCTGGTTAGGACCAACCCGGAAAGCCTGTAGGTGGGCATTCCACTAGTGGATAAGATTTCACAAAAACACACCATGGCCCTTTAGGGAAGTAGCCTCCTTATAGAACTTGAGGAGGCCTACCTGCCTTAAAAGCCCCTGGGTAGTTGCTGTAATAGGGAAATGGAACACATCTCTCTCCCTCTCTCATGCCTCCCACTCGTGAACCATGTTATATTGGTCTGCTTGTTGTTGTTGTTGTTCCCTTTGTTCTCTCCTTTCACGTATCTGAATTATTGACATATTAAATACAATTTTTTTGTTAAATGAGACATGTATTTAGGAATATACATATATAAATGTTTTTGAAAAAAGAAATAGTCGGTGTGCCACAAAAAATAGGCATGCACCGGTAACATTGCGTCTTTTTTTGTCACACATCGGAGGCAGTGCACCAGCAAATTTCTAGCGCACTAGAGGCAGTGCACATGAAAATTTGCAGTGCATCATCCTCCTGGCATTGTTCATAAGTCAATGATGCGGTGGTATAACATACCGCACCATTGACTATGGATCGGTGTCAGAGGGCGGTGCATTGACCAAACTATACACCTTGGGGCGTATGGTTTGGTCAACGCACCGCCCTCTGACACCGATCCATAGTTAATGGTGTGGTCTGTTATAGCACCGTAGTATGGTTTGGTCAACACACCGAACTCCTAACATCATTACTTAGTCAACGATGTGGTATTTTACCATGCTGCACCGTTGATTGTGTCGAAATTCTAGAATGCGGTGCACTGACAATATCCCACCCCAGGGCGGAGATTTAAGTCAATGCACTGCATTGTCGTTATTCCATAGGGTCAACAGTGCAGCTGGGTAACCAACTGCACCATACCTTTTTTAAATTTTAAAATATCATGGTGCGCCTTTCGGTACCACCCCGAAACTGGTGCAGATACTGTAAGCACCGGTTGTGGTGCACCCTCTAAATTTATAGGCAACACCGTGAACTATTGCGAGCTGAATGGCTCGAGCGCACTGCGTGATTTTTTTTTTTTAAATGATTAAAATTTTAAGTTAATTTAAAATTATAATCTGCTAAAAGATTAATTATGGGAAAAAAAGAAAAATACCTATATATTTGGCCGTCGAGGAGGCATATTGGCTGTAGAATTTACAAAAGTAAATTTTCCCACCGTTTTGCAAAATTTAAAATGCAAATTGGTGGACAATGCAGAGCAGCAGTGCGTGCAATGGGAGCACCGATGTCAGGGAGGCTAGGTGTTATAGGTAAATTTGGGTGCCATTCCCAATGACCTCATTAACTGGACATCATCTCCAGGACCAATGATCAAGGGTCTATCATTCCCTATAATTTTAGTTGCTACATGCCCTAAGACAAGAAACAAGACAATTCAAGCAAGACTTTCATCAAACAAAGGTTTCCATGGTTTGAAGATTATTATATAGCATATGAGAGATCACCAACGCAGGCTCTAAGGGGCCTAAGTACATTGCATATGCAGGTAGCCCCATGCAAGGCTGCTCTGCAAATCACTTCCCAACATTCACAGGTGCGTTGGTCACATTGGGAGAAAAATTCTCATTGTTCCGGAATCTCCACTTGGCCAGTGCCTTCTAGAAGAGTTCACATGTGTCAAGCTTCAAATCCAAGCGTCTATTTGACATCTACATGACTGGAAACATGTCTTACCTATTTTTTGAAATTTATTGATTGCAAAACAACCTACAGTTCATATATAAATTGAGCACATATCTGAGTGCTTGAGAAGGAAGAATTTGAGTAGAGAAATGCTGGAGAATTTTCAATTGAGAGCTAGATTTTTGAAGCTGCTGCTGGAGAGATTTATACTGTGATGAGGCTTAGGAACGTTGCTGGAAGGTCACTTCAAATTAGTCACTAGGTTGTAACCTCTCCTTCTATCATCAATAAAGAGTACTGCTTATTTTTCCCTATATGCATCTGTATTGGCTTTGATTTTCCATATTGTAAGATCTTAGTTGATGTATATGGTTTATTCTTTAATGATTTAGCTAACTAGCTTGAATAAATATCTATATTATTGCATCTTCTGCTGTTTCAATGTTCTTTCTTGCAGGAAGCATTCAGCTCACAAACCGCTTGAATTTGAAGCTGCAACAAAAGCGACAGAAGGAGCCATTTGGAAGTGACTGAACAAGTAAGCCTCCAATCCTCTCTGTGTATTTGTTCTGAGTTAGGAAAAATACTCATATAGTCTTTCACCTATTGTTCTAGACTAACACCTATCTAGGGAAGCGTGATTTATCCATAATTCACAATTCTGGCCCAAAACTCAGACAAGGATAACTTGCACCGGTGCTTGAGAGCTCTAGAGCACTGAAAAGTGAAAAATACGATTTTTTGGCTGTAATTTTTTTTTATTTACCCTGTTCTGATGCGCGGGGTTTTATAGGCACACCGGTGCAGTTTCTTAAGACCACACTGGGTGGTTTCAATTTCGGCATGGGGTTTTAGGACGCACCAATGCAGAATATTTGTAAAGCACCAGTGCACTACAGTAATAAGATGCACCAAGATGGGGTTGTACGGAGCACACGGTATCCGATGTGCCAATATTTTTTGCGCACCAATCCTTTTCTAGTTGAACGCACCAGTGTGGGTTAGGATGATAAGTGCACCGGATGAAAAACATTCACAAAAAACCCCACCCGCTAACCTCCTTTAGTAACCTCTGCTACAAACGGATGTCTGGGGTATTTTTATAAGGGGTTCCTCAGAAACATCCATTAGAAGGTCTTTTCCTTGTAGTGAAAATTCACATTATTTAACCCCCTACCAATACAAACCCAATATACCTTCCCAATTTAAAAAACCCGTATTTTCAATTGATATTGTAGGTATTCATTTTTTTTATTAACATTTTTTTATACCCCTTTATAATTTTTCATTAACATTGAGATCCATTTTTTGTACCTGCTAATATAAAAACCTTTTACCCCTTATATATCCCCCAATATATTATGTCATTTTTCCCGCAATATATATCCCCCAATATGAATGCATGTGGTATAGTATTTCTCCCCCAGTGACGCCCCCGTGACAAAACCCTTGGCGAGGGAGATGGGGGAGATCATTCCCTTAGGGTGGGAGACGTGTTAAGACAATCAGAGGTAATTTTGGCAAAGAACCGAGTTTCTTCCCATTCCAAATATATGAAAATAGAGAATTCTAAAAGTTCTATGAAAATATTTTGCAGTGCCTACATGTTTTTTAAAATGGTGCTACAAAAATATTTCATAGCACCTACATCCAGTTTCCTTTGGGCTGCACTTGAGTAGTTTTTCCTTTCAAACTACCCATTGGCATCATTTTCCAAGATCTCAAGGAAAAGGAGTACATTGTTAATGCAAACATTTGTCAAATGTGCAGTACTTGACCCCAAAACTTCAAACTAAGTACAATGTTTGACTAAAATTTAAGAATGCTGGTATATGATGTAGAAGGAAGCAAATATTGACGAGTCATATGAAGTGATACTCATGAAATAACTATAAAACCATCTATAGATATACCTAGAGCTTGAGCAAATTAATCATGTCCTTTACTTGTTGAAATATTGTGCTTCTTCATGGCATCATCTAAGAATTGAAATTTTTCTCAACATGTTGCTTAAGTATGTCTAGATTTACCACAAAAGGAGCATGCTTCATCTCTTGTCTTCTTCTATTTTTACCTTGTCTTGGAGGAATATCCATCAATCTTGGAAGTTGGAGGTGGAGAATTAGTGTTTTGTTAAGGCTTGTAGGGAGTCTAATGGACTTGAGCATATATTTCTTCTATTGGAACCGGACTTTGTGCTAACCTTTGAAGTTATGAGCTACAAGATCCTGATTTGAATAGATAGAGAGAACATATCTCTACTTAAGCTTAGATTTTTCTCACATGATATGATCACAAAATGTATGGAAGTTGGGATTTTTAAATGAATCTCCAAGGGAATCCATTGTTGAAGAAAACACCTCAAAATGACCCTTTATCTTCGACAAGATAAAAAAAATACATTCCAGTTCTATTCTCTCCTTGCCACATGCTTTTAATTGGGCCACCAAAATCCTGAAGTTTGTAAGATGCTCCTCAATAGAGGCATGCTCATTAGGTACCAAAGTTGATAATTTTTCTTCCAATTCTAAAGCACAAAATTAATTGAACTTTCCAAATAGAGAGGCCAAATTATCTCAATAATAGATTATCTAACACATAAAACCATTTTAACCCCATGGATTCATATTTCTTATTCCAATAAGAAAAATTTTCAACTTAATTTGTAAAAAATAATTGATTATCACTTAGCATTTTCCACAATCCTTTGGATTGCAAAAGTTGTTGCAATTTAATTTTCGAAGTATGATAATTATAGAGAGTAAGGAGAATTGTGGTCCTTGACTCCATCATATTTTAACAATCTTGGTTACTTGTAACAACTATAGTTTATCCAATAATTTTTCCGAATGACTTCAAAAACTTCTCAATGACTCTATACAATAAAAAAAAAAAAATTCCTACCTAGAAACATTTTTATCCCAACAAAAAAAAAAATCTCTTGTACCGCTTTGAAATACTGTTACCAATAGTTCATATTTTTTTTTTTAAATAAATTTGAAAGATTCCTCCCAAAAGAATATCTTTGTGGTTAAACTTTATCCTTAATATTTTAAAAGAATACCCCTCCACTAAACTTTAGGAAAACAACGTTAATTATGTGGAAAATTTTAGAAATGATAATCACACCTTCATTCACTACAAATAAAATCTTTACTTTTATCTCTCTTCCTCACACAATAAAGAAAAAAATTCTACAAATAACTCTAGACAAAACTCTTTCAAAATAAATGCAAATCTATCTTCCTTGAAACTATAACTACGAAACTATGAACATAACCCAAGGGACATGGGTTATAGAATCAATTTACACATGAAAATGATGGATTTTCACATATTTATACTAATCTATGCCACACACAATTATACTTGCAAGAGTCATGTAGACAATTTGGCCCTTGGCTAGCCATGCTTTTGGAAATGGGTGTGCTCATGTGATTGGTGGCCATAGTTGCATGTTTTCCCTTTCCTATCTTTCCTTAATTTTTGGCAACCAAATTCATCCCCACCAAACAAAACAATTTGATCATGGAAATGCAAAGTAGATAGTTATGGAACAACATAGTATCTAGAACACTTTCATTTCCTCCTACTCTACCAAAAAAATGAAACTAAATGCAGAAGTAGGAAATTGATCTGATATTTAATAACAACGCATATGAAGGAATCTTCCACAAAAACCCCAAGGAAGTTGAATCTATACACAACACATTGGAAGCCTCAGTAGTCCACCTCGTTTTTTGAGTTTGAAACATTTTGGCCTCTTTGCACATCTAGATCTAGCTATAGGATCACAAAGAAACGTCATAAAAAAACCAGATCTATAAAAAAAAAGTGGCCTCCTACCTAGGTCAAAAGTAATTTGATCTTATCTTGCAACAAATCTCTCAAAAAAAATGAGAAGGAGCTTGTAGTCAATGCTCTGATACCATGTAAGTGTGCAAAAGCACCTAAGGACTAGATTGCAAAACCTATAATGCCTTCTACGAAAAGAGAACTATAGTTGAAGAATGAGGGAGAATTCACTTAGTTGCTCTGAGTAAAAATGTTTCCAACATTATAATTTAGTGATATCTAGAATATAAGTCTTATAATCTAACAAATAAGGATGCTATATAAGCTTATGGGTTCCAAAGATTTTGTATTGAGACTAACAATTTTAAGTTTAAAAAGAAAAAAGAAAAAGAAAAATGGTAGTGATAACAATGCTTTGTAATTAAAAAATTGATTTATGATTGTTTTCTCAAAATTATAGATATTTAAAATAATCATTAAAAAAATTGTAATATTTAATGAACTAAATGACCTTTTTCATTTCAATTTGATACAATTTCTTCTAAAATTATATTTTTTTGTTATTGAAAATGTATATTGAATCCAAAAAAAAATTCAAACAACTCTTTCAAAATTTAAATAGTATCAATAACCAAATATAACCCAAAAATCTTTTAAATATATTAATTAAACTTTACTAGATTGGAAAACATCACTTTTATTTTTTTCAAATTTGTAATATTTTTAATCTAAAATTAAATCTTTTAAAGTCACGTTTCCACCCATCCCATCAAAGTATGTAAATATATTGAAAATAATTCAAATAAATAAGTAAAATTAAGAAAAGTTACCTAATATTGTGAAACCTTCCCGATGGAGCACTATAAGAACCGTTTTGAGGAGATGCAAGCGTAGGACTTATGGCTACAACACAATCTCTTTTATGCTCCTTGCGGTCAATGTATCAATGTACCTCTTCATGGACAACTGTAGCATACCTAAAAACCACGTAAATAGATGTAAAATTAATAAAGAAATATTAATTAAAACTTTTATCAAGAACCTGTTGAAAGTTTAATGAATTCTTGATAACAGATTATGGGTATTCTTTATTTATCGGAGATCTCTGGAGAGGTGGAGGGGGGTGTGGGGTGTTCAGAATGTGGGCAGTCTGCTGAGTGAGCTATTGTCTCATGGCACATTGATTATTTGTAACTACGACCCGTCTGGAAATATAGTTGCGCGGACACCATACTAAATCCTTACATCAACATCTATCTCCCATACTATAATACCCTATTAGCTTTCTTTCCTGTCTTTTGATAATTTGTATTTATGTCGCTCTTAATTTTAGTTGTACGTTGACTACGCTAGTAGCTATATGAATGTGGGTTTTCCTATCATAATAAAGCCCTCTCGACTGCCTTCTTTGGATTACATCATACTCTGAATGCTCCACAGAATTGTGAGCACTCAACTATGCAGGGCACACATTGTAATTATATAAGGATATTTTATATTTTCATGATTGCTCAATCAAGGAGTCAGGAGAAGAAATCAGCCAATTGAAGATAAGTTAACTATGTTATTTCATTTTTCTTTTTTTTTCTGGAAAATGTTTTCATATTCTGTGTTGAAGTATTGACTGTTAAAGGCTTTTACGAAGTGGTAAAAATAATCATTTATGAATGCCATAGTAAAATTCATCAATAAGTTTATAAAAAGAAAAGAAACCAAACGTGAATATATTTTTACAAGGAATGCATTCACCCTTCGTCATTAGCATTAGTAATGTTGGGTTATTAAATCTTGTTAAAAACCTAACTGCTTAAGTTAACAATGCTTTTATTCAAAGAGGTTATAATGTGAGTGAACTCTAATTCCTTATGAATTTATGAATCATATTATAAATGGAATATATACAAATCTACCAAGTACATTGGTGGTATTTGACATATGTTAATAAGCATTAAACACTTCTATAAGGAAATAGAGTTTATGCACATAAAAGATAAGTTCATAAGGTTATTTTTCTTGAAAATAATTTAGTAGTTAATTCTTGAAGATATTTCATGGGTTGGAAGATAAGTTAAGGAGTTTCATGAAGAACACATGTTAGTTTTCATAATCTTTTCTTTGGGAAAAATCATAATAATTACTTCTTGGTAAAATATTATGTTGTTTTATATATGTTTCTTACTTGAAAGGAATGACCTCTTGAGAATATAAAAATAACAATTACTTTTTGGAGAATTATTATTATGGTAAATAGCCCTCTTTTGGAAAATATATTTTTTTTGGAAAAAAAACATAACTTGTATGCATAAGGGGATCAACTATGATATTAAATTTTCTTGGGAGAAACTACATGCTTTTCTTTGGGAGAAGCTACATGTAGAAAGACAAATTATCTAGGTTATCTTGACTTCCTTTTGAGGAGGAATTATGTATTTGTTTACAGGAAAAGAATAGTTAATGATGGTGTAATTCCAAGAAGGGAATATGTCCTATGTACATTAAAGAAGAGTTGTTATGATAAGCTCTTGCATGCACAAAGAATAGTAATTGTGTTGGAGATTTATAATCTTTGTATGGATAGAAGAACCATTGAGTTATAATGTTTATTTAGGAAGAATTATTTGTGAGTACTTTATGCTATCATAACTATTATGTTAGTTTTTTCCTATGCATGGAATATTGGTATTACCATTCGTTGGAAAGAATATACATATTTGTATATGGGAAAAGATAGTATGTTGTGTTAGAGTACATTGCGAAAGATTGATAGTATAATATTTGAAAAAAGAAGACATGTATTTGTATGCTTTAGTTGCATTAGTTTTTATGGAAAAGAAAACCATGTCTTTGCATGCCTATTATGTTATATTTCCTGGAAAAGGAAATATGTGTTTGCATGTTCTCCTGTGTTAAGCATTCCATTGGAAAGACCCTTTTGGAAGCTATGTGCTCCGTTGTGTAAGCATCCCTTTGGAAAGACTCTTTTGGAATCTAAATGCATTTGCATGCATGGGAGAAACATTTATTATGTTAGTTTTCCATCTATGTACCAAAAGTAATAGCTTAAGGGTTATTTATTTTGATTAAATTTATGTAAATCGCATGCACGAATATTGTAATTGATGTATTAGTTTCTTTTCAAGAAAATCATGGGAGATGTAGCTATTGTCTTGCAGGAATGTGTACTTATGCGAGGGAAACATTAGTTAATGTGATTCCTTATAACTAGCACATATGCAGTATGTGTTGTTAAAGAGAGAATGTCAAGGTATTTTATTTTCATGTCATGAATATACATGAGTAGATGGAGAAGCTTCTCTAGTATAGATTTATGAAATGGTTGATTAATACTTTATGAATCTTGACATCAGTATATGTTGAAGACATCATTAGCAGGGAATGATGGTGACATGTACAAAGGAAATATTATTCTTAACTAGGTGGCAGGTAAATGATTATGGTTCATGCAAATGAGTGCAAGTTGCAGGAGGATCCAATGTATTATGGTCCATTGTAGGTACATCCATGCCACCAAGATATGGAGATATGAAGATTAGTGGGTAAATGCTATCATATTTATTTTAATGGCTTAAAGATAGATATTTGTATATTTCATTGTAATATTTATAACGATGGTTAAGGGATGGTCTCCCTTATAAGCCATTGAGTGAGGGTTGAACACCCTCACGAGCGTTTAATAATAAAATTAAATGTTTTCTAGTTTTCACTCTACGGGGTTTCCAAGGTATATTGGTGTTGAATGATGTGATTGATTATTGTGTCAAATTGATCATGTTGATTCCTTTCTTGTGGTGATGTTCATAATTTCAAGTCTGTGATGACGATAATAATGATGAAATGGATGCAAAGTTACATCATAAATTTTTATGTTAATGTATTACAATAGAGGTGCTTAATGGTTAAGCAATTTACTATTCTTATAATAAGGTTACACTATGAATTGGTGAACATTCTATCTAATAATGAGTAAGGAATATTTAATAGTGATTTCGATAGTTTCCCGTGAATAACTTGTATAAAAAAATTAACTCCTTACATTTCCATGTGAAGTTATCGGTGTATGTTACAAGTGGTATCAGAGCTAAAGGTTGCAGCACTTGCGCCTTTGTGATTTGTTAAGCGAAAAGAAATTGAGGTATGCTAATAATGGACATCAGTTAAGGTATGATTCTAGAAATCTACATATTGATTGATATATGATTCTAGCAATCTACATATTGAATGATATATGCAGTAGTCTACTCTTGACATGATATGTGTGATTCATGTTTATAACTACATTAAAGAGTAATGAGTAATAAATATTGTTGCAAAACGGTTTTCATAACATTGGAATCTTGTTGAGGATAAAAGACAATAAAACCTTTGTTGTACTTATGAACAACCTGAGTACTCATTAGTGAAATTGAGAGTTTTTTATTAACAGTGGTTATATGACATATTACACATACATTTAGTGAACATAACTAAAGCTATCATGCACTACTTGAAAAAGATGAATGTGTATAGTGATGGTGTGTGAAATTAATGCATGAATGCAAAAGATGAGGAAAGTCCTTGTATAAGATGATAGAGTGTTTTAAAATTAAATTGAATGAAGCCTTTTAGATGTTAAAAATACTTAATGGGTCAAGTAGTGAGACTTGACTATAATGACTAATTGAATGACTAGTTTTTGAATGAGTCGTGTCATGGATGCATTAAGATTATTAGTGGCATTGAATGACTAGTTATTGAATGAGTTGTGCCATGGATGCATTAAGATTATTAATAGCATTTATTAGTTATGAATGACTAACTAATGAAAGTTATATGCACGAATCGATTTTGACAAAAGCTATTTGAAAGTTGTGAACAAGTGATTATGGTAATTACTTCATGTGTCAGTCTGTTGGTAACAGAACATTGTGGGAATTGGAAATGTTTGCACTTATACCCTAATCGTTATTGATATATACGCATTAATGAATATTTGTATATAATTGTATGCATGACAACATTGTATGCAGAAAATTAAAATAATTGCGTAAAATAATACCTGCTTAAGAAATGCATATTTACAATTAGCATTGTTGCTTATAGTAAGCATGGGTAGCTTAATGGAAATAGAAAACCTGTGAAAATAAAACATCGCAAACATTGAAATGCGAATTGCAACAGTAAATGTTAAAGTATCATGCTATAATGTGCATGATTGTGTTATTTGGGAAATAATAATGTATAAACACATGATATCATGTTTTAATGTGCATGATTTTGTTATTTGAGAAATAATAATGTACAACACATGTATGTTAGTCATGTTTCCTGTTATTCTAGATATCATTGGACCCATGTTAAGGGAAAGTATGATGTATGATGTACACAAAGTTTCTTTTTCTTTATGTATAATGTTCATAAAGTTCATTATGTAATTTACTATGGGAAACAATGATAAAAGAAAATTTTAACATGCCAGATAGTTGTCAACAATTATGAAAGGCTAGAAGGCCTTGGGTTGATAGTGATTGCCTTCCCGGAGGGGTTTATGGCACTTACCTGCCCAGATTTACACTCCCTAGAGATATATGATCTCAATAGGGAACAGAGTTGGCCAAGATGGTGAAGGGGAAAAACTTGAGGCAACTCTATTGATTTTGGATCCTAATGGAGGTGGTCCAAAATTCCTCATAGACGGGACGCTGTCAGAGGAATAGGCATGATGTTGCCAAGAGGAATCCATACTGGAACTGGAATGGTATTTTGTCAAATGATTGTCTGGATGTGAAAATGACTCGATTTGGTTGTGGAAACCAACTCCCATGGGTTGGGAGGAGCATTTTGTTTACCATTATGGTTCTCATAGCAGAACAAGTTAAGTAATAAGTTATGTGTTATATTAAAATGAATTTCTATATGGTTATGTAAATAGCTTATGTAGATATTGAGAGGAAAGGAGCCTAGCTCCTGAAAATGAATTAGTGAATGTATAAGTTCATTTATTTTATTACTAATTTATTTGAATGTTTTAGCAGAGGCTAGGATATGCCCATGGTGCATTGATTGACCATTGGTACAATTAGAGAGCTAGGTGCTCTTTGAGTACATTTTGAAGTATTGTGTGGATGTATTTAGCAGGAGTTAAGACAGTGTGCACGTGATGCATTGATTAGAGGGTTGGTGCTCTCTGAGTACTTGTGGAAGTACTCAAATTAAAACATCTCTTGATATTGCATGAACGTTTGATAGTTGCAAGTATTTCATTTGATTGAAACTATGTGCCTAATATGATTGAATTTGTTAGTCATACATTATAGGCTCTTTCCAGGGAGTGTTGATGGGTTGTTCAACCATTCTCAGAGAGCTTGTGTAAAAGCCATCATTACTTCCAATAGTAATTGGTAAGTAATGGTAAGTTGGTATATATATTTTTCTATATTTTTATGAATTGAATAAGGGATAAGTAGATAAAAATGGAAATGGATTATTCTTTGAGCTATACATGCTTATGACTATGGATAAAAACATTATTGTCTCAATTAATGACATTTAAGGAAATGAAAGTGTTTCATTGTGAAGGGGAAGGACCCCCTTTGGGTTGTTTATATTATGATATCATGAGTATAAGTTTAAATTTCAGTGAGAGAAGCACACCGAGGACGATGTTCTCTTAAGGGGGGGAGTATGTAACATCCATAAAAAACATGTAAATAGACATAAAATTAATAAAGAATTATTAATTAAATTTTTTATCAAGAATCAGTTGGAAGTTTAATGAATTCTTGATAACAGATTATGGGTATTCTTTATTTATCGGAGATCTCTGAAGAGGTGGAGGAGGGTGTGCGGTGTTCAGAATGTGGGCAGTTTGCTAAGTGAGCTATTGTCTCACGACACATTCATTATTTGCAACCACAACCCACCTAGAAATATAGTTGCGCAGACACCATACTGAATCCTTACATCAACATCTATCTCCCGTACTATAATACCCTATTAGCTTTATTTTGTGTCTTTTGATATTTCATATTTATGTTGTTCTTAATTTTAGTTGTACGTTGATTACACTAGAAACTATGTGAATGTGGGTTTTCCTATCATAATAAAGCCCTCTCGACTGCCTTCTTTGGATTACATCATACTCTGAATGCTCCACAGAATTGTGAGCACTCAACTATGCAAGGCACACATTGTAATGATATAAGGATATTTTCTATTTGCATGATTGCTCAATCAAGGAGTTAGGAGAATAAATCAACCAATTGAAGATAAGTTAACTATGTTATTTCATTTTTTTTCTGGAAAATGTTTTCATATTCTGTGTTGAAGTATTGACTGTTAAAGGTTTTTATGAAGTGGTAAAAGTAATCATTTATGAATGCCATAGTAAAATTCATCGATAAGTTTATAAAAAGAAAAGAAACCAAACGTGAATATATTTTTACAAGGAATGCATTAACCCTTCGTCATTAGCATTAGTAATGTTGGGTTATTAAATCTTGTTAAAAACCTAATTGCTTAAGTTAAAAATGATTTTATTCAAAGAGGTTATAATGTGAGCGAACTCTAATTCCTTATGAATTTATGAATCATATTATAAATGGAATATATACAAATCTACCAAGTACATTGGTGGTATTTGACATATGTAAATAAGCATTAAACACTTCTATAAGGAAGTAGAGTTTATGCGCATAAAAGATAAGTTCATAAGGTTATTTTTCTTGAAAATAATTTGGTAGTTAATTCTTGAAGATATTTCATGGGTTGGAAGATAAGTAAAGGAGTTTCATGAAGAACACATGTAGAATTATTGTTATGGTAAATAGCCTTCTTTTGGAAAAGATTTTTTTTTTGGAAAATAAACATAACTTGTATGCATAAGGGGATCAACTATGATATTAGCTTTTCTTGGGAGAAACTACATGCTTTCCTTTGGGAGAAGCTACATGTAGAAAGACAAAGAATCTATATTATCTTGACTTCCTTTTGAGGAGGAATTATGTATTTGTTTACAGGAAAAGAATAGTTAATGATGGTGTAATTCCAAGAAGGGAATATGTCCTATGTACATTAAAGAAGAGTTGTTATGATAAGCTCTTGCATGCACAAAGAATAGTAATTGTGTTGGAGATTTATAATCTTTGTATGGATAGAAGAAACATTGAGTTATAATGTTTATTTAGGAAGAATTATTTGTGAGTACTTTATGCTATCATAACTATTATGTTAGTTTTTTCCTATGCATGGAATATTGGTATTACCATTCGTTGGAAAGAATATACATATTTGTATATGGGAAAAGATAGTATGTTGTGTTAGAGTACATTGCGAAAGATTGATAGTATAATATTTGAAAAAATAAGACATGTATTTGTATGCTTTAGTTGCATTAGTTTTTATGGAAAAGAAAACCATGTCATTCAGGGAAAATTTTAAGAACCCCCCTAAATTTTTTTGTATAATAAATAGGCGAATCTCCATGATACATAGGAAAAGAGGAAGGTGATTTTATCAGTAATATAATATGTATATTTAATTCTTTTGGAGAATCTCTCACGATATTATATTATCTTATAAAATCATGGCGAATCTTTCACTGAATTATAAAATATTGTAATATCTTGGTGAATATTTCAGTAAATAATAAATACTTTGTAAAGGGATAACAAAGTTCATAATGAGTGCTTGTTCCTCACTTCAACACCCTTCAAAAATACGTCCTGACTAACTTTAATTCCTCTGTAAATTATTCAGGGAATTTCAGTCTATTATAGTCCTTGGAAAAACTCTCACATTGTCTCATATGACCAGCAGATTTTTGTACAATATACATGAGTTATCCTCCATAATGTTACCCCAAAAAACCTTTGCACTTGTCTCATAATAAATTGATTCCAAGTGAGCTCGCGAGAGTATCGATCACACGCTCTCTGAGCACCGCAATGAAATAGTTTCTTTGTTTTCACGATGATTCCCACCTCCCTTCCTTGATGAATAATCTTACCAGAATGCCCATGACCATGAGATATTTTTAAGTATTTAGTACATGAATTTTGCTGCATTAATGTAACCTCTGGCCTAATAATTAAGAGTTGGTTTTCCATGGGTGATTAAGGGATGGATGATTTATTAGGAATTTTATGTGATTTCTTTTTTTTTTAGAATGTGATTATGGTTGGGAAATGCAGATTCTAGACTTGGTGACATTGTGCTGCAGAGTTCCATGGGTGTAGCAAGGGATCCTATTATCAAAGTTTCTTTGTTGAACTTATGTAAGCTTTTACAGAATTGCCTCTTCGGGAGAATTTTTTTAAAGTTGACTATTGTTATTTCATTCTCTACGCTTCCTCATTTGGTATTCAAGCATTTATGTATTTGTAAATTTGGAGAGGTCTCGGCATAGATACTAGCTCAAACCCATATAAAGCTTGGCTTGATATTTCCCTAATAGGCATCAATCTCAATTTGTCCTATCATTTCGTGAACTGAGCCTTTGCTTGACATTTTCACTGCCCCCATCTTTCACTGTAAGTTTCATTTGAATATATAATTTCAGGTCATAAAAATGATGAAATCAACAGGATGGGAATCATTTTGTCAGGATTCTTTTTTTTTTTTGGTGGGTCCTTGCATCTTTACTATCACATTGTCTCATTGATGCAAAATGTAGTTTGTGTCCAACCATTAGGACTCTTACATTGTTTCTAGGTAAGACATGCCTTCTTTATTCTATTGCGGAATTTTCACAAAGGCTACTTGAATTTCCACAATAATATATACAAAGAATTTATGCTCTTTTTTACTCCTGAACAGGCTCTAATTTCCTCCATTTTGTGGGGCTAGAATGTAATGAAAGACTGTAATGAATTGAATTTCAATGTCTCTCTAGAATATGAAAAGAGTGAAGTAAATGCAGGTTTCTTTTATTCAAATTCAGAGCAAAGGGAGAAAATGGTTTTAGCAGAAAGAAGACAAGTAGATGAGAAAATTCAAAAGATCATTAACTTGAAGAAGAAATTTTGTGATGGAACTGACAACAATTTTTTTGTGATCAATCAAAAGGGAATAGATCCTATGTCACTCGATCTTATTGCAAGAGAAGGGATTGTAGCTTTGAGGAGAGAGAAGAGGCGCAATATGGAGAAATTGGTTTTAGCTTGTGGTGGGGAGGCTATCAATTCTATTGATGATCTGTCTCCTAGTGTTCTTGGATGGGCTGGGCTTGTATATGATCATGTCCTAGGGGAAGAAAAGTACACTTTTGTGGAAAACGCTAGGAATCCTCACTCGTGTACAATTCTAATAAAAGGACCTAATGATCATACTATTGCTCAAATTAAGGATGTTGTACGTGATGGTCTGAGAGCTGTTAAAAACAAACTTGAAGATAGAGCTGTTGTCTTGGGTGCTGGAGCTTTTGAAGTTGCTGCAAGCCAACATCTCAAACACACTGTCAAGAAGACTGTTCAGGGGCGTGCACAATTAGGAGTTGAAGCCTTTGCTAATGCGCTTTTGGTTGTGCCCAAGACTCTGGGAGAAAATTCTGGACTAGATACTCAAGATGTCTTGGTTGGACTACAGGTGGAGCATGACAAAGGCAATATTTTTGGTTTAAATCATCATACAGGAGAACCGATGGACCCATATTTGGAGGGAATTTTCAACAACTACTCTGTCAAGCGCCAGATTATAAATTCTGGCCCTGTAACTGCATCGCAACTACTTCTCGTGGATGAGGTCATCCGTGCTGGAACAACATAGCGTGGTTGATGCATGAATTGGACCAGCGTTGAGAACCGCAATCCGAAGCCAAGGAGGATTGTAAATTGGCGAGGGTTGTTCAACTGTGGAGCGATGGGACCCTGAAGGCAAGCAGTGGAACCGCGATCATTGAACAGTAAAGGCGGTTTTTAAATCCAAACCCGGCAGTATCGTGCGAGGTCGAAGGTGGTGAGTTTTTTTCATAAAAACAACGCGATATACTCCGGTGATGGACACGTGTAATTGAGCGGTTTTGTGATACCATCTATATCACGCGCATTTGGAGAATTAACCTCTATATAGCTGGGTCGTGCGACGGCCGTTGGATGATGGAGTGGTAGTGCGATAGCCTTCCAGCCATAGGATGGAGGCGACGATTAATGAAAGGGTATGTTAAATGCACTGCGGGGTCTAATCAACAGCTGGTTATGTGTGTTATGAACGACATTGTTATGTTATGAATTGGATTCGTAACCAAAGAATAGTCAACATATAGGTGTATATATATATATATAGTGGGCGAAAGCATAGGTGATAAAAGGGGGAGCCTTGTCGTAAGTGGATATAAGTGCGTGGGCCTATGGTAACAAATGAACTTTATAATAAAGCTCATTTGATCACCATTATGAAATGAACCTTTATGAAATTCAGATCTTATTACAAAGGCAGGCTATACGAAATGAGGGTTTTATAACCTAATAAGGAAAGTGAATTAGTTCCGCACAGTATTGAAATTTCCAATCGAGATTATTGTGAATTGCCAGACTTTGGTTTGGAGGTTTATTAAATTTTCCAGTTCAAGAAATGAGAACGGGTTGACTTTGCCCAAATTGTGAAATTGATTGGGCAATAAAGTTTTGAAAAACCGGGACTGTGGGTCTTACCTCCATTAGGTTCCAAAAACCAAGAACCAAATACAGGATCTTTGGTAGCAACATATATTTGTCAGTTACACACATTTCATCCCCTAGAAAAAGCTCGTAAGATTAATGTCATATTCACAGCTAATATTTTTGCAATCCTTGAGCAAGCATTTGATGAATTAGTGACCAGGACTGGTAGAGAAAATTGGACCATGGTTGGAAGGAATTACTACCTTTATGTCAAATGCAAGATATTAAAATACAAATTCCAATTCAAGCCAAGCCTAGCATTTTTACAGTCTTGATGGGTGACACTGCCTCTGTTACACAGCTGATACTGTATGTAACTGCTGTTACAGGCCTTCTAAGTGCTACAGTAAGAAAAACAAGATTCTTATTTGTGCAACCCTTTGACATCTCATGTCTCTTTAAAGGCTAAAAAGAGAAAACTAGGCATTCAAATGAAATCTGCATACAAGGAATATTTATTCAACATGGAGGCTGCTCCTCAGAAAAGGAGAGAAATCCAGAAATCTAGGAACCATGAGGCAGTGGGAGAGTGATCACGTCCTCTGTTAGAAAAGGTAGATACCTTTCCTTTCCCCAGAAAACATGTGGGTGAGGAATGTGTATGCATGTCTTCATTTGAAGACAGATTAAATCATTCAATTGAGGAAGCTGAGAGTTGTCAATGTTCTATTGCTATTAGTAGTAGTAGCTATATGTCAAATGATATTTTATGTTCAAATAAAAAGCATTCATCACGAACTATATTCTATAGCTCTTTCGATGATGCTATGTATTCATGTGAATGTCCAAACCGGAGGCAAGATAAATCTTTGACTGAAGAGAAAGGAGCAGCAAAAGTACATAAATTAGAACTTCGTGCATATCACTCTGCAATGAGAGCTTTGTATGCATCTAGACATATAACTTGGGAGCAAGAAACCTTGGCTGCTCCTACGATTGTAAATTCTGCTGAAAAATATTGTTGTGCTTGTGGGCATTGACTACAGAGGGTGGGATTTGAGTGTTTTTCACTGGTGTAGTTTTATGTGACCATTCATCTCCTCTTTGATGGTTCCTATTTCTCATTGTATATGTATATTTTTTTATAGCTGCCTTTTTCTGGTGGCAAGTAGTTTCCTTAGTGCGGACTTCATCCTTTTTCTTTCAGCTAGCAAAATTATACTTTTAATAGTATACAGTATGAATTACAAGCAGTTCAAACTGTTATCTGCTTCCATGGGAAACAGATCAGCAATGAATTCAAAATATATCAGATCTGGTTGTACACCATCAATCAAATCACTTGTATCAATATGGGTGTCAATATCATATAGGTAGCTAGAACCTTCATTGTCATACCTGAATAGTAGTAATTTAGAACAAACAAGAAAAGAAGTGGCAGTAAGCAATAGGTGCATTCAGTTAGAGAACCATTTATGATGAAGAAATAGGAAAACAGAATTTAATACAAGATAAAAATTTACCTTTCTCCTCTTTTATTTGTTTCTTGATCATTTAAGACCTCTCCAAGGTATTCACAAATGAATGTCCCACGTGAAATTTCTTGTGCAGCTCTAACTGCACAGCCCTAAAATCAAACAGAAAGACAGACCAAAACATTGAAACAGAATTGGGGTCTTGTTGCACCTTGGTTTATTGATAATTTTGAAACCAAGCTTTTTCTTTTTGAAAAAATGCATCTGACATTAACAAGTGAAGTTATTTACATTCTAGACCATGATTACATTTCAATAATGATCCTAATGCACTACCAATACTAGAACTTCAATAAAATCAAAATAACACCTTATGCTTTGTTTTATATACTTCAATTCTGACTTGCACTCCCTTCTGCAGCACCCGGTTTGGGCATTCTTTATTACAGTTGCACATAGAGTTGCATTCATATACCAAGAACCCTTCCTGGAGAAAAATAGACATTAAAGTTAGAAAAGATAGGCTAACCACTAGAACTACGATGTTAAACCTTAGCAGTGAAGTCATTACATTAATGAAGTTCACTACACACTGACAAGAACTAAAACACAGTGAGAAAAAAGAAATTTCCATGGATTTTTCATGTTTCGGGCACTCTGATGTCAATGTCCAGTACAACACAATTGAAGGACAGCTACAGTGGCCAAATTATGGTAAAAAAATGACAACAATATGCACAATTATTTGCATATCATCAGAGAGGCCCTCAAATAACCCATAAAGTTGTATGCAAGAGGAACAGTACATGACAACTCATAATGAAGTTTGTAATTTTGTTGTTAAGAACGCCCACGGATAGATAAATGTAAAGTTTATCATAAAATAATATTAGATTGATAGAATTTTCACTTTACAAATATGTTCTGTAAACATAGCCTCATGGGGCGAATCCGTAGAAAGAGGAGCTGTTGATGGAGAAGTAGGAGTGATAAGTTGGAGGGGAAGGGTAGGTATAAACTGAAGTTGAGAATTGATTTCATAAATTGATGGGAATGTCGATGGATTAAGGGTAGCAGATGCTGATTCTAATGATTCTAAATATGCCAAAGACAGTGGAGGGCACTTCAGGTAAGCATACCCCACAGGATGCTTACCTTATATGTGTGTGCGTTTGAACTTTGAACTTTGAACTTTGAAACAATTTTCTTTTATATTATACTAAAAACATAAAGATCCAAAAATAAAAGGGAACCTCAACCTTGTCATGAGGCCAAATTATGCCCTAGGTGATATATTCTTCACATCATTAAGCAACCAAAAATTGCTTAGCTCTAATTTCAGAAAATACCTTGTCAAAATCTAAGTTTTATAAGCTATCAATAGTACCAAGAAATGCATCAAAAACTTACTTATAATGAATCATCCAAAGTGAATACAATACTAAGGAGTGTATATAATGCCAAAGGCTTAAAAATGGCTCAAAACTAAATATTTTCAATCACTAAGTAATGATCTGTGACAAACAGGAAGGCCATGTTGGCTCCCATTTTGAGTGTATATTTTGTGTAAACTTGTAAAATCCACCATCAGTTCACCATTAAATTCACCAATCCTTGAGATTCAGCAAAATTAGAATTCTTTCGAAATAAATGACGTCGAATGTAGTGACTAAACCTATAGATAGTCCAAGCCTTCCCAAACAGGACACAACTGCCCCTCAAATTCTCAATCTAACCTAAATCCAAAAAGATACTTATATAATCCTGGCAGACTCTTCATCACAAATACCCCTTTATGCCCACATTCCTCATCAAATGGGAGGTAGATTCATGAACGAAATGTTTGTCCTAAAACTAAGGATTTTCAAAAAATAATAATAAACAGCGAAACAAGATTTTAAGAAGTCACGCTTAATCCAAAATATTGTTAATCCAACTGTTAGCCCCCCTATTAAATTCTTGGCAAGCAAGTAGGGGGCTAGATAGTCTTAGAGCCTTCAAGGAATGCATTTTCCTGAAAACTCATCATCCTTGAAGTTCCTCCATGCTTTGCCTCTTACAAATCTCCTATGCTGATTTCCCCATCACCCTTTGTCTCCTCATATTTCCCCTCCGTCGCCCTATCGCTACCCTTATAAGGCTTCAAAATGCATTAAAACGGCTTAAAAACCCGCTTTGAATCTTATATTCAAGGCTATCCCCTCTGCATGAGCCCCGCACCTTGATTCCCCCATGTGACTCGGCACCGAACCACTCGCTGGCCCGAAAGGCGCTAATCTCCCATGCCCACCGTTCGTCCCTCTGAACGCGCCATTTCCGTCCGCTGATCAGCCAGATCAACAGTCCGGAATGCGCCTGTCCTTGTGGTCCCCGCCACGCAATAGCCATAAAAAAACCTGGTTTATCCCGCAACACTTATGCGCGGTGGGTGGTTTTCCCCGAGCACCCAGTGATCCCATTTAGCGCTCGCCACCTGTCCCCTGTACGACACCAAAACCGCCCATCCCCCGCGCATTATCTTTCGGCCCAAGTCTCGCAGCGAAATTTGCGCAAGCCATCCGATCCTGAGCGCCTCATCCGACGGTCATCATTCGTCAGTGTTATACACTGTTTAGCTCCGATCACTGTACCCCTGGCCCACCGTCATTTCCCTCTGCCGCATTGTTAACCGTTGATTTCCTTTGAGATCGACGGCCCAGATTCACCCTCTCCAATTTTGAATATTCCGCTACCGCCCAGTCTTCGCCATGTCACCTCCACATGCATTCATCGTACAATCGCCATTTCATTACATAAAATTGGCTTTTTCCATGCTTTTAAGGTTTTTCATCCATATTTCACCCCGCAGACTACTAACCTCCACCGTAGCATTTTTTCACCCTTTCTCTACGAGTTTTTCCCTCCATCTCATCATATGCACAATCATGCTCATTATCCACATCATCCGCCACCCCATCCAGTGTTTTCTTCACATTTTTCGTGTTTTGCAGGGTTGTAAATGATAAAAGACCGCCATAATGCGCAGCCTCTGTTACAGTGACAGAGAAATCAAGGAGGATCATCTTCGGCAGCTGAATTTATGAGAAAAGACCTGGGAAGGTGAAGACAGGATGATCATTTAAAGGAACAGGGTTTAAAACTCTGTGGAAAACCTTCCAGAGCCATTAAAGCTCGAGCTAACCTGACAGAAGCAAGAATGGAGCGGCAAAGTGTTCCAGTACAAAGCAAAGAGATTAAGGCACGCCAAAGAAAATATTGAACCTTAAATCTACGGTTTAAAGAGGCAAAGCACCAGTTTGAAGACCCCAAGGACCCATCAAAGGTCCTGAGCACAAGTAAAAGGTAACATCAGTTTATTCGTCAGCAGTATGTTTTTCTTCATTTAGGACAGGGCGCCCATACAACTTTTATTATGCACCGTGCCCCTCAAGAAATTTCCACCAGACAGCAGAACGAAACTACCAGAGCATTTGATTCGCAGCAAGGCAAACCTCACTATTTCTTATTGTATTTTTGTTAATTCTACCAGTAAGTACCACAGAGTACTACAATCAGAACACCTTAGCCATACCAGAGATAAATGCAGATATTTAAAACAGGATGGGTTTCGGCCCTCCATTCATTTCTGTGTTTAATGTTACATTTAGTGTTCACCTACCTCCTCAGTCGATCTTCTATTCATCCTCTGCTATAAAACACAGAAGGAAAGTATTGTAAAGGTTGTTGACGAGATATCAGAGAAATGCAAGCATTTTCCTCTCGAGACAAGTTCTCTGTGTAATATTGTAAGATAGGCTGAGATTTGATGTATTCAGACTGAATGTTCAAGCTGTGGGCAATGATGTACCTGATTGGTGTTGTTTTTAATATGACAAGCACTTTTCTTTGGATCCTGATCTAAAGCAGCTGGTGATGTTTTCCTATCTCTGTGTTTGATTTCTTTTCATTTCATTTCTACTGGCTCGCATTAGAAGTTGGCATAAGATTTACCCTTGATAGGTACCTTATGTTGCTGCTCTCCCAGCCTTTTATGTTTTCTGCTTATATGTGTATCTGAATATTGATTTCATTGATTTAACCAGTGTAGTGGATGTCATTGCCTACTCTCTGATGTATGAATTGAAGAAATCTATTTTTAGATGTTCTTGCTAGGATTTAGTTGGATGAGTTGAGAACACTGGGAGGTCTAGAACCCTGTCTCTCCCTCACTAGGATCTTTCCATCTCAATTAAGCCTTTCTAAGATCCCTTGTATTGCCTCTGATTTTGTCCAAGCAGGTTTGGAGTTAAATGACCTATGACATGATCTATAGATAGAATTGGGTGTTTCTCCCTCTTTCATTTTCAGTCCTTAATGTCCCATTCCAAATATCATCTTTAAGACCCAACTGCTCTAGATGACTAGCCCAACTGAAAGCTTGCACATTGAACACAAATAAATCCTTTCTTGACCCCATTGCCCAATGGCCTTGATGTTCTCTGAGTTATCTGTCTTAGCCTAATCCCCTTTATGCTCATCCTTGTCTTATATTGGACCTTCCTTTCCTGATTCCCAGCAACCAAACATCAAATAATCAAACAAACAAACCTTGTGCCTATAACTAGCCTAAAATATTTACTTTTGAGCCTTAAAGACATATAATTTGGCTATTATAGAGAGATCCCTCTCTAGAACTAGGAGGGCTAGATCCTAAGGTCTAAAAGTGGTTTTATGTTGTCTCATCTTTTGGTCTTGCCAACCTGGCCAAAACATGGGAACCCCAACATAATGGCGACTCCGCTGGGGAACATTGAGTGCATTACACTTTGAACATCCCTAGGCATTCAAAACCCACCATCTCTGGTTAGGTTGGCTGTTAGTCACACCTCTTCTCGGACAACCCCAGTATCATTTGTTGTGTTCACTTGTACTCCTAGAGAGAGCCTGGACAGGGCCAGGTAGCCTCCGAATCTCATCCTCCTTTGGAGGTGACATATCTGGTAAATGCCCTCCCATTCGATCTCTGGTTAGAGTTTTTTGTGTTCTGAGGTTATCCCTGAAAGGTGATAGTGACTGAGCACTGTGGTGGACAGTGTTACCCCTTGGCATACCCTAAACCTTCCACCTGGCGACTCCATAGTTCCTAAAAGATCAAAGACTCCACTGGTGATCAGTAGATCAGTAGGCCTACTGGTTATCTTGGTTTCACATAAGACTCCACTGGGAGACCTACCTTCATAACAACATCAACCACAACAGAAGTAACAAGTAGGGTTAAGCTGCATGGTTAGAGATATAACATCCTGGCTTTTAGGACCATTCACACAAGAGCTTTCCCGAATCCTAATCCACCTGAAATAGTTGATAACCCTGAGAGCATTCTCAAAGGATCTCCTACACCTAAAAGATCAACTATTCCCAGCCATATCCACAGAGCTAACTCCACTCCAGAAGACCTTACAGCTCTATCACACCTTCATCTTGACCTAGACCTACCAAACAGTTTACCTAGAGCTAGGTCATTCAATCATTTAGACCAACCAGACCCTGAGCTTCACAGTCCACCATCTGATAGTGGTCAGCACACTAGGGATAGAAGAACCCCTCCATCTACACCACCTGATATACACTTTGTTCAAAACTTGGGGCTCTCCCACCCTAGATCTGCCCAGCAAGCTTCTGCTGGTCCTAATATCCCTGTCATCCATATACTAGCTGCTCAAGTTAACCCTGTACCCCATCAGAACATTATCATGGCAACCTGGTATGCACCTCTGGTTTTACCTCAACCCTTGTTACCCTTACCCAATGATTATCAGTAAAAAATCCCACACTTCGCTGCTAAAGAGTCCATCACAGCCCAACAACATGTAGATAATATGGAGGATTCTTTTGACTATATGGAAATTGATGATGAAACAATCAAAATGAGAATCTTTGCCCAAAGCTTAGGGGGTGATGTAAAGAAATGGATTAAAGGCTTACCTCCTGGCAGTATCCAAGATCTCCCCGCATTATATCAGACCTTCATAAACAAATGGGAAGCTAGGGCAAATCCTCACCAACTCCTAGCTGAATACATGAGCCTTAAAAGAAATGCAGGAGAGAATGTCCATGATTACACAACGAGGTTTAACAGCATTTACAATGCTCTCCCTCCACACATGAAACCTCCACAAGGTATGGCCCTGGCCAAATACCCTGATGGGTTTGATGCTGACATGGCCTATGAGCTTAGAGATAAAGAATATAACACATTGGAGGACATGCAGAAAGGAGCAGTGAACATAGAGGCAAATCTGATTGAGAAAAGAGCAAGACTAAGAGCTGAGAAAAGGGTAACATATAGAGATGACATTGTGGCTTCCACATCAGACTCAAACTATGACAGACTATCTAAAAATGTGGATAAGCTGCAACAAATGATGTAGAAAATGGTTGTCACAGTTAGCAATCAGAACAGAAACCAGAACCAAAATCAGAACCAAAACTTTAGAAGAAACAACAATGCTCCCAACAGGCAAAAAGAATCAGATCAACAAGTTATTCCCCCATTCCAAAACTTTCTTGATGAAGGTGAGGGAATCATAGAAGAGTCTAAAGGGAATACAATAAACATGTTCGAAACAGAGAACTCAATCCATAACTGTGACTCAGAGGAAGATCAGCCCTCACCCTCTTATGAGGAGGAGTGGTTGAGGTCTGAAGATTACAGAATTGGATTTGAAAATTCTATCATGCAGGTCAGAGAACAATACGAACTTATGAGAAAAAAGAACCTAGACACTCCCAAACCAAAGGCTCCTGAGGTTACCATCAAGAAAATACCTAAGAAAACTTCTAAAGCAACTGCTGAAAGCAATAACACAACAGCTAAGAGTTCTGGGAGAAACAAAGACAAGGACAACCAAAACACTGAAAAACAAAGCCAGCCAACTAGTAGCACTAGCAATGCAGTTAGTGCTCCTGATAAAACAGTTCCTGAACCTGTACATAGTGAGAAATCACAAACTGATTCTACTACCAAGGCAGTAGCAAGCAAAACAGAATTGAGCGTTCCAAAGAGTTAGTCCGCTTTCAATTTGGAGAGCGAGATTGCGAAAATCAAAATCTCTGTACCATCACTAGAAAATTTGGCGGAAATTCCGACGGCCAATTCGTCGCTATTCCGACACATATTCGTCGCAAGAGCGACAGTTCGAGGGCGGACAAACCGTGGTTTTTCATGCCGTCGTAGTTCCGACGAACGTAAAAAGTGTCGCACTATCGACACTTCTTCCGTCACTTCCGAACAAGCGTCACTCTTCTGACGTATCACAAACCGTCGCGCCTCCGACGTTTGTAAACTGTCGCATTTCTGATGAAATGTGGTTCGACGTTTGGAACGTCACTCTTCCGACGCCTGTAAACCGTCGTAATTCCGACCCAACGTGGTCTGACGTTTTGGACGTCACTCTTCCGACGTCTGTAAGATGTCGCAATGCCGACGATATGTGGTCCGACGTTTGGAACGTTGCTCTTCCGACGTTTGTAATCTGTCGCAATTCCGACGATATGTGGTCCGACGTTTAGAACGTCGCTCTTCCGACATTTGTAATCTGTCGCAATTCCGACGAAATGTGGTCCGATGTTTTCATACTGTCTCTCTTCCGACATTTCTAGGTTGTCGCAGTTTCGACGTCTACAAGGCGTCGGTAGAGCGACGGAGGGTTCAATTTTAAAAAAAAAAATGAAACTTTAAAAGACGAGAAACGTTGTTTTGAATATATTATATGAAGTAAAACATTCCATGAAAGTGAAATAGCAGTATGTAGAATAGTAAAGCAACAGATAGAGTACCGACGTCCATTGTTCCAAATACAAATTAAAGTACCCAAAACCCTGCAACAGAGAAAAACGCTAATCATGTGAAGAGTGTGATATGTCCAAAATATAAAAATACCATCAGACCATATCAATAAACCAGCAACATAGACCAGCATCGCTAGTTTTGAAGGCAGAGTGATAAACATTAATCATTTTTTTTTCACAAGAGAAAAAACGTTGTTTTGAATATATTATATGAAGTAAAGCAGTCCATGAAGTCATTACATTTTCACATCTGAAGATTGGAACCCAAATATCCATCCAGAAAAATGGAAGTCCCACCCCAGACAATGATAGAAAAATACCCCATGTCACATACAGGGACATGATATAAAACCCAGTAACGGTCCACATGGAGATTATCGACAATCTGAGAAAGCATCCAAATATGCCCGAGGCATCTATAAGAAAGTGAAATAGCCGTATGTAGAATAGTAAAGCAACAGATAGAGTACCGACGTCCATTGTTCCAAATACAAATTAAAGTACCCAAAATCCTTGAACAGAGAAAAACGCTAATCATGTGAGGAGTGTGATATGTCCAAAATATAAAAAGACCATCAGACCATATCAATAAACCGGCAACATAGACCAGCATCGCTAGTTTTGAAGGCAGAGTGATAAACATTAATCATTTTTTTTTCACAAGAGAAAAAACGCTGTTTTGAATATATTATATGAAGTAAAACAATCCATGAAGTTATTACATTTTCACATCTGAAGATTGGAACCCAAATATCCATCCAGAAAAGTGGAAGTCCCACCCTAGACAGTGATAGAAAAATACCCCATGTCACATACAGGGACTTGATATAAAACCCAGTAACGGTCCACATGGAGATTATCGACAATCTGAGAAAGCATCCAAATATGCCCGAGGCATCTATAAGAAAGTGAAATAGCAATATGTAGAACAGTAAAGCAACAGATAGAGTACAGACGTTCATTGTTCCAAATACAAATTAAAGTACCCAAAATCCTGCAACAGAGAAAAACGCTAATCATGTGAGGAGTGTGATATGTCCAAAATATAAAAAGACCATCAGACCATATCAATAAACCAGCAACATAGACCAGCATCGCTAGTTTTGAAGGCAGAGTGATAAACATTAATCATTTTTTTTTTCACAAGAGAAAAAATGATGTTTTGAATATATTATATGAAGTAAAACAGTCCATGAAATCATTACATTTTCACATCTGAATATTGGAACCCAAATATACATCCAGAAAAGTGGAAGTCCCACCCCAGACAGTGATAGAAAAATACCCCATGTCACATACAGGGACTTGATATAAAACCCAGTAACGGTCCACATAGAGATTATCGACAATCTGAGAAAGCATCCAAATATGCACGAGGCATCTATAAGAAAGTGAAATAGCAGTATGTAGAATAGTAAAGCAACAGATAGAGTACCGACGTCCATTGTTCCAAATACAAATTAAAGTACCCAAAATCCTTGAACAGAGAAAACGCTAATCATGTGAGGAGTGTGATATGTCCAAAATATAAAAAGACCATCAGACCATATCAATAAACCAGCAACATAGACCAGCATCGCTAGTTTTGAAGGCAGAGTGATAAACATTAATCATTTTTTTTTCACAAGAGAAAAAACGATGTTTTTAATATATTGTATGAATTAAAACAGTCCATGAAGTCATTACATTTTCACATCTTAAGATTGGAACCCAAATATCCATCCAGAAAAGTGGAAGTCCCACCCCAGACAATGATAGAAAAATACCCCATGTCACATACAGCGACTTGATATAAAACCCAGTAACGGTCCACATGGAGATTATCGACAATCTGAGAAAGCATCAAAATATGCCCAAGGCATCTATAAGAAAGTGAAATAGCAGTATGTAGAATAGTAAAGCAACAGATAGAGTACGTACCGACGTCCATTGTTCCAAATACAAATTAAAGTACCCAAAATCCTTGAGCAGAGAAAAACGCTAATCATGTGAGGAGTGTGATATGTCCAAAATATAAAAAGACCATCAGACCATATCAATAAACCAGCAACATAGACCAGCATCGCTAGTTTTGAAGGCAGAATGATAAACATTAATAATTTTTTTTTCAGAAGAGAAAAAACGTTGTTTTGAATATATTATATGAAGTAAAACAGTCCATGAAGTCATTACATTTTCACATCTGAAGATTGGAACCCAAATATCCATCGAGAAAAGTGGAAGTCCCACCCCAGACAATGATAGAAAAATACCCCATGTCACATACAGGGACATGATATAAAATCCAGTAACGGTCCACATGGAGATTATCGACAATCTGAGAAAGCATTCAAATATGCCGGAGGCATCTATAAGAAAGTGAAATAGTAGTATGTAGAACAGTAAAGCAACAGATAGAGTACCGACGTCCATTGTTCTAAATACAAATTAAAGTACCCAAAATCCTTGAACAGATCAAGAAAAACGCTAATCATGTGAGAATTTTAAGTAAAGTTAATCTATTAACATTGCGAATAAAATTACACCGAAGTCAAAAACATTGCCTGGCCAGACTCATGGCAAATTTTTCATCAAAAAATCAAAAAATTAAGAAGACTGCCCTCATATGGGGAAACCAGTCTTGAACGTTTAATTTACAGAATTCAAAAATATTACAAAGGTCTAGCACAGTAAAATAATCTAAAAGCAGCCCAATTAAGTGGGCCTGCTAAGCAAGAAAAACAAATTAACCAAACTACTCCTCCGGTGGTTCCTCCACGATTCGGCACCATCCTTCGGAAGGTCCAGGATCGCTAGGTGCTACCTCCACATGCATGCCACAACTCCCCTCCTGAAGACCCGAATGCTGGCCGGCTTTTTCCGAGCTCAGACCCACCGGACGGGTGCATTCTTCCTCCGTTTGGGCCTCCTCACGGAATACCACAGTGACTAAAGCCGTGATTCTTGGGTGGTTGAGAGAGCAATTAAAGGAAAATTTCGCAGTGCGCATCATGGGAGAAGGTGAACTAGCGGTGGGGAAGCCAGGAGCAGGGGAATCCATACGGTGGCCAGATGCTACAAGCCAACCCCGCCCACTCCTAGTATTTGGATATCGACCTAAGTAATAATCACTGGACTGGCCGGAAGTCGACTCTGTTGAGGGGCTGGAGGGAGCGCGCCGGGGTTGACGTCTAGTGCTCCCCCTGCGGCAACGCATCCTATGACGCACACGAGGCATGGGTGCAATCTCAGGCGCAGTGGGCACAAGAGGAGACGAAGAAGCAGAATTCCAATTAATAGAGGAAGACAGACAGAGACAGAACCGAGAGAAATGCAAATATGCAGCAACGTCTAGGCAGAAGTTCAGCTGGCCACTTCTCCTTATCATCACAGTTAGCAGGCAGTGTAATCCAGCAACCGGCTTGTCTGAAAAACCATGGCTAAACGCCATTTTGTCGACCCGTCTGCAATGCAATCAAAGGACGCCCGTCATAATTAATCTCTGATCATTAATAATGAGAGCTGAAGGCCGGATCAAATTGGAGCGTGCGGAATTGCTAAGAGGAGTGGAGGTCCGATCTTGAACAGTGTTAAAAATTAATTAATGCAGATTTGATGTGAAAATTTAATTGAGCAGCATTAAATGTTAGTCCGATTGATATGAAATCGCCACATCCATGTCCCATCACCTTAAACGCCATCGAATGCACCCGCAGCCAGGAGCAGGGCAAGTTTTTATTGAGGACACGTGGCAGAAATTGATTGGAGCGAATCTTTGTTTGGGCCGCTCGCACAGTGGAAATCCGGACCCGTAAAATATTAGGGCGAATTTGATAAGAAATTCGCGTCACAAAATTGGCCGACGTCAGCAGGCTATTTTGGAACGCAAATTTGGTTTGAATTATGGTTTATCACCGTTTGAAGTCCGGCGGGCTCGACTTAAGAACAATTTTGTTTGATCCCATCTTATAAAATTTGTGTTGGTTTTCTTTAATAATACACATATTTATAATAAATCATGGGAATACCACACTAAACATGTGGAAAATTTATATAAATAATTATTGAGAACAATCATTTTTATGTAAAAATATCCAAGGCGAGGTCTGTGTAGAGAACCGGGGTCGTGAAAACTGTTTAAATATAAAAATCTCTCTTAATAAAGAGACAAAATTGTTGTGCTTTCAGAACCTGACCCGAGGATTGGACATGAGTTAACAAACAAAAGGATAGCAGAACCAGACTTGCACCCGTGGTCAAGCCCTCTACCAAAACCACGAGCGGAATCACAAAAGCGGGTTGCCCATATCGCACCGCTTTTGCGAAGTAGGCGGTATTTCCTATTCGCGAGCGATTCCATAGGGAATGCGACACGTGGCGAAGTGACCCCGGAAAACAACCGTTTAACCCACGCCATCGCACGTTAAAGCCCGACGTTGGAAGCCGAGCGAAATTGCCAAGAGTCGTTGATTTGGAGAAGGGCCATCGGACGGTGGTCGCACGTTGAACTTTCCCAGAGGTTAACTAAGGTGTGCGGAGGATAGCCAGGTACGATACGAGTGTTTGATTGGTTATTGATATATATAGGTGGGGCCGGAGTATAATGAAATTGTTTAATTAAACGATTGGCATATAATTAGCATAAGTCTGGAGCGTGATTGTTGTAAGGCTGGGTGGTGAAATATAGAGCCGAAAGTTCATTACAAGTTATTTATTTAAAAAGAAACGTGGAGTATAAATACAAAGTGTTGAAAGTTAAACATTGGTTATAAGGCTTGGAGATAATATAAAGTCGGGAATATAAATTAAAGTCCAACCATTGTGGATGGTATTTTTTTATCAAATTCTACGAATTTGATAAATAAACCCGAAGAAAGAAGAAGTCAATGAAGACCCAGGCTGGAGGAAAAGAACGGGGTAAACCAGGGGAAAATGCTGACAGAGCGATTGTAGACACACCAGCTCTCCTTAGGGGTCCAATTTCATTTTTGTTGCGTCACACGATGATCTCTCTTCTCTGGCATTTACTTGTATTGAAGATCACTATTCTAGGAATAAGGAGTTATTTTCTCCAAAAATAACCCTAGCCAAACATTGACAATGCATAAAGGATATCTTTCTATGCTTCATAAGTACATATGTTCTACTTCTAAATCATGTCTTGGAAGTGGTTGTTTTGCTGGAAATTATTCACCAGTTGGTTTCATACCAAAGTCTTTTTCTCATTTTCAGCATCCAATACATGAAAAAGATAATGGTTTAAAGCAACATAAATATTTGAAATTTTGCAAGAATTGTCTGGCACACTTTGAATATGAATTTTGAAGTCAAGTGCATGATGCTGTATAGGATCAAGTGTCATTTTGAATACCAAATGTTTCACAAGAAACTTCTCAACATGCTACTCTGCAGTAAGGATTAAATGACAATATTGCATCAACTATTTCCATAATAAAAGTGCACCTCGGCCATAAGACTAAACAACTACAAATGTTGTAGATCTAACAAGACCACACAATCAAATGTATTCCACAAGGCCAATACGTATGAAAAATTAAAAGGAGTTTGCAACCAAAAATACCTTAGGCAACTAATTCAATTAGATACACCAAACCATCAGCAAAAAGGAAAACCAGCCTACTCAAAAGGCAAGCGTTTACCTCCTTTGACAAAATTTTGAGTTCCGAAACAAGGGCCTTTATTGTCTTATCAATGCCCCTAGTAATTTGAATGGGGTTTGCACCTGCTGCAACAACCTAAACAAAAAGGTTTCATTTCAAATTATTTTCCACAAATTTAAGATACAACCATTGTCAGTTTTGTATTTCCTAACAAGCTCATAAATTTTGATAAAAGAACCAAAAAATTTTAATACCTAATAGCAATTTTTTCACTCAAAAACTATCTTAGACTCAATAAGCCCAACCCAAAACTAAAAAACCAAACACTGTAAGACCCTACAAAAATGAATAGATGATCTTAATCCAGTACTATCGACAAAAAGCTACCTTTACACCCTCACTTATTAAACCCTGTGATGTTGAATTTTAACTTCAACTGCTGCAGTAGAAGGACGGATGCAGCAGCAACATTTTTTTTTGGAGGTTGCTTGCATGCCATCCAGAAATTTAATTCAGCATTTAAAATTCCTGCAAGTTTTTTTTGTAGACGGCCGTAGCCATATTTCTGTACAAGATTGTATTTAAACACAACAACCAGCATTAACGCAATTCACCAACCAGAAATTAAACAAACAGAAATTTACCCGACAGTTTTGTAAATTCAAAAGGAGGACACGTGGAGCATTAATATTGGATCGCATGAAATTGAAGGGAATCTGAAAACCTGAAAACAGGACCCGAATTTTTTATAGGGCACATTGGATTGAGAATTCGAGTTAAAATTAGGCAGACGTCAGCATCCCATTTTGGAACGCGAATTTGGTTTGAAATTCAATCTATTGAGACTTTTGAAGTCCGACGGAAAGGGTTCTTTAATGTTTTGATAGTTTAATATATACATATGTTATATATATATCATATGCGAAATGAAAGGTGGGCCATAGAATTTAGTTTTAATTTTATTTTTTTTAAAAGAGGGTTTATTATAATATGTTTTATATGTTACGGCATATAAAAATAAAAAGGACAAAAAAGCTTGGTAGTTTTTTTATAGACAGTACGTAAATTTTTTATTACACAGTAGTGTGTAAAAAGTGAAAGACTGAGTGTAACTTTTTAAGTGTGTATGCACAGCAGTGCGAAAGGGAAAAACACAGCAGAGTGTTTTAGAGACAGAGTATGTTTTTTTTGAACAAACAGTGAGTTGGTTTTATGCACTGCGTTTTGTAGAAGTCATAATTTTGTAATCCCTCTTAGTGAGGAAGTAGTGTAATAGTTTTTTTTTGAGTTATTGAAGGGAATAGAAGTTTGTTTTCAAAGTATTGAAACTCTGTCTCCTGTCAAAGAAATTTTTATTTTCTCTGTGTTAGAGGAAGGGAGATTTATTTTCCATTCATTGTTCTAGAATTTTTCAATATTCCAACATGTGCAAGAACAACAGATGTTGTGGTTCCATCCCCAGCTAAATCATTTGTCTTTGCCGCAGCTTGCCTTACCAACTTGGCCCCAATATTTTCAACTGGGTCCTCTAATTCAACCAATAAAAAGGCCAAAACCATAGCATTGAGATACATTTCATTACACTGTCAACAACAATAAAATTTGACTCAGCCATAACCCTTTCCTTTTATTGTTGTGAAAAGCTTTATGCATTACTCTAATGTGGCTATTCCATAGGCCAAGTAGATCACTGGGTAACAAATATGTTTCCTTTCACCTTTGAGTTTTCAAATTATGCCTACCAAATCTAAGACATTTAAGAGGGGGAACTAATACAACGTTAAAAAGAAAACCAGAGCACACATCTACGAATTACCTCCTTATCTACTGTCACACCATCATTAACTATTTTCGGAGAACCATGCTTGCTCTCCAAGACAACATTTTGCCCTTCACCCCAAGGGTGACTCCAACAAGATCAGCAAGTTTGTTCACACCGCCTACAAGACAAATTGACAATGCTTTCAGTAAGTGTGCAATTGAATGCCAGACCATATGCCAAAACAACCCTCCATGAAAAATTAAAATAACACATTAAAATCGAATATAAGTGGACAAGGAAAGATCCACCGCAGTGAAGTTTCACGTGCAGGTGACCTTCCTTTAAACATAATTTTTTCTCTGACCTACATTTTTTTTGTCACTGAGCCATCCTTGTTGAAGTACAACTCCTTTTCCATAGCTCTTGTATTAACTACCTTCTCTCTATCGCGTAATCTCAGAGTCGCTCTTCTGCTTGAGCGATTAAGGGAAATGGGTGAAAAAACTGAAAGAGAAGACAATTATCTGCCATAATTATCAAACATTGCACCCAACTTCTTCCCCTTTCCATTGTTACCCAATGAGGTAGATGTGGAAATTTTTGTCATACTGCCCAAAGCAGAGGCCATCTTCTCTTATCCTGAATATAGAATTACAAGATCTTCATATTAGTATGAACCTTAAAAAACACGACTCCCATTGCTAAAAACCACTTTTAAGTTGTAACAGGCAAACTAAACAATTATCGCAACTTTTGGCAACTTCTAGAGCATTAAGAGAGAAACAACCAAAGAGAAATACAACCAAAAACCTCATTTTAATGATACCGGACTATATATTTTCATTAAGATAATAGAAAGAAATCACAACTATATTAAGGCCAGCACAAAACAATCTTTAACCAGTGTCTCTCGCGGCCTTCAGGTTGCCATGCTCGAGGTTGCATATTTTTAATTTAAATTCTTAACCTCTCGTGCCCATCTATGAATGCATCCAATGGGATATCTACATCAAATGCTCCTTTATATCCCCAAAAACAAATTCCCTACTACAAGAGCACCAGTATTGATGGATCACCCCACACCATCCCACCCACTAGAAATGGTGAAAAAGGAAACCTGAGAAAACTTCTGAAATATCTCAAGATGACTATATGGGTGGTTCTTATGAATCAACCAACCATTTAGAACATGCTCATCAATCCAAACCTTGAGTATTATGTGATGATATTCAAGCAGACACTGAATCGGATTTTTGAAGCTATGTTAGAGAAACCCTAAACTCTCACTGAAAATAGGTGAAATGTGGCACCACTCAGAGATTGACATGTGCCAATTGGTACAAGTGGTAGACAATTGGCATGCTCAAACAACGAGGTGATGCAGGAATGACATGAGGGAGAAAATATCAGAAAAGCCCCAAATCTGGAGAACTAAAGCTCATCACCAACCTGAGATTGACAATTTTACATGATGTAACCTATGAAATCGTAAATGGAGAAATCATAGTAATAATAAAGTAACCTATGTAACAATAAATTCATATTCATCCTGGGAGTGGTAATGGGAGAAATCATAGTGAACAACAGGAAACATGCATAGTTGCTTACAATCAAATAGATGAAAAAACACATACAAAAAACCTAGATAATAATCATGAACAAGCTTAATATTGAATTATGAACTGTAAAGGAACTTAAAAAATGTGACATTACGAACCTGGTCAAGCGCACAAGCAAAAATATCCTGGACATGACCTTGGTTGACAAGTTGTATTGCTCATGATGCAAGAGGATTTGTACCTACACTGCCAAGTCAATTAAAATCCATCATTATCTATACAATAAATACAAGTAATTGATGTAGTATTTTTTACTCTAAGATGCATTCTTATGATAATGTTAGAACATATGTTGAAAATGTCAAAACATACCTGAATAAGCTCCTCTTCGTTTCAAGAACAATTTATTGGAGTCGCATGAACTTGGAGCAAGCCTCCCACGATCTGAAAGAGTAGCAACTAAGTCAACAGTGACCTTTTTTTTGCTACGCTGGATCGAGGGAGGTTTTCTCCAAGATTAAATCGCTCCAATAAATTATTCTCTACTAAACAGGGCCAACCACGTGAAGGTGGAAGCGCTTATGGCCCCTCCCCCCCCCTCACATCACTCTCAATTCCCCAATACCCAATATATATTTCATTTTTTACTTTCATGAGCATAAAAAAAAAATTCAATAACTAATAAAAAAACAATTCAACAAAAAGTACGCAAGGAAACATTGCAATTAATGCTTGACATAAAAATAGTATGATAAATGAGTTTTTTATATAACGCAAAAAACGTTTCAAGTATGGTAACGTTTGTCTTATAATAATACAATATTTTACATTGTCAAATTTTCTTTTTCTTCTTCCTATTTTTAAAGCTCCTAATTACATCATCAATATCATCGTTCTCTGCTCCTATTTCGTGCCTTTCCACCCGCACTGCTGACCTAGTTGCGTATTCACGATGTCTGCGCTCATCCAGTGACGGGGCATCGCCTACAAAAACAGATAATATTAAATTTTAATTGTCAGTTTTTAAATATCATTCAACTAGTTCAGTAATATTAATAAAAAAAATTGCAATGAGATTATTTACCTGGTGCACCAGTTGTCGCCGCTGACCTATTTGCGTTGTCACGATGTCTGGTCTCATCCAGTGACGGGGCATCGCCTACAAAAACAGATAATATTAAATTTTAATTGTCAGTTTTTAAATATCATTGAACTAGTTCGGTAATATTAATAAAAAATATTGCAATGAGATTATTTACCTGGTGCACCAGTTGTCGCCGCTGACCTAGTTGCATTGTCACGATGTCTGGTCTCATCCAGTGACGGGGCATCGCCTCCAAAAACAGATAATAATTAAATTTTAATTATCGGTTTTTAAATATCATTGAACTAGTTCGGTAATATTAATAAAAAAAATTGCAATGAGATTATTTACCTGGTGCACCAGTTGTCGCCGTTGGGACTGTTGCCCTGTCTTTCTCTCTGGTGGTAAGATCCTCAAGGGAAACATTCTCTGTCATTTAAAAAAAAAACGTTATAAGGACAACCATCAAGGTATAATTAGAAAAAATTATAAGTAGAAATTAATTACCGTCACGGCCCTCACTGATAGCAGCATTGTCGGCCTGGTCCCCACTACAATGATCAGGTTGCACGAGAGGATCATCTACATATGGCTCTAAAACTGGGTTATTTACCTCGTCGGTAGTGTTGCTCCCCTGATTTAAACAAAGTTGTTAGACATTAAATTTATGGACGAAAACAAAAATATTGAAAGGTTAATGTTTTACCTTATCAGGCATTCTAGATCTTGGGACCTGCCCCAAGCTTCTGCGACGTTCAACTATAGCTTGATAGCCAAAACGGAAAGCGATATTTTTATCTTCCTCTGTAGTTTCTGTTCTGAAGTCATCACCCTACATTACATATGATTGTGTATTTTTAATCATATCTGATAGGATTACAAAAACGTTGGAAGGAGATACAATTAATTATAAGATGTTTAGCTACTTAATTACAATTCTTGCAGCTAATTTCAAGTAGCCACCCTGGCCGAGCTTGTGATGGCCCTTTTTCTCAATCCTAACTTTGGTTGCCTTTGAGGTGTCAGGCAACCTAGCATCAAAAGATTGAAGTCAGATATGACGTAGCACACTTTTATTTTAGACATAAATAAAATTAAAGCTATTGAATTAAAGTTGTAATTTACCTTGCGGGTCCAGTTGGCATTTTTCCTTCTTTCTTTGCCCTTTTCTCTTTTCCTTCATGGATGAGTGCTCTCCACTCACTCTCTGAAACTGCGAGAGGACGCTCATATCTAGGGTTAAATTGCAATTGCGTCCTATAGGTGTCCCTGGTATATTTCAAATATTTGACGGCTTCCTGAGCCACCGCTGTTCTATCAAATGTGCCGACCCCAAAAAGGGCTTCTAGATAATCTAGAAGTTCTTTTTTTAGATTGGAATTCTAGGAATTCCACCCTGTACGTATGGTTGGGCCAAAAATTACCAACGCATGGCTCTCCAGAATCCTGTAGAACTCATTTTTTCCTACACAGAATAAAACCAAAAGAAAAATAAGATATTATCATTAATTTAAAAATAAAAATCATGATAAATATGTTTTAGATAAAGTACATGAAATAGTTAAAATATTAAAATTTACCTGGGAGTTGTACATGCCTTATAGGGACACCCTCATCGTTCACCAACAACGTGCCATTAATGGTCCCTGTGGAGCTGACACGTGTAGCTCCAGGAAACGCAATAATGTAGTTGGCCATATCAGCCTCATCATTGCCAACACGTTCAGCGATTGGCTGGCTGTCTACTTGGGCAGGGTGTGTTTCTTGGCTAGCAGCTAAAGGAGTAGAAGGTGTACAAGAGGGTTGTTGGGCAATCTCTTGCCCTTGTGTCCCACTACCACCAACACCGGGTTCAGCAAATGCCAGAAAACGCTACATAGAAAAGAAATTTTTGTTAGTTTAGTCAATGTAAAAATTAAAAATCAAACTATCACAATTCATCTCATGCAGAACAAAAAAAATATCCTTTTGACTTTTTATTATTACCTGATATCTTTCTAGCTGGCTCATAAGATGTTTTATCCTCTCTTCTATTTCAGGTGTTTGAGGCGCGTCTATCAAAGTATTAAATTACGACCTTGCATCTCGTGCCTTTTTTTGCAACAAGAACACTGGAGATAGGGATGAAGAAAGCTCTTCCTCAAAGAGGGAATCATCAGGTGTACCATGGCTAGGTGTCTGCATATTTGAACAAAATTAATATTATTTCAATTATGTAAATAACTAAAATACCTTAAGATAGAGCAATGCTGGCACTTTACATGTTCTTCCGCTGGCCTCTTTCCGCGATCATCTCGTCTCGGGGTTGTTCCTGCACTGCTCTGATCAGTCTGCCACATTGCAATAAAATTATAAATGTAAAAACTTGAAAACAATATCTAACTTGAAAACACAAAATGAAAACTAAAATAATTTCTAATAAGACACCGGAAGGCAGAGTTAGAGTTTCAAATATGCCTTGCATTGAATTCAGTCCTGGAAACATGTCATTGCACATTAAGGCACCCAAACATTCAATCCATGAATGATATATTTAAGTAGGCTTCTCCTATTCTGGGAAAACACCATACCTATAATGTATTCACTTGCATGTATAAAGGGAAAGGAAAACATTTTTTCATACAATGGTGACAAAGGCATCTTGGGGAAAGGTATCTTCACTTTTTATTTATGTTGTTCACCCACACCACTCTCGTGTTTTCACTAATCCTGTTTTGTCATTTTTGGATTCAAATTAAGTTAAGGCCTTAAGTATTTTTTGACCTTTCGGGGTAGTTTTTATAAGTGGCATGTATGGATTTTCCATTAATTCTGCACTTTTTCTCTTCATGCGCATGTTTCCCTGGAAATCAAATGCATGATTTAGTCCCATACATTTAACAAGTTGTTGGATCAACTCCATAGGAAATATCATGTTTCCTATTCAATCAAAATTTATCTCAGTTAGGGTAGGTAGGAAGTTTTTCCTTTTGTATTAATAGGGCACTTCTAGCTTGCATTTTTATTATATCTTTCAAATTTAGTGTCGTTTCAATTAGGGCATGATTTTTTGCAACTTTCAAGGTGAGAATGAACAAAGACAAATTTTTGAGTCGTATATGACTCCATGGCCAGAGGAAAAGGCACTAATCTACTTCTTCAAATATCTATAATTCTCATTCACCTCATACGGAGATGGTCCTTGATTTTGAGCCAAATGTTGCAGCAAAAAGTTCCCCCCCTCCATAATTTGATATTCAATGGAAATTTCTTAAATTGATGATGGGGCATGATTATGGAACATTGGCACATACATATGTAATGGAATTCCAAGATCATGATATATGTTTGCATATGTTTATGGCAATGTTCCACCAATTCCCCTGGAGGTGGGAGCGAGGGGACGAGGGAGCGCGGGAGCGGCCTATGCAAAAGCTCCCTACCAATTTTCAGGAAACGTGGGGGGACGTCGGGGTCATAAAAATTATAAAATTTAATATTTAAATGTAACTATATTTTTGCAAGGAATGTATATACAGTCATCATACACTTGCATCATGAAAGATAAATCATAAATGATAAAATTACAAATCGATGAATGATGAATCATATAATTGAAACAAATTTAAAAGTTAGAAGTTAAAACATACATCATACAATCATGCATGTAAGTTTGTAAGTTTGTAACTATATAATCATTAATGTAACTACTAACAATGTACAATGAAAATAAAGTTTAAGATATCATATGACATATTATATCAAGATTCAAAATAGAGTTTAAGCTGAAGTTTACAACTCAAGTCTGAAACATAAAACTTAAACGCAAATAAGTTATGTCTGAAACATAAAACATAAAACATAACATATGAATATCAAATGATATTATCATAATGATAAATGAGCATAAATGCTCAATTTAATGCCCCACTAGTCTCTGCATCCAACTTCTGCACGAATATATCAAGATCAACCATGTCACCATCTGAATCAAAATCACTTGGATTCTCAAATATGCTAAGTGGCACATCAACTTTTAACACGAAACCATAAACTAAAAGGGACGGTGAGGGGACGTGAGGGGGCGTGAGGGAAACATCCCCTAGAAGTCCACAAGACCCTGGAGCGCGAGGGGGCGAGGAATGTAGACCCCTAGGTGGGGGGGCGAGACCCCGTGTAACACTGGTTTATGGAGGTGGTGGAGAAAAAAAGAGCTCAAATAGAGCTGAAATTTTTCACATAAAAAGGACTGTGGGCTTGACTAATGGTTCCATTTAAAAAATGATATCTAGACAGAGAAGAAGTGTAGCATGCAAACATGCATTGAAAATCCATCTGAGTTTGCATTGTATTACTTATGATGGATTCAAATTTGGGTTTCAAAATGCCAGGTTATGGCATGATTTTGTCGAAAAACCCTTAGTTGGATTCTCATGTTGGTTTAATTTATATTTTAAGTTTGTTTTGCAATCTTTGGGTGATAGTAACTCATGAACTAGGTTACCAATGTGTAACAATCATATTTCAAAAATAAAGTTGTGATTTTTTTATATTATTATTATTATCTATTAGCTACGAGTATTGACACCTAATGCCTGGAATTTTGACATCTTGATAGCATGGATAATTTAGAAAATGTTTCTAGTAATGTTAACATAATAACTATCATTACATGTCTTCACTTTTTTCACCATAATAGACCTGTGATATGGACTCATCACACAACTTCATATGCTATGTCCCAACAAGTTCAAACTGGTTGAACCTACCTCATAGTGTGGTTATTAAGGACAAGTTGCTTGATATATAACTCGATAGCATAGACCACGTTGCGGTTCTAAAAAGAATCCTCAAGTGTCAAAAAAACTTCACAATATGTTCTACTATAAAGCCTTTTGGGATACCTGAAATAATATATGTATCATTGATGACTTTTAAAGTATGACAAGATCCAGAGGGAAAGGAAATCAATGGAAAAGTGATCCACCAATGAGAACCTAGAATTTAGCATCAGATGAGTTAGAGTCTAGGAAATTGAAACCCTATAATTTTAATTAGTGATGAAGGACATCACATAGGTAATTATATTTTCATGTAGAATAATCTGTTAATTCAAATTTAAACTACATAATATGAAAGGCATACCATAAATTTTTCCACGTAAGTCCAAACAACCTATAAAAGGGAAAACCTTCTTTTTCCATGGGAAATAATTTACCTTTCCTTTTTCAAGATAATCTAAATCACAAAAAATATGAACTATACTGCACACATTCTTGGATAATGTGAGAGTGGAAAAGGAATACCCTACACAAGTGATGCACACATGTACATTTGAACACTAATAGATTTTTGTAGTTGAAATGCAATGCTTGTTTTCATTTAAATGTAGGGTTTTTAAAGTAGGGAGAAATAATGGCTGCCAAATTAATAAGCGTTTCTTTGGGAAAAATTTAAATCTTGTATTAGGTGATGAAGATAATAGAGGGTATTGAATCTTGATTCTTGACATCTACAGAGAACCCTACAGCCTAACACAATCCAATGGAATTGACCAAAAAAACCCAAATAGAGTCGACCCTACTATAGGAGGAAGGGCCTGCAGTAAGAAGTTACCATTTTGCAAGAGCGAGGTGCCACTCCGCACACGCAGAGCGAGAGGCGAACGGCGAGGGGGCGAATGCGAGGGGAAAATGTTGTTGCAGGGCTAAGGGCGAATACGAGGCGGGTACGATGAAAGAGGTGAGGGCGAATCGGGGCAAATCTTTGTTAGGCGGGGGCGAATCTTTGAGGGACGGAGAAATCTTTGTTCTACGAGAGCTCGGGGGCGAATGCGAGGGTGAATCTTTGATACGCAAGAGCTGAGGGCGAATGCTGAGGGCGAATGCTGTTCTGCAAGAGCGGAGGGCGAATGCGCGCGTGATATCAGACGTTAATGTATCGCACATGTACATTTGAACACTAATAGATTTTTGTAGTTGAAATGCAATGCTTGTTTTCATTTAAATGTAGGGTTTTTAAAGCAGGGAGAAATAATGGCTGCCAAATTAATAAGCGTTTCTTTGGGAAAATTTTAAATCTTTTATTGGGTGATGAAGATAATAGAGGGTATTGACTCTTGATTCTTGACATCTACAGAGAACCCTACAGCCTAACACAATCCAATGGAATTGACCAAAAAAACCCAAATAGAGTCAACCCTACTATAGGAGGAAGGGCCTGCAGTAAGAACTTACCATTTTGCAAGAGCTGAGGGCGAATGCTGTTCTGCAAGAGCTGAGGGCGAATGCTGTTCTACAAGAGCTGAGGGCGAACGCTGAGGACGAATGCTGAGGGAAAATGATGTTCTGCAAGAGCTGAGCGCGAATGTTGAGGGCAAATGTTGTTCTGCAAGAGCAGAGGGCGAATGCGCGCGTGATATCAGACGTTAATGTAGCTATTGCGACAAATACGAAACAATAAAATCATTTTTATGTAGCGCGCATATAAGTTTCGAATTTTTATGTAGCGCGCATATAAGTTTGGTATTTTTATGTAGCGCGAAAATAACTGTCGTTATACCGACGGTGGAAAAGGCGTCGCTATTACGACGGGTGCCTCCAAACGTCGCAATGGCGACACCTAGACATTGTGTCGCAGTTGCGACGTTTAGAGTCGTCTCAATAGCGACGCTTTGGGCCATGGTGTCGCAATTGCGACGTCTTCCTCCAATCGTCGCAATTGCGACACATTTTTAAGTGTCGGTATTGCGACACTTTTCTATAGACGTCGGTATAGCGATGGTTTCGGGCGGGATGGAAAAAATTTGGGAAAATTTCCGACATTTGGTCAAAAGCGTCGGAACCAAGTGTTGGAATTTCCGCCAAATGTAGTAGTGAGTGTTTTTGTCACTTGTATTATCTATGTTCCCTCTGTTCCTAAGATCATATTGTTTATGCACCTCTATGATTTCATTTTCAAACCCCAATCTATAATCATCATAATCCTCATATGTATCTTCATTTTGTTCTGGGGAGAAGAAAACATGTTCTTCTTCAGTGAGGTAAACATCATCCCCACTGTCTGATCCAATCAAGTTTACATGATTTTCTCCCAACCTTTCAATCTCCCTTTCTTCCTCTTGATCTACATAGTTTTATTGGAAGGGAGGTCTAATTTGTTGGTCATTGTCTCTCTGCCTATCTTGATTAGGGTCTCTTCTCAGATTTGGTTTCTATTTCTATTTTGGTTTTCTCTAGGAGGCACTCTATCATTCAGATTTATCTTTTCAAGAATCCTCTCCATTACCTTTACTAAGTTATCAATTTTAGTATCTGATACTGAGGTTGATGGCATTTTATCATCCCTGTATGTAAATCTTTTCTCTGCCTTCAACCTAGCTCTTTTTTCAATCATATTTTCCTCCACACTCATGGCTCCCCTCTGCATATCTTCTAAAGTTGAGGGGTCACTTTCTCTTAGATAATAGGCAATTTCTGGGTCAAAGCCTTCTAGGAATTTATCCAAGGCTAAGCCTAGTGGAGGTTTCATGTCTGGAGGAAGTGCATTATACACACTATTGAATCTAATGCAGTAATCATGGACACTTTCCCTAGTATTTCTTTTGAGGTTAGTATAGTCTGAAAGGATTTGGAGGGGGCTTTTTCTGATTTCCCATTTGTTTATGAATGTTTGATATAGAGAAGGAAGATCATTTATGTTGTGAGGAGCTAAGTTTTTAAACCATTTCTTGACTTCTTGACGCAGGGTTAAACCTGCATACCCAGAATCACACTGTCCTCCACTGAAAAAATGAATACATCAAAACTGTCCAAATAAAACTTCTTGTTGCTGGCAATTTCATCAATACATATGGAAGTTCTTCAACTTATCCATACACGGGCAATCTTACACACACTTTTCATTTAATTAGAAGTCCATAAAATCAATATGCCCATGATCTAAAAACAACTTGACATTGTTTCAAACAAACCTTTCACGCAAACATTACCAATAACATTTGTCTGCACTCAATTTCGTGTCTTGATTCTTCAATTCAATCGAACCAAGGTACCAGATCTATTTATGCGCCTTTTCCTTTTCTGCATACCAAGCTGGATTAACACCGCTCATGTTGACAATTTGCCACGCCTTAATTCACCTTTTCCATCAATCTGTTTACTGTTTAATTTGTATAAAATAGACACAGCGTAAAAACAACTCTGCACCCTCAATTCTTCATCAGATAAAAATGTTTGTGAATCTGTCTACAGCGTTGGAATGAAAACAAACTAAAACACAAAATAGATCTGCTCTCAGTAATCGACTTTGTTCTTATTCGAACCGATATAAATTATTTTCAAACTGTTCATCACATTACAAAATGCCTTTTATCTGCAAAACTTCATATAAACACTGTGCTGTCAATTTAATTAATTGAACAGTTCAATCCACCTCGAAACTCGAAGGTTGGCAATACGTTACAAATTCCTTTTGCGTTTTCTGCAGCAATTTCAATATGATGTCGATGTATCAATCGGAGCTCACCAGGAATTAGATACCAAACGCCCGATCCGATCCAAACGGAAGTCACCCATCAGCCTCTTACAATGCGTTATCATTTAACTGCTCCAAAGATTTCGACCCGATCTAGTCAGAAACGCTAATTTCTTTAACGCCCAGACTATTACTCTGACTCAACGCCGACGTGATAAAATTCTAAACACGAATTAATTTCTAACTGGGTTGATAATCCTTTGAGTCCTGATATGGTGAGATATGGAGATCTCTCGCGCTCCAATGTGATCACAAATTACGCAGCAAAAGCATTTAACAAATTAATCAAATCTGAGATGATATCGCTCATTAAATAAAACTTTCCGAACTGTTTGCTAACAGGAGATAATTATGTTTCCGCTCCTCACGATTTAGTGGATCTGACAATTAAAACACTGCACAATCGGATCAACTGACATTCAACTACTCCGACAAGATGAATTAAGCGGATCTGGCAATTTCAAAACTAATTAATATTAATCGAACTGTTCAGAATTTCTGTGGAGTTGTTTACACAAGTTCTGTGTTAGACTCTGTTCTAGTTCACAATTCAAACAATTCATAAAAAAAAACACCCATATCAATCTTCACAGCCAACATACATTGGGCGCACACACTACTTTTATTCATAAACAGTAGTAGGACAGAAAATTGCCTTGATCTCTTTTCACAAGAACAATCTCGGCTTTTCTTTCAAAACACAGTCTCTCTCATTATTCTGAACTTTTCGCCCATCTAAAAAAACCACACCACACTTACTCTGCCAATTTGAGCTTTCGCTCACACACACCCTCAAATTTGTACTAAGAGTCTCCTCCTTATTACAATTTTCACTATATTTTATCCACTAATTCCTCTAACAATAGATAATGTAATCTCATATCATTAAAAATCAAACAGAAATCTTCTATTTCGTTGCTTTCAAGCACACCTAGACTAACAACTATTATCTCTACATTTAAATAAGATAATCTCCTATTTATTACAATAACAAACTATTTGAGGAATCCAATCTCCTCAGTAAATCGATTTTGACCTACAGTCAACGAATTTCACCATGTTTAGCCACAACATGTGACCATTCCATCACATTGCTAGCTGGGTCTATATGCTCCTGCATCAGACTCCCGAAGTTAAAATCAACCATGATCTCCTGATCATGCACTTCATGCCTGTGTCCTCCTGGATCCCATACTTGGTTTGATAGTCTGTCCTTGGTTACTGTTGTTGTTGTTTTTCCCTCAAGTCTCTGTTCACTATGTTGCAATGCATCACTATCTGCTGTTGTCCTTTTCACATACCTCGCTGCTGTTTTGCTCACTCTAATTTGCAATTCTTCATTCCCTTCACCTGTACCATTTCTTCTAGCCAATCTTCTTTTCTTCTTTTGTCCTATATTTGTTTTACTAGAATGTTGTAGTATGAGTTTCCATAACTCATCCAATTCTTTATCCATTTCACTTCTCATGTGCTGAATACTATTCTGCTGCAACTGATTGTGTTCTTGATTTAGAACATCATAATCTCTGTACCAATAATCTTCCATATACATTTCTAAAATGTACAAATGCCTTTTCCCAGGTTCTTCTTCCTGTTTCTCATTTATAACTTCATCATTCCTTACTTCAAATTCTAGCATACCTTCCATTAATCCGATTTGTTCTTCTTGGTTCAGATTGACTTCACATTGCCCTTTTTCTGCATGTAAATCTTCATCAAAATTAATCAATTCAATAGACACAAATTCTTTACCTGGTTTCCTCATCAAAAGATTCGACGTATACCACAAATCTGTCATCTTGTCGGGAAATTCTCTCAAAAGTTCTGTACAATTTGCAATATATGTCTTTAATTCTCCTCCACTCTGGCTTTCTTCAAGATCAATGATCTTCAATGACTCAGGGTATCCTTTGAATTCAAAAATTCTTTTTCCATCCTCCTTATTCTGCATATGACTATGAGTAGTCATTTCTTCAACAGTCTTCAATAACTGTTTGTCTTTCCTCAAGTCAATGTGACCTGCAAACACACAACAACCTTCAGTTTTCAAAATACAATACCTTCCATTTTCTTTTGATGCTTCAAGCACCAATCCTCCATCATAGATCTTTTGGATCTCAGTGGATCCTTCTTGCTGTGACCCCATTTCTCTGAGTCTTTCTTTCTTCAACAAATCAATATGAATTTGTTCAAGTTCCCTGAACTCGTTCATCAGTTTGCCATTCAATCTCCGTTGCAATAGCTTCCATTTCACCCTTTTCTTCAGTCTCCATCTGTATCTTCGGTCTTCACTTATCTTTCTTTGTACTGCCAGACCAATTTCTGGTTCTTCATTCTGCTGCCAGCTCCTATACTTCTGCAATTTAATGCCTTCCTCAAATTCATTCTCATGTAGCTGATCATTCATTCCAAATTTCTGGTTACTTCCATATTCATCTTGCTGAGTGAATATTTTTGTTTCCTTCATGCCTCTGAGGATGTAACTTCCTTGTTGCTCCTGATCCTTCATCTCACCTTCAAATAATCGCTGCTCAATTTCTCTGATTTCAGCATCATATTTATTAATGTTGTCTTCGACACCTTTTCCTCCATCAGGTTCTGTAAGCTTTGTTTCTCCTTTAGGTTCCTTGAGTAATCTCTCCAAGAATTCTATCTCCTTATGAAATCTCTCCAGCAGATCATCACAATTTCCATTCTCAGCTTCATCTTTTTTCTGGCAATCCTACTGAGTTGACATGTTTTCTACATCATCATATTGCAAGCATCTTTCATCAATTCCATTAAACAAATTCATTGGTTTACCTTTTTGTAGTCCCACTATGGAATTTTCTTCAGACTGCTGGTCTATATCAACCTCATCTGACTATTTCACACCAAACAGGATTTCATCTATGAACTCCTTCTGTTGCAAATGATCAACACCTTCTTCCTCTAAAAAGGATTATTCATCATACTTTACCTCAAGAGCTTCATTCCTGGTTGTGAAAATTTCATCAGGTTGTCCATCATCCTCTGCATATCCTGCAAACATACACAAACTATAAGAATCAAAATCACAAGGCTTCATTGCCTCATCTGCTTCCTTTGTCAACATATCTTCGAATTGTTCTGAACTCTGCCAATAGTCCATGAGATCTTCATCTGACCTCTCATTATCCTTTTTCTCTAACATCTCACCCTGTTCTGGTCTGCAAATGGAAACTTCGAATTCTACCTCTGCTTCTCTGAGTTTCTCTGATTCCTCTTGAGCACTCAATATCTGCTCAATCTTTCTCAATTCTTCTACTATCTCTGACTTCACTTGCTGATTTCTCCTTTCTCGTAGCCTTGGCCACTTTACTCTTTTCCTCATAGTCCAAACACTTTTCAGCAGCATCTTCATCAATATTCCAATCTGGAAATCTATCTCAGCTTTCTCTCGGTCAAACTCTTCTTGACTCATCCTCATGCCATTTGCTTTCGCATCTTCCCTTCTGTTGTGGCTTCCTTGTGAACTTATGCTATGACTATCTGTAGTCATTTTCTGCTCCTCTCTTTCCATGAGCTCCTCGCACCTCTGCAACAAGCCTCTGTAACAGTAAGTCCTCCTTACTGCAATCTTACCTCACTAAGCTCTCCTCACTCAGTCTTTTGGTAAGCACGATCCCCTATCTGGAATATTCTCTTGAGCAACACCTTTGCTCCCTCTAGGCTTCTGCAATCTCTCACTCTCTCTTTAGAAGACACTTCAATTTTCCTCTTTGTCCAATCTCTTGTTGGAATCTTCAGGTTCACTGCCACTTCTAAGGATTTTCCCTATTCTGCTTTTAAGAACGCATCTGGTTCTTCTCTCACAGCTTCTCTTGATTTATATTGCTGCAGTCTTCACTCTTTTAACAGAGCCAAGCTCCGATACCAAAAATGACGCAGGGTTAAACCTGCATACCCAGAATCGCATTGTCCTCCACTAAAAAAACGAATACATCAAAACTGT